>CM038709.1:36386427-36709055 GCA_021613375.1 Megaleporinus macrocephalus | reverse complement strand
TACAGATGGTCTTCAGTCTTAAATCGCAGGAGTATTAGTTTCAGTTGAGAGATGTTATTTGCAGTTTCACAGCTGTAATTGCAAACAAAGGCTACTATACCAAATATTAACAGATTTTTTAAAGGTGTTCAAATACTTATTTGCAGCAGTAACACAAACAAATTATTAAAAAATCAGATAAGATAAAAATTTCATAACCCTCCATGATTTCTAAGAGGGAGAATTTGCAAAGTCACAGGGTGTTCAAATACTTATTTTCCTCACTGTACTTGTAAAAAGTATTTTATTGCAAAAAAAAATTGTATACTCTATAACAAAATATTCACACATGTATACATCTTAATCTAATGTGTCAGAAAGAGCGCAATGCATAAATTAGACATAATAAAATATACATTGTCAGAAAGTAGTTCTATTTCAGTTATTTTCTCTGTGTTACAACAGAAGGAGAGAATATTCTAATAAATATTTCAGTAATAACTCTCCAAGACAATTCTGCTGTTCTTTTACATCTTCTTTGAAGAGATTGTTGCTAAAAATGTCTTATAAAAAGCTAGTTACAATGACTGACACACAGTGTTTTACTCATTGCAGATTCAACAAAGACTCCAGCTGCTTTCTGTGATGCTGTAAAGAGACGTTTTGATGATACAGATATGATCCACAATGAGGATAGTATCACTGCTTCATCCTTTGACCTCAGCAAAGGGACCATTGTGCCTGAAATCAAGTACTCAAAACAGTTTTCTAAAGGTGTGAAGATATCTGTGTGGAAGGACGATCTGACAACTCATAAAGTAGATGCTGTGTGACCAGATCACAAAAGTGAAAGGCTGTGTACTTACAGGCGAAGCTGTTATTACCCCAGCTGGAAAGCTTCCTTGTCAATACATCATACATGCGGTGGGCCCCTATGTTCCCCCAAATCCATCAAGAAGGGACATTGATGCAGCCGCACCCTTACTAGACAAAGCAATGCAGAGCATCTTCCAACACACTGAGTACCACAACGTACAGTCTGTTGCGATCCCTGTTATTAGCTCTGGTCTTTACAATTTTCCATTGGGTCTCTGCGCAGATATCATTGTAAACAGCGTGAGGTCATTCATTGATGCGTGACACTCAAAACAGAGCCTAGAGATCCGTTTAGTCAATTGCGATGATCCCTCTGTTCAAGAAATGCTGAGAGCTTGTAATAAATTCCTGGGGCCACCTGATTAATAAGGTGTGGCTGTGCAAACCCAATGCATCGTAATAGCCTAGTCAGATAGGCCCAGTATGAAGCTGTTTGAGTCTCTTCATCTCAGAAAGCGCTTAACTGAGAAGGAGACAATAAGTAAAAAAAAAAAAAAAGCTATAGCTGAATACTTATTAGATTCTTTAAACTAGCTTTAATTATAATCAGCTTTTCATTTAATTTTTTCAGTATTTGCATTGGTTCCAATATTGTACACATTGTGCTTTTCTTTAAAATTCCAGCCCACCGTCTTAAAGCATATTTCTGTAAAGTCTTCTCCGGCACATCCAAAGGACTTAGAGTCCTGATGTTAATCCTGCTCAATGGGGGCCAATTCATGTGTGAAAATAATTCCACAGTAGTACAGGCTACACAGGAGTGACTCGTCTTCCAACAGAAGCTGGTACTGCTATGTTTGTACAGTAGCCTAGAACAAACCACATGCTGGCTGTAGAGAGACTTTTTATGTTGAAGCAGCAGCTTAAATTTGGTGGCGCTATAGCACCGGCTGGAAGACGAAGAATCCTTCTCAAAATGTTCTACCATAGTTCATATTTATCAGTAGCTCTGTACATAAAAGTTCAGGTTGGTTATTCTGGTAGCTTATATAATCAGCATCAAAACTATGAGGCTGTGGTTCAGCTTCTTATTCTCATGTTTGACTTGTCCCGTTTTACCTTAAATGTTGCCAAAAAATTATCGCAGCACCATTTAAGGTGGAACTAGAAAATAGAAACAAGAAATGGGTCAATGTTCAATGTTCGTTTCAAGCATTAAAACAATAATTATGTGATGGGAGCATGCTAGGCAGAACCATTTGATGGGTAGGATAAATAGCTAGATCATCGGTGCTGGATAACAATTTTGTGTTGTGAGAAATTTATTTAATCTTTAACCTTATATTATCATAAGAACCAAGTGGAAATTTGGCTAGCGATATATGTTTTTATGGCCTGTGGACAGTGAGATGATTTTAATCCACAAAACACTGTTAAAAAAATATATTTTAATGATTAAATTGTGGATTTGTTTTTAAAGTATCCTGTATCCTCCTGTATACTTTGACATCAGAATTTCTTTGGCTTTGAAGAATGTATTAGTGAATGTGTTGATGTATTGGTTATGAAATGTTGATAACCAGGCCTAGGGAGCACAGAAGCAAAATATGTTTGTGGAAAATCACAAAGTAAAGCTGTAAAATTTCATTGGTACCATAAAAATGAATGTAACCTCCAAACACTGTGATGACAGTGAAATATAGTTAACTGGAGAAATTGTTGTTGTGGCAGTGTGTGTGTTTGCTGGGACAGTTTACACATTGTAAAACCTTCTGTATAGTCAGACTGGGATTGTCTTCATAGGATTGGGGCAAAATGGCATTGCCTCAAAGGCAAACAAACGAGTGGCAAAGAAGAGGTACAGCTGAGAGCTGGGAAGTAGGAGGCAGCACTAGTAGGCTGGACAGCAAGGCTAGGCTAGAAGACAGCCTTGTGGGACCCTGTGGTGTGGTTGGAGGCCATAAATAGGAGGGTCAAGAGATGGGACCAGTGTGAGTTGGGTTTGGGAAAGGGATGTGTCTCCAGTCAACACATGCAGCACTCTCCCTGGTGTATATTTGTATGAGGCAGAGAAAGTAGAGAGTTGTCAAGCAAGCACTGCGGTTGCTGCCCTGAGTAATATGAGTAGTGGTGTGGTGAGCTTGGGTGGATCCGCCACACAGGGGAGGATGTAGCTTTTGAGGGCAGACTGGCGACGCACGTGGCTGTAAACGTGTGTCCACGGTGTGGGTTAACTGGGACAATGGACACACTGTAACAGCGCAAGACCTTCTGCACAACAACTGCGGTGGAGTTGCATCCATGCACACTAAGACTCTGCTCTGACTTTGTGGAGTTGCTAAGCTGCCTCAAAATGGCCATAAAGAGCAGCAAACACAAAGCAAACCAGGTAGGGCTCTGGCAGCAATAAAAGAAACATAAAACATAAATCAGGAGCGTCCCTTAGCCGCGAAGAGTTGGTGTGGCTGCAGGTTTTCAGTCTGATAAAGCAGAAATATTCATTTCACTTCATCACTTGTTTAAAGACTAAGCAGTTTTTAAGCAGAATCAGTTTAGCTCCTGTTTATATGGAATGAAAACCTGCAGCCACACTGGCTCTTTGCAAAGAAAACTGGACACCCCTGATATAACTAGCTGGGGCTGTGTGCTTATAGATGTGTATTTATGTGTTGCACGTGATATTCTGAGTTGGGCTTTGTTGGCTGGTTAGTGGGGAAGCAGTGCCCCACAGTCTGGGTGTGGGTGTTGACCCTGCCTGCTATGTCCGCTCTTCAAAAGCACTAAATGGTGGGACTCATTTGCTTGCCTGTTTTAAAGTGCAATGTTTTCTGTCTCTCTTTTTCCAAATCGTAACATAATGCATATTTACATTCATGACGATGGCTACCCTGTTGGTCTGTGTCTGTAAGCTCTTGTGAGGAGTTACCTGCCTCATCTCAACAGCATTCCAAAAAAAAAAAAAATATTATTTTCTACATGGATGGACGTTGCATGTGATTAATCTCTGTTATTGCTAATAGATTACTGTAATACAATTTATTAAATATCATAAAATCAACAGACGCTACTGAAATAAAAAATACTAAATTAAAAAAGGCGATTTTGGCTCATATTCATTAACAAATTTGGATTTGTTATTATTTTTATACACTCATATATATATACTTCTGTTCTGCATCATGAAACAAGAAATATTATATACACAAAAAAATCTCACCAAAATACATTCATATAATACAAACACGCAATAGACTCAAACTTGTGGATATCATCCACCCACACTTAGCAACACAAAGCTATAAACATGTCTGAAGTGCATCTAGTTTGAGAAAATATTTCAATTTAAAATGAAGTGCAAAGGTGAGGTGAGCGGCCCTCATGAACATAAATAAGTATTTACCCTCTTTTCCTATTAAAGTAGTTTAGCAGTAAATCAGTAAACAGAACATGGAGATCTTTGTAACAGTGTGGTCAGTAATCATGTGGAGGGTTGACCTTCATTCTTCTTTACCCCAGGGAGAGTGAGCTCATACCTGGAAAGAACAGAGAGAAACATTATTTTTTATTGCCTGAAAGTTACAAAGTAAAAAATGCAAGATATCATAGCAAATCAGCCAGCACCACACAGACTGGGATACCAAAGCAACTGTCTAGCATCATGTAAGCCATCACTGGGAAAACAATCGCAACAACCAAGCAAGACCATATCAACCACCTAGAATCAACTTGGAAACCACAAAGAAATGCCATAGCAACAACAGGAAGCTAAATTTTACAATCCCTGCATTTACTTCAGGAAACACACATTCTACTTTATGCTGCCATTTCATACAGTCCTCATAATTAAAACTGCTTTAAAAAATAAATAATAAGTAATAATAATAATAATAATAATAATAATAATAATAATAACAACAATAATTTTTAAAAATAATATTTAAACTCATTAAAAAAGTTCATAAATAAAAATAGAGCTATGGAAAATTAATGAGCCTTTAAGGAAGAATAAACCAGTGTTTCTAACAGTTAAGACAGAATTAAGTAATAATCAGGGTGGAGAAGTATTACAAAATAATGTGTGAAATAAATAAATAGTTTAAATATAACAATAATAAAACAAAACGAATTAAAACAGATAAAAATAAACATCTTCAGTTGCATGATCCTGATGACAGAGTCAACACAGAGTTCTTATTTACATCAAAATAAATCAAAACTTAAAAGATGATCTTTTCTTACCATTCCATAGAACCTTTTATGAGATCCATCTGAGACAGATCAATCAGAGCCTGAGGACAGAAACAGAAGATTTAGTAATTGATAAAAAAATGATGAAATAGAAAGCTAAACAACTAAACTATGGTTGGCTACTAACTGTAGTTCCAACAAAACGTTGTACCCAAGTTATATCTTCACCATGCCTACATTACTCAGCTAAACACTGGATTCTACATAACAACTGTGTTGTAGAAGAAACAGTGTCACGGTATTAAAGGCATATATTTAATAATTGAATATTTCTTTGCGTACAACTGGATCGGAATGGTCTAGTCTGATCTGCAGAGGAGACCAAACTTATACTTTTTAAAGATACCATAGAATGTAAAACTGTACTGACACTGTCATAGTTGAATAAGGAGAGTTCATGTATAAAATCACACTGGCTGTTCTCACCATCCCGATCTCTTTCCGTTCTCTGGTGTGGAACATCCGATTGTTCTTCACAGAAACGTCCAGCTTCCTGGCCTTGGCTTCCTCCAATGGCACCGAAAACTCAAACCTGAAGAAGTTGTGTGCGGTTAGTAACTCTGACAAGCCAACATGTCTTTAGTGCTACATTAGCCATGTCCTTCAAAAAGCTCTCACTTCTCCTCAAACACAGGGTCCACCGTCTTCCTCTTCACTTGTGTGCGCATGCGGTTCTTCCACTTCTGGTCCGGTAGCAGGTAAATGCGGACGTAGGTGTCTGAGCCGTTCTCACTACACTGGAACAGATCCCTAGCAGCCACAGTTAACAGGACATGAAATATTCACAGGAATTATATACAAGAAATATTATAATACAAAAAAAAAGCAATGCTAAAATAAAAGTTAGTGCCCGCAATTATAATTGGTCTTTTAGCTTTCAGTCTGTGTCAGTAAGGTTGGCAATGCTTCCCTTGTGATATATTTATGTGTAATAAATATGTGTGACTCCAGCCCCTTGCTGAGACCCACTTGCAGCTGTTGACCATCACAATGAGCTTCTTCCTCAGAGTGATGTAACGAATAGTCAGCTGAATCTTGCCAAAACTGCCTTGGTGATTCAGAAGTGCTCTGTAACAAAAAAAAAAAAAAACACAAGATGAAGAAACATTTTTCAAACAAAAATGGAAGTTTATAGCTTAAGATAATGGAAAGCAAGTTCAGAGAAGTTTTTTGTTAAGTACATGCAATAAAGCTAATTGAATCCTACTAGGATCATTCACTGTTAACCAGATTGTCTTTGTAGTGTTTGTTTAGTTTGTTGTACATGACTGCCCCAATGAGTGTTGCTAGGCAGTTGCCGTGTGGTATTCCTAATGGTGGCTAGGTTGCTGCTAGGCAGTTCCTATGATATCCCAGCTGGTTAAAAGGCATTGTGAGCACTGTGAGGTGTACACCATTCACCCCATTCATTTTTGTGGGTTAAAAACTTGTAGGTACGCACACCATTCCAGATTAATACAAACATTGGGATCATTGGAACAAAATGATCCATTAACATTTATTTTTGTCAAGTCAATCTGTCCAGCAATTTGTTTTTTTCTTTTGAAATATGATGAACAACTTAAATTACTTTGTTCATCATATTTTTGTCTCTTATTTTTTTGGCTTCGTCTGTCATCTATCTAATATTTACAGTTCTCTTCTATCATTCATTTGATATCTCACTATCGGAATGCCAAGTTTCTTTCTGTTGCAAAGGCTTGAAAGATTTGGCCAGACAGCTTTCTCATCCACCACCAACAAGACAATTGCATGTTCTGAATTCTGAATAGTGCTGCAAGAGTTCTGGAGCATAGGGTCTGAAACCACAGAGATTTCCTCTCGCAGCTTAGAATCCTCTGAATCTAGCTGAATCCCCAGCTCCTCCTGCTAGTGCTCTAGTCACCAGTGCAGAAGACTTGTAAAGCTTCTGGTAGATGGAGGCAAAGATGTGCTCCACCTTACCCGGGAGGGAGGGGTGGGATGACAGGGGAAGTTCTCCTGTCCGGGTGAAGATGATGGGTTACTGAGAAAACTACCATCAGAGGCTGGGGAGGCCAAGCTTGTCCATGCTCTTGATGGGAGAATGGTTTTTCCCAGTAGCACTTTTTCCCAGTAGCACCTGTTGGGCCCTCTTGGTGGTGGGCCAAGCAAGTCAAAAACATCTGGATGGGCACTGTTAGGCCGGTGCACAGAGTAGATGAGCAAGGGGCCGTTCATCAGTGTCCTCTTCTGGAATTCCTCCTTCAGTACCAGGAGGAGAAGGAGAGGGAGAAGGGATAAGATTCATAAATGTCCCTCCATGAAGGAGTCAGGCCCCTGGTCAGTAGCATTGGCGGAAGAAGAGGGTCAGCAGCGAGGTGCAAGTGCAGTGGATGCAGCTCTCTGGCTGTGAAATGGTTTCCGGGGTATGGAGGATGCCTATGCAGAGGGAATAAGGATCCCGTGCAGCGACCAAGGCACCACAAGCCATGTGAAAAGCTATCATAAAAAAAGCATCCATTCATGAGGAACCACGCTTTTGGTGGAACAAGAAATTGCCAAAAAAGAGCAGGCACAGAGGAAAAAAAAGGTATTTACAGAATAAAGTGAAAATGACAAATTGGGGAGCTGCACTGCCTTATATGGGTGGGTCCTCCCTTGTCACTGCTGTGATTGGTCTGCCAGCTAGCTGCCAGACGTGGTGCCATTAGAGTTTCTTTAATGTCCTGATTATGTGAAACTCGTAAAAAAGGACAAGCATGTATGATTTTGATACGCTTGATTCTGATTCCAAACTTTCAATGTACTGCCACTATAAAGGACACAGAACAACTTAAGGCCAGATCTATTCAGTCAAGCATGTTTCTCTACCTGTGCTGCTTGTGTCTTCATTACAATAATCTTTAATATATTGATTAAATGCACAGCTGCTCTCAATATGTAACCATCAACCCACTCTCTGTACACCAGTCCACAGTGGTGCTACACATCACATATCACAGACACTCACTCTGGGTATGGGACGCTGTCAGCTAGGTCTAAGCGAGAAGAAGCGATGGAGTTCTCCGACAGCAGGCTGTGAGAGTCGTAACGACGCATGCGGGATGGTGTGGAGGGTCTTGAGCGCCGGACCTCAGAGGAAAGGAGGGAGCCTCTCCGTTGAGCGACGTAGTCAGTCTGTTGCATGCTGGAGGAGGCTGAGCCACCTGTGGGGGACACAGAGGTTTGGGGCAGGGTAGAGGACTGCACATTCTGCTTCAGATTAGAAGACTGAGCTGCGGGCTGGGAGAGGGGCTGAGTCTGCTGTTTGGAGGGCTGTGGTTGGTCTTGCTGAGGTTGGGAGGATTTAGCTTGGCCCCCTTTGTGAGGTCGGGCTGCTGGTGCATTCTCTACCTTGGGCTGGGGCTTCTCCACCTGCAGGATCTGAGATTGGAGGAAAAGGGGCCTTTTATTAAGGAGCTCTATACATAACCACAAACGTTTAGTCCAGGAGGCAGGGGCAGTGGTAAAGGAATAATCAAATTTCCCATCATAATATTAGCGTTCATCGCATCAATCTGCACTGTGCAAACTGCATTCTGAAACCATCACACAAAACAACATCAGACAATTTAAGTGATCTCAGTGGTTTCTGATACTTCCTTACAAGTTTAAAGTTACTGAGCTCTTCAGTACTTCCAACTTCCAGCGTTTGTCTATGTAGACCGCATGACTATATGCTTGCTTTAATACGCCTGTTAGTATAGCAGATACAGGCCATCATTAGAAGCGATGATCTCAGTTTCAGGCACTTACCCTGAGAACAGCTTTCATTTTAAGCTGGCTGTTCGCTCCTGACCGTTCAAGCTGGAAGCGCTGGTCTAGGGTGAGGTCAGAAACGCCGAGCAGCCGGACCAAGGGCAGAGTAAGCATTCCTAAAACCGTCTTCTTCTCAGGCACCATCATCTGAACTCGCAGAAGTAGAATAATCATGAAATGCTTTTTGCACTGTGAGGCAAGTACAACACCAGTGCTTTTACAACCAAATTTGTTTTGATTGTCGTGTCTTGGCAATTTCAGTTGACTCTGAGAATAAAGAAGTGTCATTGACCAGAGGAGTCTTTTGAAAGTCTTTCTACCTTAAACCCAGTTCAATCTCTCCATGTTGCTTCTAGTGTAGTTTCTAATCAGTGCAGTTTCTAATTATTGCAACTACATTATCTAATCTTTCTTCACATAAGTCTAGTGGATAAAAACAATTATCTAATTCACATTATTTTGTGCCAAAATGTCGTAAATACACATAACATAACGTTCCGCTGGTGGACGTCAGATGTCCCACTGTAAAAAACAATTAATTTCAGTTGCATTCATTTTAGTTCTGTATTCTATAATTTATGCAGCAGTCTATTATGTTCTGTGTTTGTTCCTTTGGGGCAGGAGGATTCTACAGTTTGGTCATGATTTATTAAAATGGTTAAGCAAAGTGCATCCAGATTAAAGTATTAGTAACAGCTTAGTTGTTTAAGAGAGAGAAAATACAGTATTAGATTAGAATCAGTATCGACGGATTCTTAAGGTTGTTGTATCAGTATGGACAGCTCTACCCCAATACTACATTAAATACACATTATATACAACTTACAAGAATTCTAACAGCAACAAATGCATCTTCCTCAAAAAGGCTTGGATAAAATGACCCTGAGACATGGTACCTGAATGTTGAGTACTTGACTTTCCACATTGTGCACAAAGAACGTGAAATACTCTTCGAAAACAGGATCTCTGGAGTTGTACACAATCTTAAAGACAGACAAACATCATCACTAAAGGAAGCTGTGAATTGATTTCACAAATATTTCACAGTTAAGACAATATTCCAACAACATTGTTGTCTACTTTTTTATAATATTCCATATTTCCACAATATTCTACTGGATTGTAGTGCTGCTGCCTTGCTTACTAATCTGGAGGTAAATTTCCAAATTGCACATCATACAGCAGAGGGCGCTGGAGCTCTACAGTCCCTTTCACTGGCAAATGGATAGCATGCAAATAGCATGCAAATATGCTAAATACCTTGCTTTTCTGGCTTTGCTGGTCTATAGAGAACTTCACATAGGAGCTGGGGTTGTTCTGCCTTCTTGTGAGCTGCAATGGAAGTGTGAAAAATACATTATAATATGAAGATCAGTTCATTTTATACCGAAACTCATTCTAAACTATTTGAGCTGAAAGAAGCAAAGAAGGCAAGTCCCAGTGACTCATAATGCCCTGCTATCTGGTTTGTATGCATATTAGTTAGTGTGGCCACGGGCCTCAATTTGAGCTTTTTCCATAATGATATGTTGTATGTATGGTGAAAGAAACCAGTCCAACAGGTCCCACCAGATATTTACAAACCAAAACCTTCTGCAAAACAAAAGCTTAGCTTGTTTGTCAAGGTTCAGAGAAGAGATAGTATGAGTTTATGCAACTACGGAATGCACAGGTGCCCCTATTTGCTGCCATGCGTCTGCATTCCAGGCCCATGATGTCTGCTGACTGATGCAAACAATACTTGCATATCAAATTCAAATCCAGGGAACTCCAGTGAAACTCCAGCTGCCTTGTTCCTTGTCTTTTCCAAGTTTCCTAAAGGGGAACTCCAGCTATTTTCTAAAACATTAAGATCAATCAAAGTCTTTGGTGTGAAATGCTCTGTTCTCCAGTCAGAATTGTTCACAGTGGTGGTGATAGGAACCAAACGTCCAACTCTAATAGCTTACTCACGGGTAAATTAAATGGTTATGAATACACTGCCTGATGTCGGAGATGTTCTTTTACAAAGAACATGTTTTTAGCGTTAAAAAGATTTTGGCCTTAAAATTCATTCACGCTGTGAGGCAAAATAGTCCCCAAAGAAAGCATATTAGCATATTGATTTTCCACTATTTTACCATCATCAACATTCCATATAAAACATGTAGGCTCACTGGCGGTTTGTATGGTATTTGTACTGCAGACATGGGGACTTCTGGTTCATATCACCACCACTGCAAAGAAATTTAACCCATTTCACACTAAACCACTCTATAATACTCTGTTTATGCCTCAAACACTCAATAATAGAGACATTTAGAAGAATCAGTGGAATTCCCCTTTGAGGCTATCATACAGATGGTCAGCTCAGTGTTTTTCTTTGTGAACGAGAAACCTCCAGGGGTTAACAGAAGCTCATTAAAGCGAGGAGGCATGAGAACGCACAGACAACAATAGCCACGCCTGCTACTCGACTGACAGGAAATTCAAGACTGACTGTTAGGGTTGTTCTGCCTTGAGGGAACAACGCTCAGCTGACTCAGTGCTGAAGATGTGCACCTCTAAGAGAACATGTACACGTGTTCAGACAGGACCGCGGAGCTGAGACAAGTGGCTATTCTGAATATTTAAAAGTGGGTGTTGCTCACTTACTCACAGCGGAGATTACTGCACAGTGTTAGAAATATTTACCAGAAAATCAAACGGTCATATGGAAGCATGTTCTGAACAGAAAAAGGAGAAAGAAAACTTCTCCTTTCCATTTCGGCCAGTAGGATGTCAAAAAACCTAGTATTTAATTAACTAATAACTGATTATTATAAAATAGCAGCTTAGTGATGCAATGTTTAAACTTATGTTGAAAAAACGACATCAAAACAATATGTAATAAAATATCAAGGAGGAAAGTGTGTAGTAAGGCAGTAACTATTTCTAGATACTATGTGAAAAATTTCAAGAATTAAGTCCAAAGTCCAAATTTGGACAGAAGTAATATAATAAGTCAAAATTTTAGCATCGTAGGTCATTATTTCAAGATACAAACTTTGACATACTATGATTTATTTTGTCTATCGCTATACACAAATACAATTTCATGGAATCATCTTCAGTCAGGTGTAGGTGCACCACAACTGGAGTACTATTTTGCCTTGATGGTGTTGCATTGCTGATATATTAAAAATGTAACCCATTTAGAAGTTTTATTTTATTCTGGTACAGTTTTCTTTGGATTAAATGTGTTGCATTTTAATACCTTTTGTTTTTTAATTGTCATGTTTAAAAGGACAGTATGACCATAAATTGCAAAAGAGGGATGTATCTTCCATCTGATTCTCTATTTACTTTGATGTACTTTGTACGTCAGAATACCCACAGGACCTCCACAGAGCAGGCATTATTTGGGTGGTGGGTCATTCGCAGCACTGACGCGGTGGGGGTATGTTAGTGCGTGTTGCACTTGTACAAGTGGATCAGACACAGTAGTGTTTCTGGAATTTTAAACACCTCAGTGTCTCTGAGAATAGTCCACCGATATCCAGTCAACAGCGTCCTGTGTGCAGTATCCTGTGATCACTGATGAAGCACTAGAGGATGACAGTCACAACCTGTGTAGCAGCAGATGAGCTGTTGTCTCTGACCCTACATTTACAAGGTGGAACAATGTTAAAATCTCCAGCAGCACTGCTGTGTCTGATCCACTGATACCATCACAACATACACAGTAACACACCGCCACCATGCCATGTCACTCCAGTGTTGAGAATAATCCACCACCCAGATTTGCTCCTTTGGGGTCCTGTGAGGGTCCTGACCATTATAGAACACGTTAACAAAAGATGCAGAGAAACAGATGGACTACAGTCTGTAATTGTAGAACTACAAAGTGCTCCTATATGGTCAGTGGAGCAGATAAAATTAACAATAAATGTAGAAACAAGCATTAATTTTTGAGTGGTAATACTTTTTTTGAAACAATTTAAAATATACAATTAATTAACTTGTAACAACTTAACTTTTTGTGTTGTTCTTTGCTTTTGCCATGTGTTTTGTTATTGTTTGATATTAGTCAAAGTCCTGGTAACGTGTCAAATCAATACTTTTCCATACTCAAACATACTTGATATGACTACCTAAATAAAGAAAGTACTGTAGGAGGTAATTAGCTGCAATCCAGAAAACAACTAAGTTGCCTTATCTTTTCTGTCTACACTGCTGGATAAAAAAAGCTTGCCTTTGACCTGAACTCATCAAAAGGAAATGAATTCTAGTTAGACAAGACAGCAGTAGGTTGACTTACCCTAGCCTCTTTGGGATGTTTCCCAGACTTTTCAGGCTGGCTAAATTCACTCTGGTCTTTCTGAAAGCAGACACATACATACATTAAACTTGAAAATGCTTAATGATCGTTAACTCTCAATGCAGCAGTGCAGTGAACTAGAAGCTGAGTTAACTGCTCACTAGATCCATAGGCAACCACGATCCCAAATTATCCCTTGTGTCGAAATGTAAAATGCAAAATGCAAAATAAATGTCTCTGTCATAGATATTATCAGAAGCAAATCTATAATCATCCTCTGTTTCAAATAAAAAAGGATTAAAATTTGTTGACCTACAATGTTATTTTTATTGTGTACTCACAGGCAGGTTGGAGGCACTGTCCAGGTATACAGCAAGCATGGCACATGAACAGCCTCCAGTGGCCTGAAATGTCAATAACATTAGATATTATAGTTTGATATTACCCATAATATCTAAAATGCAGTTGTTACAGATTCACGCATATGGGAATCGTGGCCCAATGCTGATATCCAATATTTTTAAATTAGATGTGGAAACTCTCCAGAACCACAAAACTGTACTCAAAACAAATTTCCACAGAGAACAGTAATAGAAATTATCTAAAGTTCTCTAACAGAATATAGGCTTACTGTTTTTCATTATATGTGTGTGCACTTGCAAAGAAAAAGGGGTGTCTCGCGAAATAATCAAAGTTGCCAATTTTCTGCCACTTTCTGTTGAATGCCTTTTTACTGGCTGGATAGAAATATTTGATTTTACATACATCAGAAATGTCATATTCTAGGTATAATGTCTCAATGTATACATGGAATCTTATTCATAAGTGTTTTATAGAAACTGTAAACTGTAAACCATCTACATAAACTGCAATCTACATCATTTAGGAATCAGGTAAAATACCTGGATTAAGATAAGCACTGTGAGCTCACCTCTTTCAGCAGGTCCTTATTAGTCTGCAGTGAGAGCCACTGCAATTTCAAATGAAGTTTTCCACTCTGGATTTCCTGAAGGGTGAACCACTATGAAATCAAACAAAATAAAGAGAAACATTCAGCATGAAAATATGTTCATGGCACCCTGGCTGTTGGATGTATTAAAGTTGCTTACATGTCAAAGATGGATGTATTGTTCACTTGTTCTACATGTGAACTATACATTCATTTAATAAAGTAATTTTGTAGTAGATAGAAGCATTTGTTTCAGTTTACATTATGACTTTTAGTGATACATACCTTATCGATTTCTTTCTCCTTCTTCACCTCCCCAAAATCCAGATTATACCTGAAACATGTAGTACCACAGCTCAATCCTCATACAGAGCGATCTTTATTTAGTATTTGTGTTCTGATTTAATTTTACACATATAATAACAGAACAGATACAGTTTAGTCACCTGCCCAAAAAGTCATCTTTGTCTGTGTCTTCATCATAGAGCTCCAGTTCAAGCTCTTGCCCAGGAGCTTCATGGACCACAAACTGCAATCAAAGAAAATTTTAGTTGACACAAACTCTTATATGCCCAAGCATGGAGGCCTGATAATACAATGTTGCTTATTTGTAACATAAAAACAATTAACTATAATAAAAACTCTATAAATATATATAGTTTTTTATATAGTTACATTAAATGTATCTTCATATGTATGTAAGTGTATATTATGAAATCAATGAGAGTATATATTGTATACATAATATATACATTGAGCGTACACATCATATTCATCATTCTTTCATAATGTTAGTGAGTATTTTTAGCAGATATATTATATACACAGTCAATGGTTCAGCTGCTCTGTGATTGTAGCCTCGCGTTATCTTTTATACAGTTAATGGGTTCTTGTTACAGTGGAGGATCTTACAGGGAACAGGAGCTCCACCAAGCTGCTGCTTTTGTTAGTTATTTATTTATTAGTTTGTGATTTTGTTAGCTGGATTTCTCCACAGTTCTCCTGCGACTAGCTGTTAATGTGTGGTATGCAGAAGGTTTTGCTTTAAAAGAACAAATCACACACACAACGATCAGCCAGATCATTAAAATCTACACACATTGTCCATTTTATCAGTTCCACTTCCAATACAGGTGCAATCTGTAGTTCTACACTTACAGGCTGTAGTGCATCTGTGCTGGTATGAGTGAATCAACCACAGCAGTGCTTTATCAGTGGTCATAGGATGCTGTCCACAGGACACTGTTGGCTGGATGTTGCTGGTTGGTGGACTATTCTCAGTCCAGCACTGACACTGCGGTTTTTACTCCAGCAGCACTACTGTGTCTGATCCACTCATACCAGCGCAACACACACTATCACAGCACAACCATGTCAGGGTCACTGTAGTGCTGGGAATGATCCGCCTCCCTGATAGTACCTGCTCTGTGGTGATACTGTTGGGTCCTGACCATTAAAGAACAGGGTGAAAGGGGATAAACAATATATGCAGTGAACTAGATGGACTACAGTCTGTAATTGAGTTCAAATATGGTAAGTGGAGCTGATAAAATATAGATATAGATATAGGGAGATGGTTTTACTGTTATGGCTGATCGGTGACCACTTGGAAGTCTTGGTCATGCTTTTCCGGCCATGGTTGAGAGTGACTTTCACATGGGTGAGTGGGCCCAGAGAATAATAATGTGACTTGACTGTGTATTACCTCATACACTTCATTCCAGCAGGGGTTCAATGTCTCCTTGATGGTCTTTGTTTGGAAGCGTTTATTGCCCACCCTTAGAACCACATATGGATCAGACTTGCCCTTCACAAGACCCATCATCACTGTGTCCATAGCAACTAGATCCTGGGCCTCCACTACATGAACACGCACCACACCCTGGAACGCAGAAAAAAATTATTTAGAATGAGAAAATGAGAGAACTACTGTTACTGAGGAATGTCTGCTAACACAACAGAACCACATAAAATATTTTTCTAGGTGTAAAAACAACTATATTGACTTGAGAACATATGACATTTTGATGTAATTCTTTGCACTGATAGAATGACAGCCAGTCCTATTACTGCTGACAACAACATAAAAACTAATTAACAAATATTTCTGTTCATTTTTTTCGTTTCCATTTCCAGTGTTATGTCTAACATATAGTGAGCTAATGACCTAACCTGAAGAAGGCAGCAATTCCCTTATAAAAATAAGAACAGGCAAAAATAAGTGTGCACTGTTGCGAGATGCCTATAAAGCCTAAAATAACCATTTAAAAAATAGGTTTTAATTATTACACAATTGTTAAAGCTGGCTACACAATTTTTTTCACAATTACTGTACTTTTCATGTGTTAAAATAACATAATCCAAAATGCATTTATTGCAACGCATTATCATAAAACCTTAAATGTTAGCTATATTGACAAACGTTTGGATACTTCCAAATGCCAAATATGTTTTTTTGCAGTATAAATGTCATTAGCAAAGAGTACACTAGCATGAAATGAACGAGTGAACTGAATGAGACCTACATCTGCACTTTATGGATACGAATGAAGAGAATCGCATCACAGACAGTGAATGTACTCACTCGTGGTAGAGGAAACCTCATCTGGTCCACCTTGACTTGATCTATCAATGGGAAACACATGCGGTTCGGCAGGACCATCTTGGACGCAATGATGTCCAGTATGGCTGTTTCTGAAAAGCCACTGTGGAAGAGATAGTGGTTTAAACTGTATTGGCTGACACACTGAAAACAAAAATTGTGTCTTTTTATTAAAGACACAAGACCTACAATTGTGGATGATTCACAACACAAACAAGGTGAGTAAAAAGTATGTACCGTAGTGCTGGACTGTCCAGAAGATTGGTCATCCCAGTCCAATTTAGGTGGAGGGCCTGAAAATTGAATTGAAGCGATTTACAATCCTGTGATGTTACATCAGTAGGAAAATATATGCTATTCCAGACTAATGGTTTACATAAAATGGAAACTCACAGGGCGGCGGATAAAAAACATGGTGACCCCTCCCACAAGTGGGGACTGGCCAATCAGAGGCTCAAGAATCACACGAAGCATCCCTTGAAGCTGAGAGGACAAAAATTTAAAAATCAAAAGTGACTGAGCTGTTACTGAGCTGTTTATAAATTACTAATTCCACCAAACAGCAATATTATACGATTATTTAACCTTCTGATTACATTTCTTTTTTATATGCTTTTAGTACATTATCTGGAGAAACATCTGAAACTAATTTATCTGCCAATAGAATAAGAGAATTTCACATATACAGAACACTACCGAATGAGTTGACAAACAGCCACCGTACAGCAAGTGAACATACATGTGTGAACATGTGCAGCCTCAAAGTGAACATAAATCATCAGCAGCAGATCATGTTACAACCACAACTCCACATCATCTGTCAAGGCGTGCTTGGGAAATGCCAACGTTAAGCTAACCTGTAGTTCTTTGAGTCCTGTTGCAATGCCCTTTACATCTGCATTGATGTCCAGATCCCCCACATAACTGAGAAACATTCAGGCAATAATTAAGCACTACAGTATACAAATAATGTACATAGCAATAAAAGAGAATGTAGCTATGAACTTCTATGCATCTTTTAAGTATGTGTGCTGGAGACTGCACTACAAGCTAAATGTTTGAAAACAATACAAAAATTTAATGAAAACACAATTTAACTAAATATTAAACTTCATTCATGCACTCCATTTATTATTTAAACCGCTAATTCGTCCGGGTCTCAGGGGGTACTGAGGCTTATCCCAGTGCTTAGAGGGTGGCAGAAAGGCAAGAAACACCCTGGACCGACCGCCAATCCATCACAGAGCATTTATTATTACAATATTAAACTACAACTAGAAAAAGGTTTGTTACATACTGCATACCTCGATCAGCCATAACATAAAACTACCTTCTTGTATGTACACACATTGTCTATTTTATCAGCTCCATTGACAATACAGGTGCAAATTGTAGTTCTACACCTACAGACTGTAGTCCATCTAGTATATCCATCTAGTGTTTGATAGAAGAACTGCAGGGTCCTGTGACCAAGGGTCCCGTGCATTGCTGCAGTAATCCCTAACCTGCGAATTATGGCTTTTATGTTTTAAGCTTGCAGGATTGGCTACACTAGAAAGATTGTGCGGTCACATATTACAAATTAAATCATACTAAACTAAACATCAATAGACATGTTTTGTGTTTGTCGTTAACAACTGACTTATTTGTAAAATATATTTTGAGCTATAACTTACACAATGTTTAGGTCCAGGATCACTTCCCTCTTGTCTACTTCATGTGTGTACACTCGTATTCCTGAAATTGTAGGAGCCTGAAACACCAAGATGTACATGAGTGACAAGTAAAACAACTTGTTTGTAATATGAACTTCAACAGTTTTCTAATTAATCATTCCAGATGACAGCATTCAAGCACAAAAATCATACATACACCTCAGTGAAGTGCTCTTTTAAATTGCACCAGTGTGTGTTCTATGATAAGCTAACCTCATGTGAAAAAGAGTTGTAAAATGATCTAGTTTAATGAAATCTAGTTTAATTTTGAGATTGCTGTAAGCCTATTTTAAATATTTCACTTATATGTTACTTGTTGTAGGTGAGTTTAGTAAGTTAAATGGTGTCACTATATTACCAAGTACTTTTTTCTTATTGAAATTATGTTAACAGCCAAAAGTATCTCCAATACAGTGAAATCATTTTACTTACTAAACTCACAGAATCTGATATAAGTTAATTATTAGTCAGACTGCAGTGTTTTCAGAAGCTTGTCATGCCTCACCCGGTGTCCGAAGTGGACCTTAGTGAACTTGAAGGTTTTAAGGTGAGAGTTGGATGCCTGGATGGATGGCTGGATGCTCTCTCTCAGGAGCTTTTCCATATAAATGCCAAAGAATGGCCAGGCCTGTTGAAGAATCTGGAAGCAAAAAAGAGATACTGTAGAAAAAGTGTCTTTGACAGAAGCTTAAGTAAAAGAATATTTGCCATGTTTCTGATTTCTTTCTGTATATCTGTCACCCTTAACTGTTTTATATCTTTAAAATAAAACTATATCTAGAGGATCAACTATCGTTTGCTGTCCAAAGAAAAACATGTATCACCATTTTTGTCGACATTATGTAAAAATGTTCTGGTTCCACTGACTTGCATTGATAGTAAATACTGTTTTTGGCCTCTCTTGCTATTTTGGATATACTTATTTTTCATTGGACAGTGACAATATAAGACCAAAAGTAAAGACAAAATACAGCATTAAAATGATTACAGAATGAAGTCATCAAGATTAGGCAGGCAATTCATTTTTCATATGGGTGCTAATGTGGTTGCAAATGTTGGTCCGCCCAAAGAAATCAAATGATTATTAAAAATTGTCCATTTCATTTAGTATTCCTACATTTAATTTATCACAATTAAACAGGTTGGATGATGCAGTATCCTACATTAGTATCACATTTATTGTGCCAATTATAGTTCCAGTTCGATTCTTTCCTATGAAATAGTTAAATTAATGATAGCTAATCACAACTTTCACTAAACCATCTTATTATTGTGTTATATATTTGTTTACACATTATGTTTAAAAATGGCTTGTGAAAAAACAATAAATGGGAAAAAAAAATGGTTAAAGTTACCAAACAAGCTGCCTGGCTTGGAGGACTTTGTTGCACATGGCAACAAACGATAGTAACCAAGAGCTATTACATTTTTTTCATTATGCACTCGTTTTGAAAATAAGCTTTCACCTGCTTATACACATTTTACTTGTCTTAGGTAGTTTTACGTAGCTAAAGTGTCTTATTCTATAAGCAGATCGTTTTACTTTTTTTTTTAACACAATAAGGGTAATGATATAATAGGACGCTTTCACTAACAAATAAAAAAAAATTAAATATGTATGTAAACAGGTGGTATCATTTTAAAATAAAGCTCTAGTGTTCTAATATCCAAGTTAGTCACAGCAGTCTCTCTAAAGTCATAAAACTGGCTTGAAAATTAAACTGTTGCCATCATGACATGGCACAGATCAAGCAGACTGGGATTCCATGTTTACATCTCCAGTGCCTTTTATTTTAATTTCATTACTCTATTTATTATTTCAGTATTGTGTACTGAGACTATACAGAGTAAAATACGCAGTGTGTTGAGATTGAAGACCACACCTCTGACCTATGTGCATATTTGTAGTTTTTTATGCGTCTTTCAGTCCTCACTGCTTTGCTTTGGGATGTGGGCATAATGGACAAATCATACATTTCGCAACTCGATGTTCTTAGAACTGTTGGCACTTAAAATAACTTCAGGGGCTAAACATCTACAGGGAGTTCTACCATACCCAACACCCAATTCATTTAAAGGAAGTCTGGCAGTTATCACATCTCATTAAACTCGAATATTTGACCTTGACATGCTCAGAATGTTTTATAAGCAGCAATAAGTTTTACTGCCACAAAACTAGAAGCCACAGACCTGTTCTCACTCCAGTTTACTGTATTACATGACATGAAACCTTATGACATTGAAAAATGTTTCTACATTAATTCAGTCCATTTGTGTGTCTTCATAATGGGCTGGCAGGCAAGACTGGATGGGTTTTTACAGCCACAAAATTACAGAACTAAAAGTTAACAGAACTTTTCAAAAGGTGTTGGAAAGCCTCCATAAGCTAGTTACTAATAAAAGGAAGAGGCTAGGACAGTAAAGCAAACACTGTTTTTAGTATTGGTAGCTCCATCAAAAGTGCGTCTATACCTTTATTACATACCAGCCAGTGGTCAGTGGAATGATGAGATATATAAATAAAACGAGTTTGAATTAAATGTTTAAGATTAAAAGTAAAACTAGTCATTCCGAGGGATTTGGCGTGAAATGCAATCTACAGAAATGGTGTCACTCCAGATAGGAACCAAACGGCCACCTCTAAAATCTCCTTCACAGAAACTACTCATGGTGGAGGGATACATGAAAAGTAGCAAAATATCCCCCAAACAAGACATTATTTTCAGATTTTGTCACTATTTTACCATCATCAACATTCAATATAAACCAGAAGGGTTTTCATTTTATATATATATATATATATATATATATATATATATATATATATATATATATATATATATATATATATATATATATATATATATATATAGATTTCATAAGACACCAACCCACTCTTAAAGATATTAAACTTCAAGAAACACTGGTGTAATGCCTTGTTAAATTTACATTTGGCTATAAAATGTTCAGCAGCTGTAAGTCTAAACAGCAGAGATATGCAGGGTGCAGGCCTGACTGCTGTAAAGTTGAATAACATTCTTACCTTGTTGATCCAGGAGGCTTTCTCAACATCAGTGAAGTGAATCTATTGGCGACAAAAACAAACAGCAGGATAATTATGAAAGGCAAGCTCTGTATGCAGGAAACATGGTGGATGCCAAAAAAATAACTCTACTAGGGTAAACTATGACTTTGCATCACAGTGTGATGTAGGGAAGGTCTGAATAGTAAGGTGAAAATATTTGCTGGATTTGTCTCGGATGCATCTCTCAAACTGTCCCATATGCTTCACACCAATGCAAATGTGGATGGGCAGACAGTGGAAGACAAACAACAAAGGTGATGTGTTCATGTGAAGAGCTATTAACATAAAGAAGGGTTGGGGTGCACAGTGGTGTTTATGAGTGGGTGATATGGCATGTATTATATGATCATTCAAAATATTTTCGGGGCACACTATATACACATCACAATCATTAGTTGTTCTGATGTTTAATAATATGTTTAATAATCCTCACAGCAATATTCAACATCAGCACCTGAGCTTAGTAATGCTCAATAAAATCCTCTCAGCAATGTTTCACATCAGTAAATGACCTCACAAATGTTCAATCAAATCATCCTCACAGCAATATTCAACATCAGCACCTGGCCTTATTAATGCTCAATCAAATCCTCAAAGCAGTTTTCAACATCAGTACCTAACCTCACTTATGTGAGTTTCATCACAGAGTGAGCATCATTAAGCAGGTTTAGCTAGAAATCAGCTAGAGGTGGGCGTGTCAAAAGGTGGGTGTCAAAAAATAAATAAATTTTGATACTTCAAGAAATTATGATATACAATATGTCACAATATTAGATTTTTAGATATATGGCCATTTAAGAAAAAAGAACAAGTAGCGCTGTATTTATAAAAAAAAAATTAAATGTGAACACAGTGACTTTTATCCAATATTTAGCATAAATTGTTGTTCTAAAATTAAATGAAACTAATTCTACTGTCTTTGTAAAGAAACTAGTATGGACGATTTCAATGATATGTTCATAAAATCATACTGTATTGTACTGCGACATTATCTAACATATTTAACATACATTGCGTGTGCTTTCTTATCTGATACCTGCTTTTTATTTCCTAAGAAATGTTTACAAGGCCATGAGGCGTGCATCACTGCTCTAAGGCAACTTCCTGGTCAAAGACTTCCAGTCAGCAGGAAAAAAAATTAAACAGAGCACCTGTATTCTCCATTTAAATGACTTTCATTTTGAACTATCAATATGTCAGAAATAAAGCAATTGAAGAATTGACTGGTGGACGTGCTACTTTACAAAAGCAATGAAGCCGTTGGTAATGGGCCTATGATGCCCAAGGTATGTGGACCATCACTCCTACATGAGGTGGTTGGACATCTCATTCCAAAACCATGATAGACTAATATGAAGTTTCCAACCTTTGTGGTTATATCCTTTCTCCACAGTTGGAGTGTGCCTGTGGGAATTTGTGCCAATTTAGTCAGAAGAGCATGTCTGAAGTCAGGCACTGATACTGGACAAAAAGGCCTGGCTAGCAGTTCATGGGGTTTGGGGTTGAGGTCTGCGCTTTGGATTTTCTCCACATCAAACTCCTTAAACTTTATAGAGCTGGCTTTGGGCACAGGGACACCGTTAGGAACAGCAAAGGTTCTTGGGACACCATTAGGAACAGCAAAGGTTCTTCCCAAAACTTCCCAAAACCCAAATTTTAAAGCATATAATTGTGTAAAATGCCTGTGCACTGTAGCATTAAGATAAACATTGCCATTCACTGGAACCAAGGTTCTGAGCCCAAACCCTGAAAAAAAACCCCAGACATTATCCCTCCTTTACCAAACTTTACTGTTGGCATTCCACAGCTAATGTACATCCATAGAGACTGCACAATTATGTATTTAATGTTACATACATGGGTGAGGCTGAAACACCACAAAGGGACATAGTTTTGGTAGGTGTTAGTGAGTGTATCGGCCCTGTGATAGACTGGTGAGGGTGTTTCCTGCACTCCTCCCAGTGAGTGCTGGAATAGGCTCCAGCATCCTCCACATACCATGTAGGATAAGCGCTTTGGATGATAAACTCATTTCTTAATAACATATCAGTTAACTTTGATCCACGCTTTCTATACAACATCCCATACTCCTTTTTTATCTTAAAGAGGTTGTCTGCTCTGATTGGTTGCCCTGTATGATGCTTCATTAATGGAGGACTAGATGAAGGACTAGAGGATGACCAGTGCACACTGTGCAGCGACAGTTGAGCTATAGTCCATGACTTTACAACTACAAGGTGCACCAACACAGCAGGACTGTTTGATAGAGTGGACAGTGTGTGGACTCCAGCAGCACTGCTCTGTCTGATCCACTCATACCAGTGCAACCAGTACAGACCAACGGACAATGGGCTTCCCTTTATTCTTCGCTTACTTCTGTTAGGAACTTCGCTACAATGCATTGGACATGTTTAAGTTTATGTAAAAAAAGACAGATGATGCCTTGAGACCAGTGTTATACGATCAACTAGCTTAAATACTGGTTTAATCAGGAGTTACTGGTTAGCATCTACTCCTTGTGCTTCATGTCTCTGTTGTCTGGGTTGGAGAGGAAGTTTGTAGCTAGTCAATGCATTACAGTGCGCATGGTAACGCTTACACCAGTCTCTTTTCCTGCTTGACTGTCTCTCAGTGTGAACGTTTGAACTTTCATTATAAAATGCACTGCCTAATTTCCCACATCCCGGCTAACTTTGAGACGTCTGTCCATTCAGTAGCCTCTGACTTGTAGACAGACACACACTAAGCGTAAAGAAACACAATAAATGTGGCTGCATTACTTACTAGTTCCAGGTTTTCCAAAATCAAAGTAAATTAACTAATAGAGAACATAATCAGCAGATTATTTCATAATAAAAAGTAATTATTAATTGCAGTAATACAAATATCTGATATCTGAGATCACTCCATGAAAACCTTATGTCTAGTGGGCACAGAGTCCGCTGACCAGAGTCCACTTGATGGCTAAAGATACAGACAGGTGGAGGTAATGGTAAACCTCCAAACCCAAAACCTGCTTGGCCTGTAATGTTTCCAAGCAACACAACAAGAGCTGAGAGAGCCACACCTCTGCAAACGCGCAACACTGGAATTCAGCAAAGTCCTGAATTACACTGCACTGCAGCTGGCGTTAAAGGAATATTTCAGAGAAAAAACAAATCAACACAGTTTCCCACTCCACATGTAGTCGACCAGCCAGGACATGTCAGGCATCTGACACCTGCTTCTGGTGTGCAGCTACGAGGCTGATGTAGCTAACTAATAATGGCAAAGTGCAGTACGTAGCAATAGTGACTTGATTCAAACAAGTTGTAAAGGAATCTCATATAGACTTGCTTACACTGCTCCCCATTACTTCTTAGCCATATTATAGCCTTGTAGCTCCAGTGCAAAACAAATCATGACCAATGATGACATCAAGCATAACTACATTTAGGCTTAAACAATATCTGTAAATGCCAAATTATTACTTCATAATAAAAAATGTCTTACAGCAGCAAATCATCACTGCTCAAAGAGAAACATGTAGCTACGTCTTTTTTATATTTATTTTTCTACATCATTTGAATAGGACAGCTGCCCTTTATATTGTGTGAATATTTATATTAATATTTATGATAATTAGACCAACAGAAATATGCCAAAATAACTTGAAAAATGTTCTGGTTCCATTGACTTACATTAAAAGTGAGGAAGGGTTTTGGCCTCTCCTGTAAAGTCATCATTTTGGAGATACATGTTTTTCTTTGGACAGCGACTATATATAATAATCTTCCTACACATAACTTTAGCTGGCATATACTAAATGACTAAATCACAATATTCTACATTAATACCATAAGTAGGATATTATCACATATAGGTAGTAATGGTAAGCTGCATATTAAACAGTATATAATATCATTTGTATAATACACTAGACATAAAGCTAAATTAACAATAAACAATGGCATAAAAGGATACTAAAGTTACATTTTAATGATATGCATATCATATGTCCAATGTGGAGACTGTTATAAGCATAGCATTGGCTGGTTTTAAACTTAAACTAAAATAAAATGATCTGCTAATGCAGGGAGATCATATGAAATCACTGAAATTCACTGAAGTAAAAGCTAAAAATAAGTTAAATACTCTTTTAATATGCTTACAACAGACTCTATGTAAGGAATACTACATACACCAACCAGATTTAAAGATCATTTTACATTAAAATCTTTTTTTTTTTTTTGAGGATTTAGAACATCTGCTCTATCCCAGCTCACAGCACACATGACGCCACCAATAACCCTGAACACCAGTTACAGGTGCACTGGAAGCTGGGATAACATGCAGATCCCTTTGGAAACCTGGACCAGCACCCTCTGGGGCCTTGCCTGTTTCTGGAGGTACCCACCCATGCCGGCATGTTGAGTGCGTTCATTTCGTTCTTGATCACATGGTGCTCGTTCTCCAAGAAGTCTATGGCCGTGTCTATGCGCAGGTCCTTGTGCTTGCGGTTCTTCTCCCACAGGCTCCAGAGCAGGAGGGTGAGCAGCACCCAGCTGATGCTGAGGCCCAGGGAGCCGGTGAGGTAGACAGGGTAAAGCAGCAGGATGGCCCTCACCATGTACATGAGGAACTCCAGGAGGATGTGGCTCACATCATTGGGAGTGAGCTGCTCAGCGCTGGCACTGGCACTGGCACTGGCTTCGGTACTCATGCTGCTGGATTCGGGTGGTGCTGCTGGGGCTTTGCTTCTGCTGTGGTTGGAGTTAGATCTTCATAAGAGGCTTAAAAGCAGCTGTTGTCTTCATGAGAGGTCAGAATGTGTGAAAAAGAGGCTGGAAGTCCATCAGGAAGGATGCTGGAGGGCTGAAGAGCTAGGCGGCTGGAGGAAGGTGCTGGTCTACATGTTTCGCTGGTGGACGCTGTGAAGCTGTGTGTGATGCGCTGCGAGGTGCTCCAGGTCACACTTCCGTGTTAGAGATGGTGGAGAGAATGGGGAGGCGGGAACTTCACCTGAGGAGGAAACTCCCTTTAAAGGAGTTTCAGTAGAGGAGGGGAGGAGTAGGACGAAGAACTAGCGCGTGACTAGGTGAAAAAAGCGAGAGATACGAGGAGAAAAACGATGGAGAAACTAAATAATTTAAAATGTGATAATAAAACTATACAGAAAATTAAGTTAAAAACGAGTAACAGACTGAGAAAAGATAAACGTTGGGTTAAAATAAGTCAATAATAAATACATTTATAGATAAATAAATGAACAGATTCGAACTATTCGACTGGAAAAAACGAAAAAAAAACTCTGAGTAAAAAATAATAACATATAAAAATAAAATAAATAAAAACATATTAAGTAATCCACTGAGGAAAATAGATCAGTTTTGGGTTTAATAAATACGATTAAAACAGAAATAATGTCACTGGAAAAAAGCGATCCACTTTGGGGAAGTCTTTATTGTGCAATCCAGTCACAGTTGTATGCTTGGTGTGAATTATTACTCAACCAAATGCCTTAGATAACTAAAATGTATATTTATTTTAATAAATAAACAATTGCGAGTGTACTTTATGCACCGTCAGATTCAAATCGCTTGCAGATGGAAAGTAGCCATCGCGCCATCTGGTGGTGATTTTGTTTCATTACATACCTTCATCTTTAGCATTTGTTTTATCTTTTATCTAATGAAATGACCCAATTATTATATATTATCTACACTCCAAGTACATGTTTAAATGTGTGGAATTTCACACTATTACTGTAATTATTATTAGTGTAAATTTTTACACTGTCTGTGTATTTTTTAGTTAAATATGAAATTCAGACATGGAATATTTTTCAGCAGTTTAAATGCGCTGTTGCGTGTTTTGCGGTCTCTGTCGCCCTCTAGTGGGCGCTTAATAACTTGCACACAAAGCGACCCTCTAATATTGACCAATCAGAGCGCTGTGCCGGAGCTTCCTTGGTTACCACCCTAGCAACGACAACTTTCCAGCAGCAGTGTTACAGAAATAAACAGAGAAGTTAGTTCAGTTAAAGACAACAACTGTCGAACTGTTCACCGTACAGATATTAACATTGATCTCTCGCAATAACTCGGTTTAACAGCAGCTGAGCGTCCATTCAACTGAGCGTTATTCAACTGTAACTGAGACAAGAAACGCCGCGGGCCGTTTGTTCAGGAGAAACATGGAGTTTATTCAGAATATCTAGTTGTAAATGTGAGTAAATTCCTTCAGTGCAGCTGTTGAATTCCACCGTAACATGGAGATTAAGGTAAGATTAACACACATATCAATAAACTCAGATACATTAGCAGAAAGTTATATATGATTGGCATTATAAGGGGAAGTCACATCGTCATGTATCTACGTTTTTGTTGATTTTTATTTTCCTACATCATTGTAATGCAACAGCTGCCATTTGCATTGTGTGAATATTTAAAAAAAGCATGAAGCAATAGAAATGCTCCTAAACAGCTTGGAAAAAAAAGTCTGGTTCAATTTACTTACATTAAAAGTAAAGACAGTTTTTGTAAGGACAACAAATTGTAAATGCAATAAATAATTAGCTTTAACAATATACTCACCCAGGAGTTCCCAGTAAAACAGAACTGCAGTGAAATTTCCTAATACATTCAGTGACTATCTGTACAGAAAATTAAGTTTGCATGTCTCTGTTCTTTCATTTCTGGATTCTTTTGGTCTAAACTTAAACGATAATGCTCTAAAGTGAAAGGAGTAAAGCACATCAGTAACTGAACTAACACAACACACTGCAAAAAATAAAATGAAGTGAAATAATCTTAAGTCTACTTCACATATCTAAAATTGTAAAATTCTTATAAGATTATTTATGTAATATCCATATGTTTTCTTTGTTTTGAATGATTTTACGAGATAACTATGTTAAAAGATATTCCAAAACAAGTAAACAAGTTAAATAATCCTATAATAAACCTACAACAGTCTTAAAATGTATTAACTTTCCTGCTAAAGACTGTTTATAGCAGTGTTAAATTAAATCACAGCCAAAATAGGCTTTACGTACTAATAGTGACAGACTAAACTGGGAAAGTTTCCCATGGATTGGTGTAGTTTGAAAATTCCTAGAACAAAGCCAACAGATTCTTCATTAAAGGGAATAAATGAAAGCACCTCCAGCACAAGCATTACTGGAGCTTCCTGCTGATGTACATGCAGTTTAACTGTTATCTTTTAAGCAGGCTTATTAACGTAATGAATTCCCAGGACTAAAGCATATGACTGAGCTAAAGTAAGCATGTTACAGGGTTCACGGGGGAACAATAAACTACCCAAGGTACCAGAAAGCCCTCTGCGTCACCTACCGCAGCTTCCAAAGGTAGGACCAATCTCTGACATCTAGCATAATTCAGATTGGATGTGCACTTTACATGTACTTGTTAACAGAAGTGAGACTTTCTTTGTGACAATCAGGTTCGGGCAAAGCCTCAGTGGCAAGATGCGACACCCGAATTCGTCCTACATGCACCAGCCGAAGAGGAAACCACGTATCATGGACCATCCACTAAGATGTCCAGTAAGGAACATTGTGATAAGAGTGGCCAATATGGCAAAGGATTTTTACAATATGTGATTTGTTACAATATATATATATATATATATATATATATATATATATATATATATATATATATATATTGACGTGTTAGAGGTTAAAACAGACAAAGAAAGTCCGCATTAAAAAAAGGATCAAAATACTGTCAACTTGTTCATTCATAATTTGTGATTTTTTTTTTTAATTGTGAATTTCTTTTTAATCCAGCTTGCAGCTGGTAACAGTTTTTTAAAAGATTGACAATATGCATAGTATGCTCTGAAAATATAATGTGGTGTTATCACAATAATATTGTTTATATTACACATCTCTACATCATACCTTTAATCTGATCCCGATCTCCTTTACTCAGCATTACTGAACAATGTAAAAATGTGATCATGCTTATAGTAAGCATGTAGGAAAAATCAGGACATTGTGTCACACTTTCCTCCCTTTGTAATACAAATCATGGGATTAGCAGATAAAATTTCCTACCATTAAAAAAAAATCTCAGGCATGGCATTTCTTTTCATTACATTTGAATATCTTATTTCAGTAGTGCATTTAAACAGTGAGTATCTCCTCGCATGACTATTGCCCCCGCAGCCAGTCACATTACACAACAAATAGAAACAATTGATTCGTTGCTGGGATATTTTTTTTTTTTTTTTTTTTTTTTACTAAAATATCTCTTTAGAAAATAGCTTTTCCCAATATATTCCCAACTGCAACAACAACAACTGCAAGTTCATTTTAGTTTCAAGCACTTAGACAAGCATCCAGTAGACTTTAATAATCTCACTCATCATCCAAATCACAGTCCTGGCAGACATAAGTGACAACTTTCTCCAAACGCATTGGCCCAAATTGCCATGTTTACTAATGGTTGCTATAATGCAAAGTTACCTTACAAAGGTATAAATTGACACTGTTATCTCCTTTACTGAGTAGAAATATACACAAATTCCTTGTATCTACACTCATTGTTCTTATCAGCTCCACTTACAGTATAGGAACACTTTATAGTTCTACAAATACAGACTATAGTTTCTGTTTCTCTGTAAACTTTGTAACCTTGGTCAGGACAGCAAGTGGACAGAAAGTGGACACCGTGTTTAAAAACTCCAACAGCACTGCTGCGTTTGATCCACTCGTACCAGCACAACACACATTTAACACAGCACCACTGTGTCAATGCAGTGCTGAGAATGGTTTACCATGTAGATAATACATGCTCACCTTTTTCTTTTTCTTTTTTAATAGCTCCAGGATGTTTCTTTGGAGAAACTATAAGAAGGAATTTTTTAAAAAATTGTATTGAGGAGTGATTCTAAGTGATTCAGAATGGCTTGGTGTGAAATGGTTGAGATGTTCTTTAAAGTGGGGCTGACAGGGGGTTGCCAAGTCAACAACACAAATATAGACATTTTATCGACTATTCAATACCATGAAAAGTGAACTCACATGTGTCTTCTAAGTATATATATTGTTTGAATGCTGCTGATAATAATATGGTGGGATATCTAAAAAAATAAAGGAAAAAGGATGTCTCTAGGGACTATTTTGTCTCACAACACCCTGCATGTATCCCTTTACCATTAATGGATTTTAAGGACAAAATCTTTTTCAAACTATTCTATCATCACATCCTATCATAACTATCATAACATAATGTCTTAGACATCATATTCATATTCATAACCATTCAATGCAATAACATTTTGTAAGGGAGCTTTTAGAGATGGAATTCTGGTTCCTATCAGCACCACTGTGAACAATTCTGACCAAGTTTCTTTAGAACGGAGTGTTTCACACCAAACCAATGACTTTGTTTACATCTTAACCCCTTAATTATGCAGAAAGTTGTGAATACTTTTGTAAGTGAAAAGCTTTAAAGCTTGTTTCATAGTCTATTCTATGACTGGGAAATGGTCACATTCTGTGTTTTAGGTGTTTTAAAGAATAGTTCTGAATTGTGTAAAAGTTGCATGCAATTGTGGAATTTTACAAACAGTTTCCAAAAATATCATGTTTTTTTTTTTTAATGCTCACGTTCCTTCCAGGGCGCTCGTTTGGCGGAGGTTTGCGGCACGAGCAGAGTTTTGGCAGAAGCCTGGACCGCACCATTAGCAAAGATGCTGCTCTTTCAGCCGAATCCTTCAGACATCGTGGCAGCGTCAAGCCCAAGAAAGACAGAGAACAGTTCCGTAGCGCCCTCGTCAGCATCATCATGTGGGTGACGTTTCCTTGAGTGCCTGTCAAACCTATAACTCACTTAAATCTTGTCTAATTTTCATCTGTTATTTACTGTGTTGCCTATTTTTGCAGGCAGCATGAGTCTAAGACCGGTAAAATCATCCCAGGTGACAGCTCACCACCCACCTGTGGCTCACCCACTTCCACCGAAAAGGACATGTTGGTAAGAAGCTGTCAGCTCATGCTCCCCGGTGAATAATACCGCTCACAACTTGGCATGAAGTTGATGTGTTTGGACAGTTTCCCCAAGGCTGTAAAAATCATCGAATGAATTTACAGCCAATTACTAGAGTGTAATAAGGGTGAATGGCATAAAATCATTATTGACGTGCACACATTCTATTACAGGAAATATTTGCTGCTTATCAAAATTTTGGTACACTTTGGCTAGTTTTTTGAGTAAAGTATAATGCTCACTGTTCCTTTTCAATCATGAGTAGAGAGTAAACAACTATTTGTTTATATATTTGACAGTTTTAGTTTCCAAACTAGTGTTAAAAGCCTAGTTTCAATATCTATACAGCCCAAAGGTGTTGCAAACATTTGAAATGTTTTACTCCTGACATCAGGATTAACAATGTGAAGTTAAGGCATTTTTTCCAAAGTACTTCCTCTGCAGTTCTGTAGTTGTCAAGATCTGATCAGGGTTCTATATAATATGTTTTAGGTTATTGCAGATATGCCAACTTGTTTAAATAGATACGTTTACCTAAATGCCATTTAAAATAAAAAATAAAAAAAACGTTTGTGCTTTGTTTGTCCTTTTAGAGATATTTTTACTATATTCGAAATGGGATTGACACAGAACACGTGGCAGCGATGGAAGACTCCTGGCTGGAGAATGTCCTGGACCTGGTGCCGGCTCACCTCAGGAGACTTACAGCGATCATTGAGGTTCTCTCTGATGAAGTGAGAGAGGACTACTTGCTCAGTGTTAAGAAAGCCATAGGTATGATGATAAGTAGTGCTGTATTGGTGTGTGAGTGCCAACCAACCAATATCAATTTTTGATGACTGGTTTCAAAATATGCTTTATTACACTGCACGTACATTTTCTTGACATATTGTGGCCCATAGCATCCCACACTTTCTTGTGAAATGAATTGAGAGTTTGGGGGAAATTTTTATAGTCACCCAAGTTCGAGGTATTAAGTTTGAGTACAACTTAATAGTACTAGGCTATTATTTTGGGAAGCATTCCAGTTTAGCTAATAAACAATTACATACTGTACAGACTGTTTGCATATTGTTTGCATGCATAAATTTTACACCATGTAATCTTAACGAATAATAATTACACAGTGCCATCACGTTTGCACCACATATTTACTAGGGCTGTGCATTGGCAAGAACTTGGCAGTACAATACGTATTGTGATACAGCGGTCAAGATTCAATATATCACAATATATTGCGATACTGCAACCAAAGTGATATATTGTGATTTTTCAAATCCTACTATTAAAACACACTACTATATGAACAGGTTTGCCAGTGTTTACAATAGCATTCTTGCCTTGTGCTGCTAGTTAATGTTGGTGGAGCTAAAAATTGATTACAACACTTGTGGTTTAAACTCAACAAAAATTGATTCACTGCCAGGAATCTGTGTATCAATACTGTGTTTTTGAGAATCGATACAGTATCACAAAACATAATATTCTGATATTCAATATTTTCTCACACCCCTTAATATTTAATATCTAGGTGTCAGGCCCGGTTGACTGAACCAAAGCACGCGGAAGGTACAAGTAAAAAGTCTTTATTAGGGCACACCAGAGGGATGGTCAAAAGGCAGGCAGGGTCAGAACCGAGTAGACAATAAGCAGATACATGGGACAAGGCAATGACAGATCAAAAACCAGGCGGGGGTGGAATTGAAAGAGCAAAAATAAACCAGACGGGAAAACCAAAACACAGTAGGTAAACAAAGCACGGGTCGTAAACAGGTAGGCAAATATAGAAAACGAGATGGAAATGAGTTAACAGAAACAAAACCTTGCAAAGAGGTTAAGAAATGGGGATGTGTAATTATACACAGATATACACAGGTGTTGTCAATTCTCTGGTGACTGGGATAAATTGGCTGGGCGGGTCCATGGTGGTGGCGTCTTCCGCCGATGGATTTTGGGGAACATAGTTCCCAGGCTGAGCGGACTCACCAGCTGAGGCGAAAGACGTGACACTAGGATTTGTTGGGCATTTAGAAGAAATTTATTTCATACTTAGTTTGAATGCAGCCTAAAATATTTACTTACTTACATGGTAAGTTACAGTAACGTACCAAAGGCAGACTAAAAGAAAATGTCATCAGCAACACTTAAGAAAACTTCTAATTATTTAATAGTTGTTTATTATTTGAAAACACTGTCACGGTACAGATAGTTCTTTGCTTGCTTTGCAGTGGATTTTGTGCTACGAGACCCAAGACAAAATGAAGAAGAGATGGTCAGAGATCTGCCCCCTCACAGAGAAGAGTGAGTCCTGCTGAATTCTGGTATTACTGTACTATAAAAAAGTGGTCCTGCATGTTGAAGTGTTTTTCTGCTTTAATAGTTCATTAGCTGCATCATCTGTTTCAGGGGCAGGGAAACTCTAAAATGTACAGGAGCACTGCTGATCAAAACTATACAAGGGTTCTTTTTACAGTGTCTTGGCTTAGGGGACTATAACCAGATACATTACAAATCTACTGGGTTGTAAATGTTTTAATGAGGCAGTTGATAAGTACCTGAAGACCACCAGGGTGTTGGGTATCTTATGTTGTATAAATCGTATAGTGGCATGTATATTACTTAACGCTTGACCACATTATGACATGTGACTGAGCAGGAAACTAGGAAATCTGTCTGCGGCAAAAAGTGTGTAACAAGAATTTCATTTGATAAGCGTCATGCATGGAAGAAGGTTTATGTTTTGATTTTCAGATTTTCAGTGATTCAGTAAGAATCACTGAAAATCTGAAAATCAAAACATAAACCTTTACTGTTTTTTATAGTCTGTTTCTAAATACTGTGCTGCAAGTGAGATAAAATAATATAACAGTATGACCGTATTGCTGTGCATGCTCTGCTCCTAATATTAAGATTCCAAAATTCCAATTTGGCACCCATATCTTTCATTTTCAGTTCTGGAGGCTTACCAGTGATTTGCATCTTCTGGCTGGCCATGAGTATTAATTTTTTGACTTCCCAGGTTCCACAGCATTCTTCTTGCATTCCTTTAGGCAAGCTAGTGTTTCAACCATGGCTCCAAATGATTTATTCAAATATTTTTCAGAATATTTCAAATATTTACATGAGCTGACATGCCTTTGATGTTGAGAGATTACGACTAGAAATACAAATACTACATTTATAAACACATGTGGATCATTGTTGCTCATTAACTGTCTTGACACACTGTTTACCAAGGAATAACGGAGAAGGCAATTGTACATTCTCTTAGGATCCCCTGAAATGTAGATTTACATACATTCTAATTAAACCTGATAGTGATTCAGTGTCCTGGTCGTTGTTTTCTGTAGAAAGCATGATTAGTATTTCCGCAAATTTCTCTACTGCCCCTTCATTTGTGGCATTTGATAACAATCAAGTGTGGCATTTGATAACTTAGTTCTTTGTTTGTCAGAAGATTGGTTTGAGTACACAATTTCAAAACTTTGTTCACTGGATCTTGTGCCGGTGGGTGGAGTGTGGAACATTTCTAAAACTGGAGGTGGAGCCCAGTAGTAAACTTCTGAAGAAGACCATTTTCTAAAGCCTTTAAAATGTCTTTTAGAATCGAGGTCGTGCCAAAGCCATGGAAGGCGTCTTTCCACCAAACCAAGAAAAAGATGAAAGACCGGCTTCACTCCATCAACCCCACAATGCTGTCTGTGTTGGACCTGTGGCACGTGTCCTTTAAGTGAGTATCCCTCAGTGTGCAGTTGGTCCATTATATTGTCAACGTTCAAACTGTATTACAGCATTGTCAATGTTGTGTGGTATGATTAAAAATTGATGATGAGTTTCATATTGTGAATTGCCTTGACAACAACTTGATAGTTATATAAATCAGTTAAAAACAATCAAAGTTGTGTGCAACACATTAGATTACTCCACCAGTTAGTTAAATTAGCAACTCAACAATTTTTAATACATCATTATCGCTATATAAACTCATCTGCAACATGTTATTTACTTTCGCATTTTCATTTTTTTGGAATTGTGTAAGCTGTTATCTATCTATCTATCTATCTATCTATCTATCTATCTATCTATCTATCTATCTATCTATCTATCTATCGTTGGTTCTTTCCTACATGCTGCAACTTTACATTTTTTTCTTAGTCATCTTGTCTCTTGATTTTGAAGAAACTTTTTGTCTTTTGATTCCCAGATGAATGAAAACTGGGGGCATTCAAGTGAATCTATCATGTTCATGTTTAATTTAGCTAATTTATATTGGTGATGGATTTAGACTAAAATCGATTTAGACACACTCTTTTAGAGCTTTTTGTCTTTGAGCCCCACCTCCCAGTGAACTGTAATTGGTCAGCTCACCCACTCTGTTCTGACTGGTGAACCGCCAAAGCGGCATCCTGCTGTAGGTTTTACCCCCACACCGCTATTCTTACAGTGGCATCAAATCTGCTCTATCAATTTGATCTGAAGTCTGATCCTGAGAGTTTGGTCCACCTTTGCACGCTAGACTGGAGTATCTCAAAGCTCTCTTTGCGTTGTCTGAGGGTGTGCCAAGCTTGCTGGTATGCTGGCAATAAGGACTGTGTTATGAACTGGCATTACCTTCAAACAGAAGGGGCTGGAATTCTAATGAGGTGTTTTAGGCAGTTGAGAACAGTGGTTTCGGTGGGAGAGAGTTTCTTCCTCTAGCATGTATTTAGGACTTCATAACTTAACAGTGGAACATTAAAATGCACACAAAGCAAAAATGACACATAAAGAAGAATTAAGGGTGGAACAAACAAGTGTTCAAACAGATGTTAATGTTAGCTGGCTAGAGAATGCTAGCTTTGAGAAACTTTGTTTGTTGTGATGGCTCAGAAACTGACACACTGAAAAACTACCCAGCTTGAATTACACAGTTTAGGAGGGTTCTCATTTACAGCTAATTAATTCATTAATTTTCATGGTTGTTGATCTGCTTGACACACCTGGGACATTCAGTCATAAAACTTGCAACTGTTGTGGCTGAGCTTTAACTTATCTGGTTATTCCACACCTGCAGGAAGTTGCGGCTTATTGATGTGCAGGAGTTCCACACCAGACAGGAGTCCATGGACCTCTCTGTCTTCCAGCAGTTAGTCAAAAGACACATTGATGGTGCCAAAGAAATCCTACTGAAGAAGTATGCATGCAACTTATTTACATTCACTTATTTACTTTTATATTTGCAGCAATTTTTTGGGTTTTATGTCTTCACTCATCATACGCTTTATTAGAAACCCCAGCCTAGTGGCTCCCCTCATACCATGTCAGTGTGGCTGCTGTGCTCAGACCCAAATAATATTCCATTAAACAGTGGACAGTGAGGGGAATTACAGTGTAGGGGTTTCTAATACAGTCAGTCGACAGTGTATATTTGCTATAAATGGGTAAAGTCTTTAAAAAGAAATAAAGGCCCATTTGAATTAAATAGGTGGTTTCCGGAGGTGCAACACATCTACTACCAGGGGAACAAGCGAAAACTGGTCCCCAGCGTTAAAAAAACAGCTCGACTGCAGTCCTTCTTCAACTGTGCAGCAGCGCTCATGACCTCCCAACTCCAGAGTCTGGCCCTGGAATCTATCCATGACTACACACGCCTAATAGCTCAGGACCCAGTAAGGCTTTATCAGCTATTGCAGATTACCACCTCATTTACTTCTAAAATAATTTACTGTTCTGGTGCATCTACGGCAAGAAAACAAGTATTCAATCAATTAAAATACTTCAGTGCAAATAACCACTTCTTATTTACACATAGTGTCTTTTGACTTTTCACATGCCTGGCCTGCTGTTTGGATAATTAATGCAGTGATGAATATATTTTAGCTGAAACAATTCTTTTAACTGTAACTGATGCAGTGAGTAGCTCCTTTCTTAAACAACCATGTGGGAAGGTGTATGTCGTGCTGATGGATTTTTTTTTTACCTGCATCAAGTACATAAAATAACTAACGAAAAGATATATAGTGACTGGAATTGACTTCAGAACCTTCCAGCACATTCTCAACCCCGGGAAAGGAGTGTGGTGATAGGAGATCACTAAAGGTAAAGCTAAATGGGCAGTAGATCTCATGGCTGTGTGATAGTGAAAGTAAGAGTAATTCCACACATCCAGAACTCAGGTTTGGGACTAAACAGCTGTGTGGACAAACACTTGTTAGTGAGACGAATCAGCTTCAGTCTGCTAGAAAGCATAAAGACTGGATTATGTGGTATGATGAGTCCAGATTGACCCCTATCCAGAGGAATGGGTGCGTCAGGAAAGCAAATGGAGCAATGCTTACATAATGTATAGTGCCAACTGTACAAGCCTCTAGGGGCAGTGTTATGATCTGGGGTGTTTTTGTTGGTCAGGCCAAGGCTCAGCAAGAGTATGTGGTAATAAAATACAGTCAGCTGATCACTTGAATGTATTGACTGACCAGGTTGTCCCATCTATAAATGTTTCCGCCCTGATGACTTAGGGGTATTCTAGGATAGCAACACAGAGATTCATCAAGCTCAGATTGTGAAAGAGTGTTCCTGAAATTAACCCCAATGCAAGTCTTCGGGATGTACTGGAGAAGACTTTATGGACTGGTTCTCTTGTTGTAAATACGAGGCTAAAGGTGTACTGTGTAACTGTGAAGTGGATATCTACACTGGACGTAAAAGACAAAAACAAATGTCTGAATTCTTGTTTCTCTTAACAGTATTCAAATACCATTTACTCCCTCAACCATTAGCATAGTTGATAGTTTTCTTGTGCTGTCTCCTTGAAGCGTTCAGTGAGAGCCTACGAGCATCCAGGCTTTGTTCTGGACTTGATCCTGGAGCAGAATGAGATCAAGTTTAAACCTCAATTCCAGGACTTTGAGGTCATTTTGGTGAACGTCTATGACACAGTGCTGAAGTCCATCAGCTCAATGAAACGAGTTGAGACAGAACTTTACTCAGAATGGGTAACTATTTTAACTATATACATTTTTGTCTTAAAAGTTTTTTCACTCACATATATACATTTCAGGTAAACGTGTGAAAGTCAGACAGTAATTTACATATCTGGTGGGTTGCACAATATTTTCTAATAAGCACTACCTTAACCTTGTGATAAAAGTAAATGATACAGTATTTGTCAATGATTTCTCTAGATTTAATCAGTAATCATTGTGTTTTTGAGTCTGTATTGCTAATATCAGCTAATTCTTAAGATTCCAGAGATTGTACCATGTCATGGAAATTCTCATGAAGACAGCTGTAAAAAATTGTTTTTTAAATATTAATTGTATATTTTGTGTTGTATATTGTATGTTGTTTTTTACGTGACTGTATTTTAAATAAGAATGTAGGCAAACACTGCAATTAACCTGACTACCTGCCTCTATACCCAACACCCAGCCAGGCACAGAGATGGGGGACCTGAACCCCATCATTCTGCCTGAGATCGTGGAGACCCAGAAGGAAGAGGTCAAGCGAGTGATTCGCGAAGAGAGCTCGGGACCTCTGGAGCACGTCCGCCTCTATGACAAATATGCTCCGCTGGTGTCCCAGCAGGCAGAGGAGGATGTTGAGCAGTTCTTGCGTGAGCAGCACTCCTTCCAGGAGATGATGATGGAGGTGACGCGTTACCAGCAGCTGGCTGATGAGATCCAGTACAACTCCTGCAAGGTCAGTTTTTATTTGAAATCATATCCATAGAAAAACAGGACGATCAAGCAGTTCTATGCTCTAGAGATGCACCAATGATATTACATTTACATTATTTTAAAACAGTATTTTACCTGATTTGACAGACTCCAGAGGCAATTTCATTGGTTGGTGAATACAATACCTTGCCCAAGCATTCTTACTGGTATAGTATTGAAAAAAGAAATGAATAGAGACTACATATACATTAGTGCATATTGTAAGTAAAATTAGGGGAGAGGAGAATTAATATAGCTAGATCATGTAATCAGAAGGAAAAATTAAGGCTGGCATTCCACCAGACACGTGAATGGTGCTGCCTGATGGCATTCAGTACCTTTAAAGTACAGTTTAAAACACGTACCACCCCAAATTATACCATTTAAAGTATATTGCTCTCAGAAAGTGGAAAGTTATATACTGGAGAGAACCCAGTGATCCACATTCATGTTTGTGTGATGTAGATGTGCAGATGTGGTGGTTGGTAAAGCGCAGAGAACTTTTTTAATATTAAGCTTAAATCATTTAATAACCTTTATAAGGGAATCTTTTTCATTATAATTATTTATTTAAAGTGATTTTTAGTTCTGAAAGCACTAAAATCAGCATTTCTTAATCTGTATAGATATTCTTATTGGATTAGCACATCAGTCAGCCTGCTGCTAGCTAGATTTTGAACAGTGTTCACATGTGGATTGCAAGTGGTAATGTTACACTGTAGGCTTCTGCTAACAGGCTAGCCAAGTTTCTAATGCCCCCAAAGTTGTGCCGGTCTTCAGGGAACTGCATATCCCGTTTGTGGGATCACAAACAGCTTAGAAACCACCGGACACTAAAGACTGAAATGTTTGGCCAGTTTCACATTAGCTTTGTGCAGTGCTGCTCCAGTCTAGCTTAAAGGTGGAGCTACCTGGCGTTCAGGATGTAGTTTCCTTATTGAAATATTGTTGCAAGCCACTATTAATCAATTATTTAAATCATCAACAACTTGCTTATATATTTTATGATTAAAGATTATGATATTAGCTGAGTAATACGGACGTTATGGCCAAGCTAATCATTGATCATCATCGGGTCTTGAATATGTGGAATATTCAGATGGACTCAATTGCAATTCCTGTAGACCTCAATCAACTAAAGCTCCAAGACAAAGTTTTCTTCCAAAGTTTTTGTTTCCTTCGTGGAAAAAAAAATCTGCATTTGCATCACTTTTAATTCTCTTTACTTTCTGGGAGCTGAGAGTGATTTCCCATTCGTTCTGACTTCTTCATGCAAATTGGCCTAGGTCTCCTTTTTAATGGCTGTTTATCAATAGGGGCGTTAATTAATCACCGTATTTGCATTTTTCTTATTAGTTTGGTTAAATCAGATGCGGTGAAGGAAGGATATTCACATCTCACCCTGAAGGGCCACAACAGTAAGCCTTTTTTGCAGGCTAAGATTTAATTAATTGCATTTCTTCCACTGTCTTTTTCCTTTTGTTCTTTTGAATAAGTTTAACACGCTGCATATGCCTATTACAATAATTCTCTTCAACTCTCAAACAGGGAATTATATTTGTTCATGCTCGGATGCTTTCTTCCTGTCACCTAGAAAATGTATTTTACAGCCAGGAGTTGTCATTGCCGTCATTGCCAGTGCTGTTCTAGGATTATAAACCTCTTCAAGTGGGTTGTATAGGCCCTTCGTATAAACCGGACATGAATAAAACCCACTGAAGGAGCGCAAAAGCTGAAGCAGCAACAATGGGTTTTCTTGTTCCTGATGCATTAATAAGTCTTTTACAAGGATTGGACACTGGGATTTACTGTTATTTGTTGTTTCAATACATAGAAAAATATGTAGGCGTGAAAACTCTGTACTAGTTGGAGGTGGTGTGGACCATGATTTCCGCGCATCTTGACAGAACAACATAACACAACACAACACAAACTAATTTTATTAAATCAAAGTCACATACAACTTTGCTAATTAGTGAATTATTACAATGTTTTTATTACGTCTTCATATTATTTTTATGTCAGGAGAAGAGAAAATGAGTAAACCATCTGTGTTGGTGAAGATCAGAAACCACACTGTAACGAGACCAAATATTTGTCATTAAAAATTTTAGCAGGCTAGCTAGCTAGCTAATTAACTGATTCATAGCTTTGTTTATAAGTTTTGAGTTGTTGTTATTAGTATGTTTTACATTGCAGTATATATAAGGTTTAATATATATTTATATGCATTTTTATATTTTTTATTTAAGAGTTAAGATTTTGTGACATTGTGTCTTTTCTTTTGGTTTGGTTAACAGAGGACACTTAACATCTATGCACAACCCCATTGTGATGCAGTACAAAATGTGAACATTAAAACAGAATGCAATGATATTGCTAGTCATTTAAACCCCATGTTGGTGGCATCAAATTTTAAATTCTCAATTCTAAATTTGTCAGTTTGAACATTTGATACATTAGTACATTAGTATTCTTCTTAGTATTTATAGAAGTGTAAATGCAGGTGTTAGTGTTTAGTGTAAATGTAGGACTTATGGTTTAGAGTAAATGCAGGTGTTAGGGTTCAGTGTAAATATATGTGCTAGGGTTTAGTGTAAAAGTAGGGGTTAGGGTTTAGTGTAAATATATGGGTTAGGGTTTAGTGTAAAAGTAGGGGCTAGTGTTTAGTGTAAATGTAGATGGTTGTTTTTAGTGTAAATATATGGGTTAGGGTTTAGTGTAAAAGTAGGGGTTAGGGTTTAATGTAAATATATGGGTTAGGGTTTAGTGTAAAAGTAGGGGTTAGGGTTTAGTGTAGAGTTTAGGGTTTAGTGTAAATGTAGGGGTTAGTGTTTAGTGTAAATATGTGTTAGGGTTTAGTGTAAAAGTAGGGGTTAGGGTTTAGTGTAAATATATGGGTTAGGGTTTAGTGTAAAAGTAGAGTGTTTATTTTAAATGTTGGACTTAGTGATCAGTGTAAATGTAGAAATTAGTGTTAAGTGTAAATGTAGATGGTAGTTTTTAGTGTAAATATATGGGTTAGGGTTTATTGTAAATATATAGGTTAGGTTTTAGTGTAAAAGTAGGGGTTAGGGTTTAGTGTAAATGCAGGGGTTAGGTTTAGTGTAAATGTAGGGGTTTAGGGTTTAGTGTAAATGTAGGGGTTGTGGTTTAGTGTAAATGTAGGGGTTAGGGTTTAGTGTAAATGTAGGGGTTAGGGTTTAGTGTAAATGCAGGTGTTAGGGTTTAGTGTAAATGTTGGTGGTAGTGCTTAGTGTAAATCCAGGGGTTAGGGTTTAGTGTAAATGTAGAGGTTAGTGTTTAGTGTAAATGTAGGTTTAGTGTGTAGTGTAAATATATGGGTTATGGTTTTGTGTAAATGTAGGGGTTAGTGTTTAGTGAAAATGTAGGGGTTAGGCTTTAGTGTTAATGTAGGTTTTAGTGTGTAGTGTAAATATATGGTTTATGGTTTTGTGTAAATGTAGGGGTTAGTGTTTAGTGAAAATGTAGGGGTTAGGGTTTAGTGTAAATGTAGGTTTTAGTGTGTAGTGTAAATATATGGGTTATGGTTTTGTGTAAATGTAGGAGTTATGGTTTAGTGTAAATGTTAAAGTTAGGGTTTAGTGTAAATGTAGGGGTTAGGGTTTAGTGTAAATGTAGGTTTTAGTGTGTAGTGTAAATATATGGGTTATGGTTTTGTGTAAATGTAGGAGTTATGGTTTAGTGTAAATGTTAAAGTTAGGGTTTAGTGTAAATGTAGAGGTTAGGGTTTAGTGTAAACGTAGGGGTTAGTGTTTAGTGTAAATGTAGGGGTTAGTGTTTAGTGTAAATGTAGGGGTTAGTGTTTAGTGTAAATATAGAGGTTAGGGTTTAGTGTAAATGTAGGGGTTAATGTTTAGTGAAAAGGTAGGGGTTAATGTTTAGTGAAAATGTAGGGGTTAAGGTTTAGTGTCAATGTAGGGGTTAAGGTTTAGCATAAATATATGGGTTAGGGTTTAGTGTAAATATATGGGTAAGAGTTTAGTGTTAATGTAGGAGTTAAGGTTTACTGTTAATATATGGATTAGGGTTTAGTGTAAATGTAGGGGTTTGGGCTTTATAAAAATTACAAGTACTCTTTAAATGGTGATTGTGTATATATTTAATTTATTGCTATCTGCATTAATGTTTTGGGTTTAAATAGATCAGAACACATCCCTAGTTTAAACTAAGTGCTTCTGGTTAAACGCTGTAGGTGGTCCGACTCGGCATGTTTGAAGTCCATTCTCATGAGCTGGTCCGTGCCCTGGTGAAACGCGCAGAGGGGCTCAGAGAGAAACTGGTCACTCACATGCTGCAAGAGCACCAGACGTTCAATAAGAAGTAAGAGTTAATGTTTCTTCGCTGTCAAATAGCTTGCCAGTCTAAGAAAATAGATACTGACCACTTGTACAAATCAAGTGGTTAAAACTCTTCTATATGAGGAAAAGGATGCTGCTGAAATATCATTTTTAACAGGCAAACGAAAGGTATTAGATTTTGATGGACAGTTACAGAATATGGTGAAATTTGTCTTTTAATGAAATGAGAAACAGTAAATGATACGTCCAGAGACAAAGTAATTATAAAAATCTATTAAAATGAAAAATTTGCCATGATATCAGCACATGAACATCACTTTATTTCTGAAACAGAAATAAGCAGAATTAGCTATTCTCAGTCTCATGATGGAATAGTCCTGTGTTTTATGGTAGCTCCTACTTTTGTTTCCCCTGACTTATAGGTTATGTGAAGAGTTTGAGAAGATTGCTGAAAAAGCCCTCAGCGTACCTTCAAACACACAAGAGCTCATGGCGCTAAAGGTACATTTAAGTGAAGTATACTCTTTTGTGAGCCTAATTAACTTAAAGTTCAGCCTCTCTGGGGTGGATTTGTACTTTGTGCTTCTCGGTTTGTAGTGTGCAAGGGCTGCTAATTCAAACGCACTGGCTGTGAGGCTCATGCAATTAAGTCTACGCTGACGGTCTCACAGCACACTTGACAGTTCTTTCGCATTTTTATGTTCCCTTGTAATGAGTCTTAATGCTCATGAGTGTCCTCCTCCTAGCTCAACTTAGAGGTCTGCATTCACAGTACCTTGTGACACAAGACTAAATTTCAATGCAATGATTGGGAGTGGACAACATATATACCATATGACACTGATGTGGTGTTGGTGTGTTAGTGTGCGTTGTGCTGGTGTGAGTGGAACAGACACAACAGTGTTGCTGGAGTTTTTAACACTCTGTCCACTTACTTAGACATATCTGCTTTGTTGGACCACAATGTTGTTGATGTAATATCAGAGAAAATAGCTCATCTGTTGGTACAGTTTGTGTTGGTCATATTCTAGTCCTTCATTAGTGGTCACAGGGGGCTCTCATACCAGAGCAACACATACCAACACACCACCACCACTGCAATGCTGAGAATTGATGCACTGCACAAAGAATATCTGCTTCTCGGTGGCCCTGTGTAAGAAAGTATACAGAGAAGTGGACAGACTACACTCTGTAATTATAGAACTACAAAGTGCTCCTATATGGTAAGTGGAGTTGATAAAATGGACAACGAGTGTATATACAAAAGGGTGGTTTTAATGGCCCATCGGTATATATAGATGGAGTTTGAGTGGCTGTCTGTACAGACATGCACAAAGGCCTGTAATAATTCACAATAAAATGTTGCTGTTTAAAACATTTTATGTAATGGCACTCATGTAATGGTGCGTAAACAGTGCATCCAGTACCTGCAATCATTGTGCAATTAGGCCCTATAATAGTGAGGATACAAAAAGAACATTGGATTACTTTGCAATATTTTGCGGTAAAACTGTAGCAATAATAAGTAACACTATAAAACACCCCGCCCTCCCCCCAACCCAAACACGCCAACCCCTTCACCCCCACTCTGGAACCTCACTCCAAAAACAAACTGTAAAAGTTGGCAGCGCTGCTTACACTCTTTTTGCCAGTACTCACAGTTCCCAATATAATGACTTTCTAAAACTTTCATAACATAAATAATTCATCCTAATCATTTTTTAATTTATGAAAGCTTGTCAACAACTGCAGGCATAAGTTTCCTTGTGTTTGTCTAAAGCGCCGTGTTTGACAGCCAGCTTTCTTAATCAGTTCTTCTGCCTCTCTCCTTCACTCTAGGCCTACGTGGAGAAGGTTGAAGCTGAAGAGATGCCTAAGCTGGAGCTCAAGCTTAATGACTCAAACAAACGCCTGTGCTTCTTGGTTGACTACATCATGTTTTCCCCCATGGACATGCGCCTAAACAGCCAAACAATCCAGTGGCACATGCGCATGCCGTCCGTCTTTGACGGGCACCGACAAATTATTATGGAGAAGACTGTGCAGTTTCAGGATGGCCTCAAGGTCAGGTGGACAATACACATGTGACAGAAGGCTGTATTAGTCCTTGGGAATCTTTGTAAACCTCTAAAACTCACTGTGTTGTAGGTGGGCATACACTTTAAAACATCACTCACATAATAGTACACAGAAGTTGCTGTTTACTTAAGAGGTGTTCAGTGGGGTTGAGGAAAGCGCTCTGTGGAGTGCCTCCACACCAAAGTCCTAAAACCATGGCTGCGTCTAAAATCTCCTACTTCCATACTGCACAGTAGGCGAGAATGGCTAGTGTGTTCAAATACACAGTATTGATCAAGCGGTACATCAAATTTAGCCATATGACTCACATTTCTTCTAAAGTAAAATGTATTAAATTACTCCTGATTCATCTTCTCGAGCTAACTTGACACCCCCTGAGTGTAGTGTTAGACAAGGGGGGTCTGTGGGGTTGGGAATGTAGTGCATCTGTGGTTGTGTGGATATCTAGTTCCTGCTGTCTTAGTAGATGGTTTTAAAAGCAGCCCATGTCCTTATGGAGCTGGCTTCAGGGACACAGTCATGCTGAAACAGGAATGTTTTTTCCCCAGACTGCTGAGGAACTGCACTAACATCACCCTTCACTGGAGCCCAAACCCAAAAGTTTTTTGTGTGTGTTTTTTTCTAAAATGTATGCAGTATACTGTGATATATGCAGTCTGGAGCACTACAAAGTGTACATTTTACAGTAGCGCTATTGACATCCATTTCACAGTAACGGCACTTGCAGTTGGCTATTGCAGATCTAGCATAGTAGCAGTTTTACAAACTGATTTGTTGCAAAGGTAGCGTCTTTTGATGAGTGCCATGTTGAAAGTGTCAGTGTATGGAGACTGCATGACTGTGTACTTTTAAGTTTAAAATTATTCAGTCACAGCAAAATTTGACCTTCGCATTTAACCTGTCAGTGCCCATATATACACACACATTAGCGAACATACACACTAGGGGGCAGTGAGCACATGTGCCCAGACCAGTGGGCAACCCTATCCACGGGGAGCAGTTGGGGATTGGATGCCTCGATCAAGGGCTCTTCAGTCGTATCCTGCTGGTCCTGGGGATCAAACCGGTGACCTTCCGGTCACAAGCCTGGATCCCTAACCTTTAAGTCATGACTGCCCCTACACCTTTACTATATACTATACAACTGTTAGCAATAGGTGTGACAGAAACACCTGAACCCTGAGGAGAACCCTTATACTTTTGGCCACATAGTGTATACATTTTTACCTAACTTAACACTACAAATATAAATTTTGCACAGCAAAGCAGCTGTAATCTGTGATCGTCTGTACATAGATGGCACATAGCAACAGGGACTGCTCACACACAACAAACATTTATGTTTCATAAAAGCAGAGTACATTACGTACAAAGTGTGCAAACAAAGATAACATTTTAGCAACCAAAATTAAAAATACAGCAGCATCTATTAACAAATCAAAGTCATTAAAAGCTTCTTGTTGTAGTCATAACAACCTTAGAGAGCACACTTAGAACAGACATGAGGAGACCTCTTAGGCAAAGCTACAATATCAGTCATACTCTTTACTAATTCAGGTACTAATGACTCCATTTTGCTGACAGTTGCGGTGTGAGAGGTTTGTGGAAGAACTGGAGACCTACGCCAAGCAGGTGGAGGAGTTCCTCACTGCCGGGGACCTGTCTGAGCTCAGCAAATATCTGAAAAAGGCTCAGGCTCTCAACTCCAAACTAGAGACCGCCATGGAGAAGGCAAGTCGATTAAAGCCAAAGACATTGGTTAGGGTGGTTTACTGTAGTGAATAGCCAAATATATTTTGTAATTTATCTCTCTTCCTGTTTCATATATTGTCAAAATATGGATCTCCATTTTGTCGCTTTTTATTTTTTTACCTTATTTGAACATGACAGCTGTCGACACAGAGTTTTCTGCAGCACGCTTATTATATTCACCTTCATATCTCTTTGTCACTGTTCCTGTGTGCTCAGATCGAGGGCTTCAATTCAGAGGAAGAAGCGTATGGCTGGCCCGTCTCCCAGTATCCTCAGCGCAAGAAGGTCCAGGATCAGCTGCTGCCTTACCTGCGCCTGTACCAGACAGCATCTGAGTTCCAGGCCCAGCACAAGCAGTGGCTGCATGGCCCCCTCACCTCTGTTAACCCAGACAAGGTGGAGGGTGAAGTCAGCAACTACTGGCGCACTCTCTACAAGCTGGAGAAGGGCTTCCAGGACTCCCCCAAGGCCCTTCACATCGCCACCTGCGTGAAGACAGAGGTGGAGGCCTTCAAAGAGCACATCCCCTTAGTGCAGGTGCTGTGACTGGAACTGAATGTTCTGTCTTCCTTGAATGAATATTCATTCGTCTAATGTAATGGGTCCCTGGAGCCTTCCTCGGCAGTGTGCCAGTCTCCGTAGCTATTCAATACTTGGAAAATCTATTCTACTGAAACAAAAAGAAATGCCTTAATAATGTGCACCTTCACTAGCTGATGTGTGGAACGACAAGGTGATTCATTAGAGGGTAATTCTGTTAAAGTGGCTTATACTGAACGAGTTTTGCTTTTGTTATATAGTAACTTAGAATTAGAATTACATTGTACCAACATAACAGCAATAACTACTTCAATAATGTTAAAAGCATGCCTTAAATTGCCATTGTGGCATTACTAAACAATGCTCACTTTTTTATACAGTTTGGTGGTTAAAGCTGTAGCAGTCAATAGTTTGGATACACTATTGTAAATAGAAAGCATAAAAGTAACAACAATAATAATTGGAATATCTACAGTCTGGGGAGAATTAGACACACCTGAAATTACACTGATTCACTGTTAAGGATTGACACAGTATTTAGTATGAGTAGAGGATCATCATTGCTCTAAAGTTTCTTTAACCTCTAAAGTTCGTAAAACACTATCTGTGCTCTTCCACAAAAATATTTCTCTACATTTCAGAAATAAATTCATTATCATTAGACATTCCAAAACATTTTGCCATTCAAGTGTCAGTAAGACTTCATAAATGGATTTGGGCTGAACTTACTTTGATGGTTGTTTTCTTGGGTCTACTGGAATAGATGAAAACATTTCCCCAAACATAATATTTTTCTCATATTGCACATCTGTATTCATCTTCATTCTGAAACACTCCACCTCCAATAGCCTAGTGGCTATTCTTACAATGGCATCGGTTTTCTGTATTAGTTTTAGCCAGAGAGATCAGTCCTGAAAGTCTAGTAGGTCCAATATCACAAGCTAGACGGGAACAGGAAGTTTCAAAATGGTAAGTTTTTTAGTGTGGTCTAGCTCTTTCTGAACTGTGTGAACACATGCCAAGCTTGCTGGTAGGCATGTGATGAGGATTGTATTATGTATTATTATATTATGATTGTATTATGAGATGATGTCACCTTGTAACAGAGAAAAACGCTGAAATTCCCACTAGAAGTTTCAGGTTCAGCTTCTGTGGGAGTTTCTCACAGTCCTTCTTAAAGTTTCATGACCTTTTCATGTCCTTAATAGCCCATTCTTGCCAAGACGGCCACATGCCAAAAGGTGTCTGTACCAAAGAAGGTCTGTAGAGAGGAAATAATAGCTCATATTTGTTTTTGTGTTAATTTTGTGAATTGAAACTTACCTCTTCAGTGTTTTTTGTTTGTTGTACTTGAGGGTTTGCATGTACTTGTTCTGAAGAACTGTCCATGTTAATCAAACCAATGTGAAGCAGGATTTCAGTACCATCTCTATTACCATATTTGCCTGCAGGTGCTATGTAACCCAGGCCTGCGTGACCGCCACTGGGAATCCATGTCGGCGGTGGTGGGCTACCCCTTAAGGCCTTCTGAGGAGGCGGCTTGCGTGGCCCACTTCATCCCCCTGCATTTGGAAGCACATCTGCCTAGCTTCGAGAACATCAGCGAGTCGGCCAGTAAGGAGTATTCACTGGAGAAGGCCATGGAGCGCATGGCTGGCGAATGGGCCGGTATGGAGTTCACCCTACTGCCCTACCGAGAGACTGGAACCTCCATACTGTCCTCAGTGGATGAGATACAGATGCTGCTGGACGATCACATCGTAAAGACCCAAACCATGCGCGGCTCGCCTTTCATCAAACCCTTTGAGGCAGAGATACGGTAAGCGCCCAGAGAACGCATGTTAGTTTTGTAGGTTTACACACAGGATGCATATATGTGCACACATATAGTTTGGCCGCCGCTGATCAAATTTCAAGTTGTTGTTGATTTTCGAACTGAAAATAAGTTACATTCCCCACAGACAGCACACTTCACTTTTATATGGCAGTTTTCCGCAGATTTGCAATGACATTATATTCCCTTGCACAAATGTTGCTTTCTTTTGCCAAAGTTTTATGTTCCCTTGCAAAATCCATTCCATTTTGCAGGAATGCCAAGTTATCGTGAGGGAACACAAAGTCATTAACTTTTTAGTGCAGAGTTTGGAAAAAAAAAATAATACAGTGTAAAATGTGCTGTAACATTTGCACATGCTACTATTTAATCCCCCCCCCCCCCCAATATATTAAATGAAATAAATTATTCTTCATTAAAATTAGCAGAAGTGTAAAAGTATATGTTCTGTAAGGTATATGTTCACTTTATTCTCACTTTTTAGGCTATTAAAGGTGTTAATTGAGCAGGGATGCCCCACCTTTTGCCTATGACTGACTGTTTATGAGGAACAGATGCCAAGACAGAAGAAGAAAAGCTTTGATTTAAGGAGATCAGCAATGGGCAACAATGCTTAGGTGGCTAATGGCTAATGGTCATTGGATAAATGATAACAGGACACAAAAGCCAGTCCACAGACTTGTAGTTATTATTTATTACTTGAATACCATTTCTGAGGTTCACAGTTGGCAGTTTATTGAGCTCTGAGTTGAAGTGATGTGAATACCAAACATAAAGACACGCAAATAAACATGCTGTAATTTATTTAACAACAATCCATGTTTTATTTCTTTTATTTATTTATTAAATCTATTTTAGGCTATAATATCTGGGGCTTATACCAAACAGAGAAAGGAATACCAAAGCAGTGAATGAATTCTTTAGTAACTGACCAGTTCTAGTGTTCATGTTCTATACAGCTGTGGACTGAAAGATTTTGAAGTTCTGTATCCTTTGTATTTGTGTCTCAGGGACTGGGAGGGGAAGCTGCTGTTGCTGCAGGAGATTCTTGATGAGTGGCTGAAGGTGCAGTCCACCTGGCTCTATCTGGAGCCCATTTTCAGCTCTCCAGACATCATGGCCCAGATGCCTGAGGAGGGGCGCCGCTTCACCGCTGTAGACAAAAACTGGAGAGACATCATGAAGCAAGTCAGCCTGGTGAGTCACAGTACTGCTCTAAAACTCCAGTGCTAAACTGCTCGGCTTAGTTTGACATCTAACATAGCAGGGTGTTAGGTCCAACAGGGGCTTATGCTGTGATCTGTCAAACTAAAACGTCAGTGATCTCTATCATCTTGAACCTAATTCTCTGGCATTGCTTACTACTTTCAGATGTGCAATAATGGTACTAATTATCGAACACCAAGTAAAATAAGTGTGACAGGGTAGAAGTTGGCTAATATTAGTGTCTTAGAGATTTGAGTTTGTAGAAAAACTAATTTAGTCGTATGATTCGGGAAAGTGAATTATATTGCAATAAAAGCTCCATTGTACTAAAGTTAAGGTCTATAAAATCATCAGGGTTTAAAGTGCAGACTTTCAGCATAACTTTAAGGGTATTTACATCTATCCTGGATGATATGTACAGTAATGGGAAGAAGATTTTGTTTTCATTGTTTAGTATGTTTTTAATGCCTCTATCCACTTAACATTTACACATTTATTTTTTTCTTATCAATATATAAACAAAAATGTATTCATAAGCACAAAAAACTATATGTTTAAAAAAACTATTAAGTGTGTTTACTTGATCTTAATAATCTGATAACCAGTTAATTATTCATTAAATTAACATGAATACTGAGTACTAAGATAATGTGGACACTCCAGGTCTACATAGGTCAGGCAGTAATCTGATTTCTGCTTTGTAACCAGCCAATAAACAGAATCAAATGTGATATAAATATTATGCTGTGGCTTTTTCTTTCACAAATAACGAGTCACTTTTCCTGAAAATGTGATTATATATCGTCCAAAAGTTGTGATCATACACAACCTATTTCAGTCCTTAGTTTTGTTAAGCATTAGTTTCAGCATCAGTTCAAAAGTGTTTTGTTGTGGATTATCTCAAGGATGCTGTGTTAAATGCTGTTTGTTCTATTTTCCATCTGTTTTGAGGAATCTGAAAGAAATCAGAGTGAAAGGATACAGGCAATGGGAAATCTGAAAGAAATCAGCATAAGAGTATATATGCACTTAGAAATCAGATTACTGAGCTGAAATTCAGGTATTTTGTTGGATTTTATCATCAGATTTCTAGCCCTTATTCTGTTTAAATTCTGACTGGATTTATTGGAAGTATACACTGTAAGGGTAAAGGGTAAAGGGGTAAAAATACATCAGGTTTTAAAGTTGAAGGCTGAAAATGTTTTGTGCTAATTGCATATAAAAGATGTGCCCGTTAGTTGGGAAGATTGCAATAAGTAGCAATCATGGCGAAGGTGAAAGATCTTGCTTAAGTTTAGGAATAGCAACAACCAACAATTGTATAGAAAAACAGCATAGAAAAGCTAACAAACACATCCCTGTCAGTACAGTTAGCTCAATAATATGCAAAAGGAAATGTTCATTGACAGAACAACAGGTACATAATGTAACTCTGTAAATCACATAGAACTCCTTTGCTAATAAAGGAGGTCAGATATTCGCACACTAGGACCAATCAGAATTGTACTGGAACAATGAATTCTGATCAGATTAAACAAGCACTCAATAATAGCAATAATTCAGCTGGTCATGTTTGGAGAAATAAGCAACACATTAGTCACAGGTGGTGGGAGCATCATGATATGAAACTACTTCTCTGCAAACAGTACTGGAGCGTTACTCTCCATCGACGGAATGGAACAATGTACTGGCAGATATTAGAGAAGAATTTAGTGTTACCAGTTAACAACTTCAAACATACCATCAGAATAACTCAGGTCTGATTTCTGCAGAAGGTGAAAGTACCAGAAAAACTGGTAATTTATTGGGAAATTATGAAACCCCTTGTAACCTTGGGGACATGAAAATAGTTTACTGAGAGGAACAGATTCAAACTTAACCACAAGTCTACAAAAAGAAAATGACTTGTTACTGTAGAGGTGTTAAAGCTGGGATCAACAACAGACTTGCATCAAAATGCTTGCCTAAATTTTCCATTTTAACTTACAAACATGCATTTTTTAAATTTATATTTATATGAAAATGTCAAATTGTATTATAAAAATAAAAACTTTTTTTTTTTAGTTTATTTAAAAAAAAAAAGAAGTGTTCCCTTCACTGCATTAATCCTAGTCCTTTTGTACTCATCCCAGAGGAGCCTACACATGCTTGTGGCTTTTTTCTGCTGTGGTGTTTTACCGAATGCTCTGTACGTGTGTGAATATGCAGTCAGTTTTGTGACAACTCAGGTTTGTTAACTACCAACATAACAATGATGTGTCATTGTCATCCCTTAGTAATTACTAGGCAACTTCAAACAAAGAAACTAGGCAACGGCCTTGGGTCTGGAAATGACTTCGTACTTCATAGTGCAAATCTGTTTCAGTTACAACATGATTTCTAATCTTCATCATTACCATCATTTTTAAAATTACAAGATATGAACAAAATACCATATTGCGATAATACTCACGTGTGGTTTAGAGACAGACATTAGGATATAAATAGTTGGCTATCATTTGCCACCTAGTGTTGTTATGTGATATGTGTTAATTTTTTTATGTATAATAATGTATAATTTAGATTTGATATGGTTTTGGTATGTATGTCGCTGTACAGTAGAAGGAAAAATCTTACTTCACTTTTAATATAAGTCAGTGTTATCAGATTTTTTTCAGGTCATTTTTGGTCATTTATTATTTCTAATTTAAAATGAACCATTTTCAAATGTTAAAAACCACATATAGGTTTGAGGTTTTGTTCTGACAGCAACGATATATATATACATTTAGATGCATAAGTAAATCTATTTTAACAGTGGCTTATTGTTCTGGGATGTTTTTAAAAAGAGAAATTTTAAACAATTAAAATATATCAATAAATCTAAAAGAATTCCTTTTTGCACACAATATTAAACATCAAACAATGTATAAATAAACCAATATATCAATATGTCTTTCACTTCTATGATGAGTCTGACAAACCTTTCTGTTTGAAGGTTCAGTTGTTTACCTGTGTACAGCTAACGCCAGAATGTAACTCCTGCTCCTTTTAAGATAGAATGGGAAATTCTAACTTAAGCTCCTCACTAATTTCCCAAGACTTTGGCTACTTTCACACTACAAGCCTGATTAATCAATTCCGATATTTTTTCTCAGATTAGATTTGGTGGTTCACATTCACAAATGTGCGTCACCTGTATCTGTTTGTAATGTGAACAAATATGTCCCTAAACAGCTAGCATTGATATGTTTATACATGTCCTCTCCGTCACCAACAACAGAAAACTCCATATTAAAGTGTTAAAAAGGCGAACACTGACTTATTAGCAGCTCACCTTCCTCGCCCTTCTGTTGACTGCTGTTGCTCTCCTCCACATGAACATTCACATTTATGTTGCATGCCCACAAATCAGACACGTATCTGATCTAGGACCACATATGATAGTGACTCAGATCTGAGTCTGTGTGACATTAAAGTAATAATCAGATTTGAGTCACTTTAGCCTGGTAATGTAAAACACAGCCTTTAAAATAACTGATCATTTATGTGGACCGCCCCCTTGTGGATTTAGGAGACATAACATTAGACAGCACAGGGTAAGACAAAGGGCTTATTTGGATTTTACATCTAAGATATTGACATTATAAAGGCAGTGATGTATCGGGCAGCCCTATAAGACGGCACAGCGTGTTATGACAGCCGAGACAGTATGTGGGCTATTGACTGTATCTGTTTGGAGCTGTGTGTTTTAATCAGTCTTACTTTACCGTCTCAGACACGCACACCACTCTTCATCTCAAAACTCTTTAGGGTGCAATCGCTATCCTCGGCTGCTATGAAATGAGACGCGTCGATAGCCTATCTGTTGTCCTTTTCAAAAAAAAAATAAAAAAAGCCACAGGGAGCGCCATCAAATAGAAATTATAGATTTTGTCTGGGGGACTCAACCCGGCGCATCATGGAGAAAATGAGATCACCACAAAGGAAGAGGTGTGCAGACAAGCGTGTGGTGGTGGGTGTGTGTGTGTTTGGGGGGGGGGTTCTTTAAATATCACCCAGTTACATTCTGACTTGCAATTTCAGCTGCGTGTACTTTTAACGACTTCCTTCCGAACAAAACAAATAAGCAAACAAATGCTAAATAAAACAGATGAGACTGTAGAGACAGCTGGGATGCATCTGGTACAGGACAACCTTGACAGTTTGATTTGACTGCAGACATGGTACAAGCTGGAGCGAGATGATCCCATAACTCATTTATCCATACCACCACATGGTGTCTCTCTTCCCCCACCGCTCTCGGCTGCGCTCTCCCTTTTCACGAGCTGAAATGCATGGCCGATGAATTCAAAAACACAAGCCTTTTAATTAAGCTTCACACCTCTCTACGATCTTCTTCTTTCTCCACAAAAGCCGTGCGTTGCTCTCTTATAAGTGTCAGAAAGTAAAAACGTTGCGTATTGAACGCCAGCCTGATGCCCGTACCTGCCATGGCTTTAAAGAGGTGGCTGGTTAAACGCGGAAGAGTGAAATGGGGGAAGAAAAAAGAGGCCGCCTGGGCTGCTTCGTGATTACCACAGGGATGTGAGGGAAGGGCCTTTAGCGGAAACGCTACCTGTTGAAAACTTACAAGAGTATTTAATGTATCCGCCATTCACTGTTTCTCCAATATGTAGGCCATCAGCCAAGACATTTTGTTTTTTAAAGTTTGCTTTTGTAGTTTTGCAGTGGAGCTATGAAGCTGACAAACAGCAGTTGATACCACGTCAGTTTGCATTTTGCACACTACATACTTCAAACTTGTAGCTGACTTGTAGTAATTTTGAACTAAAGTATAGACAACATGCATGTGTGTAGACTGCTGTTACTGTTTTTAGAATTTAGCAAGCATGTACATTTGGATTGGAATCAAAGCCAACAGTCATATTTTATTGAACCATTTAAAGTATTCAAGCGCTATGAAATTAGGTTCACAATGTATTTATGGCTCCACGGGCCTAACCTTGGGAGCCAACATTCAGAGATTTTAACATATAATCAGGTGGAGAAGTACACCTGCAGGTAAAGATACCACTTTCTCATGATACTGCGGCTTCGGTGTAGATAAAAAAAAACTATTGAGGTTTTATTGAACACTGCAAATCAGGAGAAGCCCAAAAATAGCCCAGAAGCATGCAGGTCACTTCAAACCTTCTCAGTCTCCATTGACGGTTGGTACCAAACCCCACTAACTAGCCCCTCAGCCCAGCATATTAACTCACACATAATACGTCACCCATCATAAACTAGCAGTGACAACTATTTACAGTTTTAAAGTCCGTCTTACTCCTTCTTATGATCCATGACATTTCCTAAATGATGTGGCTATATTATCCGTGAAAACACAGATCAGATTAGTTTGTTATCAGTTGATTTTTAACTAGTTTTGCAAATTGGAGCAGTGTAAGCTTCCATTACTTATTAGCTACATTAGCTAGGAAAACACAAATATTGGATGGAATCAGTATCAGACAATACTCAACATTTAAGTCCTCAAATGAGAGTGGGGTCCTGTCACGCCCTGCCCTGTTCTGGTCTGTCTGTGTCTTTTGTTTATGATTCCCTCGTCCTGTCCATGTGCTTCTGTTTATGTTTTAGTCATGTGTGCGTCCTTGCCCCTCACCTGTTACCAATCTGTGGCTCGTCCTGTTCCGTGTTTCCTGTGTCGATTTATACCTTCCGTCTGCTCCCTGTATGCACGTTCTTTCTTTGTATCTCAGCCGTTTGTCTTATTGTCGAGTCTGTCTGGGTATTTTCCAGTTTTGGTTGTATCCTTTATTTTCTTAGTGCTTCGTGTTTGTTTTTGTTTTTTTTATTTCATTTAATGTTTTTGAAAAGCTTGCATTTGTGTCCGCCCTCCTTCTGTCCTGTGTTCTCTCTTTGTCTGTTCCACACCTCGTCTTTGTGACAGGCCCAAATAAACCAGATCGGGTACAATGTTTTTCATAGAACAGAAAAACTGAATTATAAAGATAACTTAACAACACCATTAAGACATTCACTTTGCATAATGCTAACTGAAGCGGTATAAGCTTTCATTATTTGTTAGCTATATTAGTTTTCACTGTGAAGAACACAACATTTCCTGGCATTCTATGATTAATCATGTATAATGTAATTAATTTTTTTTTATCATTATTATTATTTTTTTAGTTGTCATTGTGAAAACAAAACGCCTTATTTTATCTGTATTGGCCAATACTCAGTCTCACTCAGCTGGCTTACAGCATCAGAAGAACTAAATTAGCAAGTCATTTTGAGATTACTTAACAACACCAAGAGGACATTCGGTTTGCACAGTGTTACCTGAAGCAGTATACGCTTTCATTATTTGTTAGCTATATTAGCCTCTACTGAAGAGATTTGAAAATGCAACATTTCTTTGCATTCTAGTATACATTACCTCCATAATGTGGCTTTATTAATGTTAATGTTAATTTACATTCAGTTAATGTTAATATTATTGTAAAAGCACAAAAATGGGAATGTATTGGCAAATACATATTTTTAAAGGTGTTTAAACACTGCATAACTACAGTTTGTACAAAGCTAATTGGAGCAGTTTCTATTACTTGTTACCCACATCAGCCCCTAGTGCAAAACTAAAGAAGCAGAGTTTGAAGATCCAACCCATTCCTGCATATATTGCCTAAATTAGGTGGCTATGTTATCTGTGAACACACAAACATTTGATAGAACCTGAATCAGATGATAATCAACATACATAGCTACATTGGCCTCGTATCTCCAGCACAAACTTTAGACACACAACCTTTCTCAGCTGTCTGACCACCTGTGACGTAAATGGAAAGTTATGTATTTATTTTTAAATTATGGTCAAACTATTCCTTTAGAGCGGTTAAAAGCTCAGTTGGATGTCATTATCCTTAATATAATGAGTGTATAATTACAATAGCCTGTGATATCTCGGCCTAAAGAATGAGCACGCGGCTCGGCTTTGTCTGTCCGCGCCGAATCGTCACCGATAATTTGATTTCTTCATTTACGCGAGGGGGGCATTAATCTCTTTACATGTTGGCAGCTGCTCCCTCCGATCCGCCGCTACGTCCTGTGACTCCGGGTAATAAAACGGGCTTTCTAATCTCGCCTCTCCACGCTCTCTTCCATCACCGTCACCCAATAGCTTCTTTTCACGCTTTAAAAAAGGTGATTTGGAGGAGGCTTTGGCGAGCGCCATGGTCATTACCGCCCCTTCATTACCCACTCACTTCAAAACTCCCCTCCTCTTTCAAAGGCTGTGGTTTTTTGTTGTTGTTGTTGTGTTCCAGAAGCGATCTTCGACACTTCAGCTTCAGTCACCGTGGGAAATAGAAAATCAATAGCAATCAGAAATGAAGAGAAGGAGGGGGGGGGCAATTATTGTCTGCCAGACTTTGGTCAAAAGCATCTGCGTGGAGAAGAGAGAGAAACAGGAAAGCAGGAAGGAAAGAAGAGCTTCTAATCGTTTCCTCTCTCTCTGATGACGGACAGACCTTTGACTCAACCCTTTGGAGGGAGGTTGAAAAGCGGTGGACTGAATTAGTTAGCGGCGGCGCGCGATGCACCTTCACAGCACAACCTTTTTTTTCACATAAAAGCAGAGGATTTGACATGACTGTGTCTCTGAAATGAAAGCTGTCGCCTGTGTGGATCCTGCACAGACCCTGTGTTTGTGTTCAGCTCCTGCTAATTTGTCTGCACTGCTGAGGCCTGCTGGTTAAAAGAGCTCTCGCAGCAGCTGTAACTGAACTTCACAAACAGCTTTATTTCAGTTCCTTTGGTATCCCAGGTTGTTGCTACGGTGTTACTAGGCTTTTGGCATAGTATCCAGGTGTTGGTAAGATGTTGCTAGATACTGTGCTATCCCAGGTGGCTGCCTAGGTGTTACATTTGCTATGTTATCCTAGGTGGTTGGTAAGGTGTCGCTTGGTCTCTATATTGGTGTCCCAGATGGTTGCCAAGGTGTTGCTTGGTCTTTGCTTTGGTATCCCAGGTGGTGGCTACAGTGTTGCTAGGTCATTGTTGTGGTATGTATTTCTAGGCTGTTACTATGGCATACTAGGTGGTTTCTATTGTTTGTGTATCTGTGTTAATAGTTGTAATGGACCCAAAAACACAAGTGCACTATTCCTATATATGCTGTGCAGTCTGGCTCCAAAACTGTCATATGTTATAAAACAACATTTATTAAATATATGAATAAAAAGTGATTTAATAAAGAGCAGTATGGCTGTGTGGTAAGTAAAGACTTTACCTGCAGACGCACAGTTGATGTTGACTATAAGTATAAATCTGCATGTGATATAACATCACTTCATACTTTTGTAACTAACTGCAACCTTTTAAATCTTCCATGCCTGTTTTTAGGACAAGCACGTCCTGGCGGTTGTGGCTATAGAAAAGATGCTGGAGAAGCTCAAGAAAAGCAACGAATTTCTGGAGCTCATTCTGAAGGGCCTGAACGAATACCTGGAGAAGAAGAGACTCTTCTTCCCCCGTTTCTTCTTCCTGTCCAATGATGAGCTGCTGGAGATCCTTTCAGAGACGAAGGATCCAACAAGGTACTGCAGTGCTGTAGTGGTGGTGCCAGTCACAGAGAGCTGGATGGGCCTCATGATCAATTCAAATGGAAATGTATTTTATTTTGCTGAGGTAAATAGTGATTAAATGTTACATCTTCTTAAATTTAAAGGAGCAGTGTGTAAGATTTAGAAATTGAAAAATATTTCAAACTATGTTTGTATTAGTATATAATTACTCGCTGCCACCGCCATGTTTGTAAAGTAGCCCAGCATAGACAAACCACACACTATCTATATGGATAGTACAGATAATTTTACAATGAAGCTGAAAGTTTAATTTGGTGGCATTATAGCACAGACTGGAATATGCAGAAAGAAGAAGGATCCCTGCTGAAATGCCTTACTGTAGCAATTATTTATCAATAGTTCAATAGCATAAGCTTATTCTGGCAACTATTCAACTGAGCCTGAACTGAATTAACATTAAAAACACAATAGAACGTTTGAAAGAACAGGTGGATACAAACACAGGTTTGTTTATTAAAATCCATACTTTACATAGGAACAGAGATAAACAATGACAAACTCAGCTGACAACATAACCACTTAACATATGTACAATGCCAGGACAGGGAGCAAACTGATGGTATAAGAAGACAAAGGAAACAAGGAACCCCTGGGACAGGGAGGAGACACAAACAAGGAGCAGGAGATGGGCGTGACAATAGGGCGGAGACAAGGAGGTGCAATCTACCTAAACAAACATTGGCACATACTATAATGACAAGGCTGACAACAAGGGCAGAGAACAGGCAGGAGAAGTCAGATAATGACAGTAGGCTGGATGCTAGAACCTATTTTTAGCACTTAAAAAAAGAAAATAAATCAAGTTGAATGCTTGACATCAAAAAAGAGACAACATGAAAAAGCCAAACAAAATTGGGAGAGGCACTGAGGCAATGGCAGAAAACCAGACAGCCACCGTAGGATCTAGAGTCGGAAGGCTGGGGATAGGGGTGTATTGTTGGTTGCTATACACAGAACCGCAGTTGTCAAAGGCCGCCGTACCTCGGACCAGAGCTTCTTTTGCAGTCTACTCATATTGATTTGGTGAAATACAATTTTAACCATAATTTGAGTTAACTAACTTTTCATAAATTTAACCCAAAAGCTACAAGGTCAAATACCCTGTGATTCACTTAGCATTTATCTGTTTATCTTAAAGGCTTAAAGGCCTTGCCATATGTGTACATTTTTAAACCACACGCCACTTACTGTGGGTTTGTGATCTAGGTATAATGTATAATAATACAGTAGGAGTAAGATGATGAGCAGTCGTTCCTTTTTGTTCTTCCAGTGTATGCTAGCCAGTAGAGTTAAAGGGAACCTAGTATGCTCATTTTCAGTTTGTTTAGTTGTTTAGTTTTTACTGAAATAGACTTACTTGCTTCAGTTTTCCCAAAACACAGAATTTTTCTTTTATGGCCTCCTGATGAGTCCAGTTTGCTCTGAACTCTCCCGCTCTGTTCTGGTTGGGAAAAAATCAGAAAACCATTATAGATCCCACAGTAAAGTAATATGGAGATATATGTTTTTAATATTTTCAAATCTGAACATCAGATTGAACTAAAATGCCCAAATTGTCACTCCAGTATAACTGGGTGCAACGAACCTTTGGACATAATAACCGCTCAGCTGGGCAGTAAAACCATTTCTTCTTCTTATATAATTTAAAAAACCCACAGTATATATATATATATATATATATATATATATATATATATATATATATATATATATATATATATTGGCAGAGGAGTCTGTCAATGCTGATTTGTTTGATAAGCTCATAGCAGATCAGAGCTTTCATCCTGATTCATTGGTTTTGTTTCCAAATTACTGGATTGGACTTGAAGGTACAGGTTATATGTCGGAAGCACTGATTCCACATGCACCTTTTAATGAATTATAATAAAAGATGATGCAAGACTGGGTCAATTGTTGTCATGCAGCACTGCAACTTCACGTTGTGGACAGTAGGACTGGCTGGGTGAAGCCGGTCATAGCAAAGCTGGCTGTACGACAGATGGACGGCTAGTCTGGGGACGATCCAGAATTGGACAGATTGGGTTAGACTTTTTGCGTGTTTGCATGCCTGCGAGAAGTGATTGTGGCACTGAACGACATTCTAATAGATAAGACGTGCCTTAAGCAACAGCTTTTAAAAACTTGCCAGACAATGTGAACTGTGATCCATGTTTCTGTAGCCATAGAGTTTTTTTTCTCAGCCAAGCTACGGTGGGAGGACTTTATGTAACAGGCCTGCGTGCTTATAAAAGCTCGGAATTTCAGTCTGGTTTGAGGGTATGCTTCTTCCCGAGGGCCGGTTTCTAAAGACCTAGCACTTGGGAGGTAGTAGTCTTCTGTGACTAACTGCAGCAGAACTAAATGTAGACATTATATAACTGTGTTGAGATCTTGCTAGTAACTTTCAGCTTCATATTATGATATTTCCCCCAAAAAATTCCATAATAACACTTAATACACGCTGAGTAGGGCTGAACGATTCCGAGAAAGTATCTGATGATTTGAGCTGTTTTTGAGCTAGTACTGAAACCAGAATTCAACAAGACCTGTTTAACAAGACCAGAATATTCACTTTTTCTGGCGTGAATCTAAATATAGTGTGCCAGACTACTAGTAAGTTGTGGTTGTGATGTCACAACATGTAGAGGTTTGGTTGACTGATTGGACCAACTGTAATGTCAGATTAAATTTCCACACTTAGAATTTATAGCCTTATTGGAGCTAAATGTAGACATTATATAACTGAGTTGCCATCTTGCTGGTAACTTTGAAAGGACCTATCCATCAGAATGGAACATTTAAGCTCCATATTATGACATTCATCCAAAGTGTTCCATAAAACACTTCACCTGTTGTAGAATTTAGAGCCCTGTTGAAGCTGGATTAGTTTAACCAGTGGAGGTCTGGGTATGCAATATGTGAGAGAATTGACTGGCCAGTTCATACAAGATAAAGGATCTCTATATCTTTCCCCCAATAAATAGCCCAGAATCAAACATTATTGCACAGGTGTTTAAGTCATCATTATACGACTATTACCATACTTCAATAACAATACAAACACACTGCCCTGCAGGAGGTGCCGTAGGGTTTGTTTTCCTTCATCTTGTAATTCAGCCATCACAAAAAGTGCTTTCAGTATTCTTGTCATGAACTTGAGAATTTCATTTTTTTGTTTCACCCTAAATGGTGTAGCAGTTGCAGATGCCAAAATGTCACTGCTGCATCATTTAAGGTGGAACAGGGGAATTCAAACAAGACACTGGCAAATAGAATGTCGATTTCAGTTTGATTTTACTGGATTAAAGTTACGGATCTCATCACTGATCACTTAAATTGCAGCGTAGATTTAACTAATCCCACTCGAATAGGTCTAATCATATTTGATTATGTAAGATATTATTTAAAAGATTGTAATTTGACAAATGCCCTTGCTTAAATTGCGAAATTCGATATAAAAAGTCTGTTCATAGCATCTGTTTTTTGGTATTTCTACTAAAACTTTACTGTAAGCACATGTTAAACTTAAAGAAATCCATACCAGCATGAGTGAAAATGCAAATAGGATTACAATTGCTTTTTCATTTTGGCAGAGCTAAAGCACCACCATGATGAAATTCAATTGTAAATCAGTGATTGATTTACCCTTTTTTTCATTTTTCATTTTTACAATGATGCCTTACAATAGGAATGCAATTGTTAATACACTATTTGAGTTTTTAAATTTACATTTCATTTTCAGTTTTGAGTTCTGAATAAAGTCTGGAATATGCTGCCATAATCCTTAACTATATCATTTTGCATACCACCCCAGTGACAGTGTATTCTTTAAAACACATCTTCTCTGTTTTGCTTTGATAGTATACTTGACCCGGAGCACCAAAACAGTCACCAGTGTTTGTAAAGCTTCGGAAGGGTCTTGTAGGGGGTAATGGAGGCGATGGCCTGAGTCTTTGATTCTCTGACCTAGAGTCAGTCCTGAGTAGCATGGGATCACCCTCCAGTCATTCTCTTAAGCGAAGACTTACAGAGTGCAAGGTTAATTTTCAGCAGCCTAGTTTCTAAGACCTGTCTTGAAGTGCAGCCAACGAGATATTAAAAGTCACCCGGCCCGTTCCGCCCACACTCAGGGTGAGTTAAGCAAAACCGATCTCTCCGCTGCCCATGCGCCGCGAGTCCTCAGCAGGACCAGAGGAGCAAGGACATGTAAAAAAGCAATTTAGCAGCGCCCGGCCTTGGAAAACTCATTTTGAGCCTCTGAAAATCCTGTACTTACTGTGGGAATTTAATTATAGAATCTCTTCTTCTCCCCGTGACATTCTGGCCTACTTCCTCTGCTGCGGCTCCCCTGAGCAGGGCCTTGGCTGATAAGCAAGCCTTGTCTTATTTCACCCAAGGTATTTGTTTAATAATGAATGCGTGTGCAGACAATGGGACTTTTTGCCTTTGCAAATTTTGCATGCGCTTGGTTTAGTTTGTCTCCCTCACTCTCTCTCCGTCTCCCTCTTTCTTTTCTTTCTAGTGCTCTAGATTGTGCTGTCTTCCTCCCTCAATAATATCTGCCTCTCTCTCTTTCTGTCGCACACTCACATTATTCCTTTGTCTGCCCCTCTGTCGTTGCATCTGAGAATTCCACCGGCTTCGCTCTTCCTTCCCTTAGCTTTTCGGAGAGCCGAATTCGCAGTAGAGCTCATTATGCAGGCTCTTGTGTTGGAATCCATCAGACTAAAAGAGGGAGGCCAGGTTAAATGGAGACTGAATTTGATGGTGACATCGAGTCTGCTCTTCTGGAAAAAGGTTGAGAGATATGGACGCCTACCGTCTGAACAAAAACTCCTTCCTAAGGAAGTTACATTAGTTTTGCAACAAATCTCCAAGTGTTAAGAAAGTCCTACACTACTGTATCCTTTTTCTCCTCGAGCCTTAGCGACCTATTAAATAATCTGGGATAATAAAGAAGTGTATACCAAGACCCTCTTAGTTAAAGGGGAGCTCTTTCATTCATCTGAGTGGTTTGATGCTCTGTTGTAGAGAAAGTCAGAATTGTTCATAGTGTCAGTGTCAGACATCTGCCTCTAAAAGCTCCCTCACAGAAAGATATTACATGAAATGGTTATGAATATGCTGGTTATGAATATGCTGCTTATATATATCTGAGGTGCCTTTCCAATAGTTTTGAAAATATGTCAGCCTTTAAAAACATTCATTTTGTAGGAATACATGCAGGGTGTTCTTCAAATGATGACCATCATCAACATACCATATAAAACCCAGAAACACGTGTAGCCTCACTGGTGGTCTTGAGTAGTAAAAAAAAATGCCTGTATTTATGCTGTAGACATGGGAACCCCTGGGTCCTCTCAGCACCACTGTAATAAACATCTCACTCATTTCATGCCAAAGCTCTCCCCTGAAATTAATAACATAATTAATTACGTTACATAATTGCATTAATAACATTTATATTCTGTATTAGTAGATTCAGGTCTGTACTCCTAATATTTGGAAACATCATACTGAGTGGCAGCATTCATAAAGCTACATGACATGTAAATACACCCTTAATGACAACTGACATAAACCTACATGATTTATTAACATTTATTCCAATAGGCATCGTCTTTATAAAGGCTGCCTTTGTTAATGATGTCATGTTGTTTATGTAATGTTAAATTTAATTGTTTGCTAACAGGGACAATGACCTCTTTTGTGTCCTTCAGGGTTCAGCCTCATCTGAAGAAATGCTTTGAGGGCATAGCCAGCGTGGTGTTCACAGATGTGCTGGACATCACGCACATGAAGAGCAGCGAGGGCGAGGTGGTGGGCCTCCTGGACACCATCTCTACCTCCAAAGCCCGTGGTCAGGTGGAGAAGTGGCTGCTGGAGCTGGAGTCGGGCATGCTCAAATCCATCCACAAGGTGCAAGACTCTACTCAGAGCTGCAGAGCAGTTTAACTCAGGATCAGTTTAATGGGCTAAAGGCACTGCTGCGCAGAGAAAGGTCCCCCATAAATCAGCCCGCTGAGTGCAGTCACTTAGAGGAAGAACTAGTGGAAGTGTAGAGGTTAATTAGGTGTCATTTTCAAAGACACTTAACCCTCAGTACTACAACTTTGCTCAAAGCTCAAAATCTTTGCAAAGGATTGCGTTCATGCCTTGTACACATGCTGCACCGTCATTCATGGCTTTACAGAATGCTGGCAGGAATCCCATTCAACCTAACAAAAGGCTGTAGCTAATGATAAGATTGTATAAAAGCATAAATTCAGACAAACCATTACTGTCTGCAGAATTATTTTGACCAACAAGACCAGTGTGATCCAGATTCAGTTACAAAGTAACACAGGGTCTTACCCTATGGCCTGCACTTTTCCATAATAGTGATGATATAGTCTCGCATTGTCCACTTAATATGACCCAGAAACGCTTACTACTGCAGGATAAGGAAATTAGACTGACATGCAAAACAACCAACCACAAGCCTCTCAGGTATGAGCTATAGAAGAAGACAATCTTGAAAATGGAATTAGTACAGAAACAGCCCCTCAGGAAACACAGAAGTGTAGAAAGGACAAAGTGGCAATGGTTGAAACTATCGTTAGCTAGATGGAGCAAGTTTTGATTTACATCAGACCAGCACAAAACCAAAACCATACACAGATATGAGTCTATGTGGAAGTGCAGATAGCCCATCATAATAATGTATTTAATGTGTTTGTTGTGAGATGGTGCTAGAATTAAAAAAAGGAAATCACTCTGCTAGCTCATAATATTAATAATAATTTATGATGATAACTAATATACCAAAAATTCCATAGAAAACTTTACCAGAAGAGTGGAAGCTATTATAGCTCCAAAGTGAGGTCATAATACTCCTGTAGGTGTAATGTGTACAAGCCTCAGTACTTTTGTATATATGGACAAAAGTATTGAGACATCTATAGCATAATTTTTTATCAGTATATTAGTATGATTCTTAAACTGGGGTGTCACTAGATACAGTATAGGGAGACTTTACTAACTGGGCGCGGCTGCATTAGATTTGTGCCTAATACACACTAATGAGATATGTCTACTGTGGGCCACTATGCCCAAATAGCCTAATTGCTACTCTAGATATAAGTGTGTATGAAACAGAGCACAACATGCTGTACATTCTGCCAAAGATTTTGGGACCATATATGTAATATAGATTATTATATTATATTATAGCATTATTCTTCACTTACAGATATCTTCACTGCAACCATGTACACACGTTTTCACTCTATATGTTGTATTTTAATTAAGACCTATCATTTATCTTAGTAAAACTAAGAAGAGCACACTAAATATAAATGAGCATAAATACATTAAAAAGTAACCATGCCTTGATTTAATAAAGGACAAAAAACTGTTGGGCACAGTGCAACACAAAATTATACATATCATAATAAGACGTTTATTTGGTTAAATACATTTATTCTAGTCTGACTCATCTATTCATGAGCCATCATAAGAGTTAACCTCATAACATTATCATTGCTCACTTCTTCACAACACATCTCTGAATCTGTTCTCCTCGGCGGTGTGCAGGTAATAGGTGAGGCCATTGAGGCTTATCCGAAAGACCTGAGGATCAACTGGGTGCGAGAATGGCCTGGTCAGACAGTGCTGTGCGTCTCACAGGTCTACTGGACCAAACACATTCATGAGGCTATTGCCAAGGGACCTCAGGCAAGTTCTTTCTCCTAACTTACCACATGACACTGCTGCAGGAACCAAACTTCTACTTGTAGTACCTTCCCACAGTTTCTGTACGTATATTTAAAGACCCCATAGCTTCCAATTTCCACTTACCACCTTTATTTGCTATTATGTACAAAATATGGTCAACATTATTTTTTGTACAACTGTAGTGCTTAAACAGTCGACTTTTGGTAATGTGTATCATAATCATAATACTACATTATATATAAAATACATATTGCCGCTGCCGAAAAAAGAACATCTCCATATTTGTCATTGTAACATGGCAGAACCAGACAGAGGCTTGCAGATATGGGGCAAGGGAGGTTTACTAAGAAGTATACCAGACAGGGACCAAAAAGGATAATAACACTAACAAAACAAACTATACGTATTTTACGGCATGGGTCAAAGTCCAGATCGAGGCAAACAACGAAAACCAGAAAGGGCGAAACAAAAGAGATAGTCGGAGTGAAAGAGCAAAATGGTACGTTACTAGGGAGATTCAGCGAACGTGACAAAAAGGGCTAGACAAAAGGCAGGTCAGAAACACAGAAGGCAAACACGGAATAAAAGCTCAGTACAATCAGATAACTGGCTCAGTTCTTCAAGGAAGGAGTCCAGACAGAGAGTTTAAATAGTCCTGGTGAACTTTATCTATGATGATCAACTGACCAGATGTCTAGGGTCACATGATCCACTGATGCAGTGAGCTGTGAGCAAACAGAGACTCCGCAGCAGTGTTGGCGCGAGACGTGACAGTCGCATTTATATTTTTCTGCATCATGTAAACACAGACATTTTTAGGGTCCGATGGAAATGCTGCAAAATGGCTAGTAAAAATATTCCGGTTACATTGACTTACATTACAGGTAAAGATTTTTTAAATGTAAAATTTCATGATGAATGGACAAATGCAAAAGCTTCTAGTTGCAGTAACTTCCATTCAAAGTACCACCTGTACAAAGAAATGATCTTGGTGCAGCTACCAACATCACTTTAAGTTGTAAAATGAGCATTTAAAATAAATTAGAGAGTACACAAATAATCTACAGGTACAAATATGTGCAGTGCGATATAAGTACAGCTATAATTAAGTACTGGAGAACAGAGGTACATACAGTATACACAGAATGTACAATTGAAAGGATTTAGCAGAAAATGTTAGCATTTTTATAAAGTGTGTTTACTGTTACAACTGAAAGTACATTGTTCAGAAGGTTTATGGTAAAGTATATACAGCAGTTAGGAGTGCCTTCACAATTTTTAAATATTTCACATTAAAAGTTTAAGTGGCAGTATAGGGTTAACATGTATCAGACTTTGATCATTTGGTGGTGCTCTAATACACATTGTACAGATATGACTATGATAAATCAGTAATATCAGTCTTTGGTTGAAGGACTGCTGGCTATATAAACTGATATCTCTTTTTATTTCTCTCTCAGGCTCTTAAAGCATACTTGCATCAGAACAACACTCAGATAGATGATATAGTCTCACTTGTGCGTGGGAAGCTATCCAAACAGAACAGGGTGACGCTGGGAGCGCTGGTGGTGCTGGACGTCCATGCTCGAGATGTTTTGGCCTCGCTCGTTGAGAAGGGTGTGAATGATGAAAACAATTTCGAGTGGCTCAGCCAGCTTCGCTACTACTGGATTGTAAGTGTGTACATGTTTTTTTTGTTTGTTTGTTTTTGCACAAACCAGACGTTAGAATTACACATGACAGTATAAACAGTTTGGGGACGCGTAGCCTTTGAAAGTGCTAACATTCACCAAGCAAAACTGAAGGAACAGCTGTCAAAAATCCTACCTTGGGGACGCCAGCAAAACCCCTGCAATTTATTCCCTCGTTGCAATGTTAACATTCTTTTTAACTTTTTATCTGTTTAAACCACATTTGGGCCAGAAGATTTCCAAAATGATATTTTAGGAGTACTTTAGGAAAGAAACGTGTGAGGATGCCTGTAAAACACTGTATGTCATAAGAATACATGCACGTACAGTAAGAAATACAAAACTTTAGTTACTTTACTGACATTACTGCTAAAATAAAATGAGTAGAAAAGGCATAACCTCTAAAAATGAATGCATAAATATATTTTACCCATCTAACAACTGCAATATCTAGAAGATCTGACAATTTCACAATCTGATAATCTAAGAAGTCTTTAGCAAGCTTTTATTCATTGTAGGATAAATTCTTCAGTAAAGCCAATTTGAGTATTACTGAAGTGTAGCCTGTTAGCCATCTGGGAAGCCTAGACCAAGTTAAACAAACTAGTTTATTTTATATAGTCTCAAAAAGGGAAAACCCATCCTCCTCTGGTCGACGCCGGATAGCTAAACAAATACAAATATAATAAGAATAAAATTCAATACATATGCATGAGTGAATACAGAAACAAAAAGGAGTGAAAGTGTTGAAGTCCTGTCAGAGTAACAGCAAGAGCCAGCTCAGTGTTTTGTAAAGTAGGAGAAGACAGGACAGATAAGTTTGTGAGAGCAGGAGAAGAGAAAACGTCGCTGAAGCAAGCAGAATCTTAAAGGTGCTAAGTTTTCTACGAGGCACTGGACAGCAAGAAACTCTATGATGGGAACACTGGTCCAGAGTGCAGGCGATCAGGGGCACGCAGTCACTGCAGGCGAAGCAACAGCATCAGATCACAGAATGGGCAGCCGTTCAGCATCACACCACACGGGATGGGCAGTCGAGCTCATCAAAGAAACTCACAGATAGTTAGTTCTGGTAGAGGAAACTGAGAACAGTATATAGTGTTAATAAGGTGCAGCAGTCACTCTAGCAGGTTTGGCTATTACAGCATAACTAAAAAAAGAGAGCCAGAAGGTAACAAAGACATAAGGCCTCCCTGAGATGTCAGTGCCCCTTCGGTCCACTGTCAGCAAACTTGACTGAGCGCATGAAAGCAGTAGGACAACAACACCAACATTCTCAGTTTACAATAGGCGATGTCATTAAGCAACCACTGCGGATTTGTCTCTGGCATTCTGTGCTATTCTTTTGTATAGAAACTTATCTTGTCCCATTATTTTATTCTTTGTTATTTGTTAACATTGCTTTGAATAACTGGTTTATGGGATAATCATTGACTTTTCCACTTATAATAACTGCCTTCATTATGCATGTGTCAAACAAAAGCCTTAAACATTCAGTAGCCACATGAAATCCTTATTAAAGCTGAAGTAATAATCTTTTTGAATAAATTATGCAGCAGATATTTAAACTGACTTTAATGTGCACACGTGAGAGGGGGATAACAAGGTTTCAACAAACGAAAATTCATTTGAATAATCAATGTTCTGCCATATACAGATAAACACTGAATTCATTATCTCACCAATTTAATCAAGTCAATGCACTTTCATCAGGAACAATTGCTTTATTTCATATCAGTAAATTATCGTAATGTTAATATTAACATGTCTAAACCTATTAGCTCAGTTTACTCTTCCTCTGCCCATCCCCTTCTGTGTAGGAGAACCAGCTCCAGACCAAAATGATCAATGCCGGCCTGGCTTATGGCTATGAGTACCTTGGCAACACTCCACGTCTGGTCATCACACCCCTTACCGATCGCTGCTACAGGTCAGAACAATCTTACATTTGCTGCTCATTCATGAACTAAAGTGGTTCTATAGCTCAAAGAAACAGGAAGCTTTACTGCTGGGGGCAACTTTATATGACACTCCATATCGTTGCTGTCCAAAGAAAAACAAGTATCTCCAAAAAGGCAAATTTACAGGAGGGGACAAAATTTACTTTATTTTCAATGTGAGTCAATGTAACCAGACTTGTTTAGCTATTTTGGAGCATTTCTGTTGTTAAAAAATCTACAAAAAAGCTTCACTATGGCTAGTTATCCATCATAAGGTATATAAAATGAGCTTAGGCTGATAATTGATATGACTAATTTATTTTGGATTTAAACATATTCAGGTTTTTTTTTGCTAAATTAAGTCTATGACTATCAATAAAGGCGGAATACTGTAACATTCTAAGTTTCAGAAGAAACAAAACATGGCGAGAGGAAGTACAGTATCTCCAGCACTAACAGGCAAAAAAAAAACACCACTCCACCTGTATTCAGCCTGTTCAAAAACATTTCTTCTCTTTAAATGACTGAACTATTGCTGTAGTACACCATCTCAGTTCAGGTGCCTGAATGTCACACTCACAGCAGTGAATGTTACGCTGACATGGTGTTAGACAGCATGTATTTCTAGGGCAGCTGCTGTACTGGACTTTTGCTAGGGGAAGCGATGTATGCCCTTCATAGCTTGAGTTAGTCCACCTCTGTGAAGTGCTAGTTCCCTGTGCATGTGCTGTGCTATCACTTCCTAGCCCACTGCTGAGAGAGGCTTGCGGGCCTGGTAGCTGTGATCGCTGCAAAGCTCCGTGAGGAAAGCAGTTTGAGTACTGGTGTGAGTAATTGTTGTGGTTTGTGTTGACAGAAAATTTTCTAATACACGATTGCTAGTGCTTCCTGGGTAATTTGAGACTTGGATCTTTCAGGACTTATTCTGCAGTATAGCCTTCTAGTTAGCAATGTACCAACAACAAAAGATAACTTACCTGTATGATCCAACAGCTCTTAAAGTTCAGGACTAGAGTGGCCCAAATCTGCCAGTTAGGCTATACCAATCTAAACAATGGTGATTTGTTTCTTTGTTTGTTTTGACCTGCTGTGTGAAAACAGTGAGAACCCACAATTTAGAATCTAATTTCAGAAGTCATTTTTGATATATCAAGTAAAGAAATGTAAGGAAAGAGCAACAGGGGTCTTTTTTTAACTGGTGGAAAGAAACCTCTGCCTAAGCAAGACTTTTAATGCTACATTAGCTTACCTCTCTGAAACGACTAAAGCCATTGTGGATTAGAGGGTCATCCAAATGCTGTAATGTAGGCTGTGTTTTTTCCACATGTGATTTTTTTACCAGCTTAATGTTGGACAAGCAAATAAATCTAAGTAGGTTGAACAAATACACATCAGTATGGAAGACTACAAACGCAGCTCTTAAGAAACACAATCATGTTGCCTTAAAATTCCTAAAAAGAGTTATTTTACAGTGTATTCACTCACTCACATTTAGCAGGCTAAAGATTCTCCACAAGAGGTCGCAATAGCAGTCAACTTGCTTTTAATTCTTTACAAGAGGTGTGCTTTACGTCAATTATGCTGTGTCTTTTTTAATATTGATAGGGCAGGTACTTATAGTACTCAGCGTCCCCAGACCTTTCTGCAGAACCACAATAAACCACATATTCTTAAGATAATCAGCTTTTTCCTAAGTCTCTGAATAGTTGGTTTTGATGTATTAGAGTTAAGTGCGAGAGGCAACTTATTGGATCCAGGTTGGAACTAAACTCTGCAGGAATGTAGCTGTCTAGGACTGCAGTTGGAGACATTTGACTTTTTGAAACAATTTGCAATTTAAAACCAACTTGTTGCTTTTTCTTTTATATTTCCAATATCAGAACCCTGTTTGGAGCTCTGCACCTGCACTTGGGAGGGGCTCCTGAGGGTCCCGCAGGTACAGGGAAGACAGAGACCACCAAAGATCTGGCCAAAGCTGTGGCCAAGCAATGTGTGGTCTTCAACTGCTCGGATGGTCTCGACTACATTGCTTTGGGCAAGTTCTTTAAGGTCAGACCTATAGCACGAAAAAGAGCAGCTCATCATTTTACTCTTACTAAGGTTTTGAATTTGTTTTGTAAGTCACTGTTATGGTTTTTAAGACACATTCCTGGAATAGAAATGCATTTAATGTTACTACATGCAAGGCTAAGCTATGAGCATGTAATTAAGAGCACAAAGTCTTGTAGTTACTCCCATTATGACACTACAAAAAAGTTCTGAACAGGCTTAAATGTGAATATATTTAAGCCAATAAAATAAAAGAAACACATCAGCGTGTTAAGGGTTTTACGTCGCACCCCACAGAAAGATCATTATGCTGCCATAGTCGACTGTAAGAGTGTCTTTGAAAAAGACATAAAACATTACATTGAGTCAGAATTCTGTTTTGTTTTAGCCGGAGTGCCTGGAATGGTTGATATGAAAATGAAAGTCAGGAATGTTAAATAGTACAGAAGCAGTTCAGGTTTGGAGGAGCGTGTCCTTGCTCCTTTCTTGTTTCATATTAAGATGTACTTTGAGCACAGAGATAAAGAGAAGGAGCGAAAGAAGAGAGAGAGAGAGAGTAGCTAGAAAGGAACATCAACAGTCGCCATGGAAACAGGGATATTGTGAGCCCATCTTTGGAGCGCTCAGCGGCAAATCCTGAAATGTAGAGATTCCGTGGAATGGTGCCCCAACTCCATCCGCCACTCCCCCCACCCCCTCTGTTTCAACATGTACCATTATGAGCGTTTTTATTTCCTGAAATCTTTATGTAAAGTTTAAGCCCTTCGTGCTGAAAATCTCTGCTTCTGCCTTTTGAACTCTTTTTCTCCTCAAATGCCATCAGAACACTGTAAATAACTGTGATGTGAAAAGATGTGCACTTTTTTCATGGCAGAATAGAAAATAATGTGCAGAATAAAGTGCTGTTTTCACTCAGATAGAAAGCAATGTTCAGCAATCAAGATGCTGTTGATGATTTGGACATGGTGTTAAATCTATCCGAGCACAGCTGCATCCAAACTTTATGTGCAATGTTTCTGGTGGGCCGACAGCCAAAAAGACAGCATGCCAATACTTTTTAAAATGCAATTTAGAAAATTACACTACACTATAATACTAGGTACTAGAACATTGTTAGAATACTGCACTATATTAGTAGTTGTTAATAATCTGATAAAGATTAAAAATACAAATAAACATTACTAGTGTTCCTAGTGTTGTAGTCAAGATCGCTACACCCAAGTCAGACTGAGACCGGGACACATCAAGTCTGAGTCAAGACCAAGACATTTAGTAATCGAGTCTGAACCAAGAGCGAAACTAGAAGTGGATGAGACTGAGAGAATACCAAGGCCAGGAGATTTTGTATGGAACACCAGTAATAGTGGTAAACGTTTACAGTGGGTACTAGTTTAAAAAGACATCAGAAAACAACATCTTATCAGGCATCATGTTTATAACCATTAAGTATAAAAAGCTTTGCCACTTCCTATGAATCCTAATCCTTAATAATGCATTATGAATTAATGAAAAAGGTGTTATATGGCACAAACATTATCTCATAATGCCAAGAGTAAGGCTGTATAATTGCTTTTAAGAAGTTATAATTATATGCATAACACTTTATATAGCAGGAGTATATGAATCCATAGGGTCAGGTTCCATAACACGTCATAGCATCTGTTCATAACAGTTCAGCTGTGATTGCTATCTGCAAACAGTCTAGCACCTGTAGACAGCTAGCCGGGCGTTACAGTTTCTGGGTAGTTAAAAAGGAACAAACTCTATCAAATTCAAGGACAAAAAAATCACATATAAAAGTTATGCTTTAAAATAAACAAAGAAACAAACAAATAAAAAAATAGAATTATTTTCAGTACTGTCAGCTTGCACCTAAAATTTCTTTTGTGCTCTTACTCCTTAATAGAAACATTATCCTTGTCCTGGAAGTGGTTGCTACCAACAAATGTTTACCGGAAACTATTGCTTACATTTATTTTGTAAATGATTATGCATGTCGCTATAACTATATATATAAATTTTACTGAACAAAATGTGTCATAACTCGACAGCATACATCTTGACACGTCATGGTTATGTCAGTGTTATGTAGCAGGGTTTGGGTAAAGTGTGGTTTCTCCGGTGTCTATGTCCTCCATATTTTCTGATTTAGGTTTTTTTTAGGGCTTGCTGTCCTGTGGTGCGTGGGCATGCTTCGACGAGTTCAACCGTATCGACCTGGAAGTGCTGTCAGTCGTGGCGCAGCAAATTCTCACCATTCAGAGAGGTGTGTGTGGGTGTGCATATGTGTGTGCTAGAAAAGGGGGCTATCTATATCTGAACCAGTACTCAGTAATACCACTCCGGAAAACTCTATACCCGACGAAGTATAAAAGGAGCAGTGAAAGCGCGTCCCTCGTTCCATGCAGCGCCCCTCGCTCTTATCTGTGTTTAGGGTACTAATGCTGGATCTCCTGTTGCTTTGATTACAGCTACACTCCACATCCAATCACTGTTTTCACAAATAATATTACTACACTTTTCACTGAATATTGTTTTTTTTTTCACCCTGAGGATGAGTACAATCTGTCGACTACAATTTACAGTAATGTTTTCTGTTACAACCTGATCTAGGTCAGGCCACAGCATCTATGTTTACATGTACATCCCGTGTTGCAATAGTAACATATTAATGTTCAGTGCAGACCAGTCAGACTTATTCCTTAATTCTGTTCGTTTTTACCTATATGAACGCTTTGCCTGTAATCATAGATGCACCCAACATTTGAACCACCAAACTTGGCTTTAAAAGTATTTTTTTGCCTTTGTGCTGTCTTTACTTTGTCCAGAAACTAGTGCAGAGTAACACATTTATTGTAAAGTGCAGCTGCACATGTTTCTTGCATATGACAATAACTGTAGAATCTTGAATCTAGAATTATTACGCATGTTGTAAACTTTGCAAGTATTTTAGTAATTTTCTTGTTTTTTAATTTTCTTTTTCTAAAAAGTTTTGTTGGGTAACAAAAGGGATAAATTCCTGAAAAGTCTATTGGTTTCTGTGGTACGTACTGTTGTAAGTTCTTTTCTTGCCATCAAGAGGGAGACCAGTTCAGAGTTTAAGCTTTATTCCCGAGGATACTGTGGTACGGACGTTCTTGGAGGTGCTCTCAAACATGGTCTACCCTGGTTTTTCTGCAACTGCACGATCTTATAGGCCTGCCTCCATGTTCCATCTGGCCCATGTGATCAGTCCGGTCAAGTCGTTATCTCCTGGGTTTAGGGCTGCTTCCTTTGGGGTTCCTGCCATCAATGGCGGGATTCACTGAACCATAAACTTCTTGTAACCTCTGTAGCATTCAGTGTGCCCATCTCTATAAACAAGCTTTTAACAGACGCAATAGTATATAAGAAATATTCACAACAGTACGAGTCAAGTGAGTTCTCCTGTTGGTGTGCTGGACTGATGATCTTTCACATTAGATTCTACCAAAATACCAAAATAATGAATAAAATAATATAAATACTATAATCAGCATTTTTGTATACTGTTTCTTCATCGAGACCTTTGCCAAAACATAAAGGTCTAGCTATATTAGACACTGTTTGCCATTGATTTTTTAAAAGAAAGCTTGTGTTGGTAGTAACACGTCACCTTAATAGCCACTCCTTTAGCCATATTAACATTGGCTAGCTTGATGCAATTCGTAAGTGGGGTCTTTGAAGACCAGACTGAGCTCCGTAGACTTATATGAGAGGTTTTATACGAGAGGTTCTTTGCAGGTATTGCAGCCCACGCAGAGATGCTGTTGTTTGAGGGCACCGAGCTGAAGCTCAACCCATCCTGCGCTGTATTCATCACCATGAACCCTGGATACGCCGGCCGCTCCGAACTGCCGGACAACCTGAAGGTACAACCACATGGTCCAATTTCCCATATTCTCATTACCCCTTTATATGAGCTGATGTTCTGATTGTGTGGAAAACTCCATCATAAACTAATTCAAGCGTGAAACTATTTGGCACTCAAGCTGCAGGAGTTAATCCAATTTTAACGCTGGTAATTGCTCAGGACATGGGTCTTACCTTGAAAATTGGGCTGCTAATGGCCAAGTATCAACTTAAACTCTCCTTTAAATCACCGTGAAAACAAGGGTGCTGATAGCTTTTCCCAATTTCAGCTTAATTTTCAACACTGATTGAGCTTAACAGCACTAACACCATGTCACATTCTGATTCAGCGTGGACATTTACTGAACAGGAAACAGATTTAAACAAAGCAAACTTGAAGAGAACAATGCTTTTCTTTTGTTAGAGTGTTATTCCATAATAAAAATATCTTTTCTTGTCAGCAACACGGTTCTTAAATCTCTGCAGGCTCTGTTCCGGACCGTGGCCATGATGGTGCCAGACTATGCCCTGATCGCGGAGATTGTGCTGTACTCCTGCGGCTTTGTAACAGCTCGTCCACTTTCCGTGAAGATTGTGGCGACATACAGGCTCTGCTCTGAACAGCTGTCTTCCCAGAGCCACTATGACTACGGCATGAGGGCCGTCAAATCTGTTCTGACCGCTGCAGGCAACCTGAAGGTAACCCTGTCACAACATGTCGTAGTTGTTGTAGTCTCATACTTAAGACCATAAAACATGTGTCATTCTCAAGCTTGAGCTAGCTTTACCTTTACTGCTATTTTGGTAATTTGGCAAAAATATGACAATACCAAAAATTTGTTCTACAATATCATTTTTTTAGGTTTGGACAAAAGAAGGTGGATAAAGCTGCCACATTACAATATAATATCAAAGTATAATTCAACATTACACACAAAACCAGAACCATCATCTTTATTCAACTTTTGGTGCCACATGTGCAATTACTGATTATGTGTCAACATCAAATGAGGACCAATTAAAAAAAATATAAAAAATATGTTTAGCATAGAGTGGCATGCAAAAGTTTGGGCACCCCTGGTCAGTTGAATAGTCAAGTAAGTAGAAGATGCATTATTTTGTTATTGAACAAATGAAAAGGCAGGGCGGATGGGCAGACCCAAATGCAAGTTTAACAAAAACGAAAAAAAAACACGAAAGATATGAAAGGAATATAAATTAAGAAATCCAATGTACAAAATAAAGAAAAAGAAAAATCTAACTGGGGAGGTATTGCACACTATTATTGCACTTGTTTAATGTTACCAATGTTATTGCACTTTTTTAATGTTAACTAGTGTTATTGCACTTAGTCCGGTTGTGTTATTATCAGTTGCACTTAGTCCGGTTGTGTTATTATCAGTGTCTGAGTACTGAGTATTCAGACACACTAGCCAGGCTCGCCTACTGACTTTGCCTACTGAGTAGTATGGAAGCAGCCAATTTTGGACGCACCCACTCCTTAAACCTCGTCCCAACAGTCAGCAGCTATGGACTTCTCTTAGCAGCTGCTCAGCTCTCTGAACATTAAAATAGCTGATGCCCACAAAGTAGGAGAAGCTATTAGGATATACTAGGGATACTCTCCGGTGGAAAGAAAGCTCATGTTGGTAGTAAGTTTTAATAGAAATTTCTGCCAATGTTATGTTGGAGAAAGCAGGGAGCACGATTTTATGAAAAGAACACCTCTCCAACTGTTAACCATGGGGCAGATCATGCTTTGGGCTTGTTTTGCAGTTAGTGCAAAGCACAGAGAACATTTCACTGATAGGGAGAAGAATGGAGTCAATGAAATACCAGCAAATTGTGGAAGCAAACTCCAAACCATCTATAAAAAATGTGAAGCTGAGGAAATAATGATCCAAGCACACCTCAAACTCTGCAGCAGACTACATCAAGAGGCATAAGCTATAGGTGTTGCCATGCCCCTTACAGTCCTTCAACCTAAACACCAATGAAAATCTGCGGATAGACCATAGAAAAGCAGTGCATGCAAGATGGCTAAAGAATCTTGCAGAACTAGAAGCCTTTTGTGAGAAAGAGTGAGCAAACACCCCTCAAATAAAAAGCAGTTACAAGGTCTGATATTAGCCAAAGGATTATTAGTGAGTACTGACCATACAAATACCCAAACATTTGCTTTGGGCCCTTTTCCTTTTTTGTTTTTGATGAAAATTAATAGTAATCTTGTTTAAAATATTAAAGAAATGTTTCTTTTTAAACTTTATGTATCTGCAGTGCAGATACAGATACAATAAAGTACTAAAGATATCAAGATACATATAAATTACAGATACATTTCATATCATCTGCTATCAGGTCATTGTTATTGTTAGATTTGTGTTAAATGAAATAATGTTTTCCTCTATTATTTGCTAGCTTTAATTGGTAACATTGGGAGGGAATGGAGGAACAGCATCTCTGTAACTCAAACAACAAGGCGCTGGCAGACTGGATGGTGTTGTAATGTGAAGTAGGAAACTAAAAAAAGAATAGACACTGAAATAAGCTCTTTGTCTATTGCCTGTCTCCTTTGAAGTATAAGTGGTGACTGTCTCTACATTCCTTCTAGATTTTATTTTTAAATCCTCAGGCATCACATTTCCATCAAAGCTTTGTGTTTGCCCGTCACAAACATAAGCTCCAGCCACCGCTGTCTTCCTCTCCTCCTTTCACAAAGACGTCCAATTGCTGTTGGCTCTGTTCCCCTTATTAGAATACTGTTGCAGAGGGCCAGAGGAGCGGAGCTCCATTTCAAATCCTGGCTGCACCACTCCGTTCCTCTCACTCTCTCGCTCTGGGTTAAAGCCAAGCAAGTCGTACAGCGACTAGAAACGGCGTTCGCTTTCAATCCGTCTCGGACGAGAGGAGCGAGAAAGCAGCAGAGAAAGATTTAGCAGCTTTGCGCGCAACTCCACGAAACCTGTCCAGCTGAGTAAAGGTCTGGGCCCGCATGCAGTCTCACCTTTACCTATGACTGAACTGCAGGGTGCTCATTTCTACCACTTACCTGATATGTACGAGAACGGCTTCTAATCTGAAGATGCTCCCACATAATGAAATGCGATGTATCCAACGAATGCCATTTCTTAAACTGCTTGTCTTACTTTCTCCAGAGTAAAGCTGAAACAATTCCTCGAGGAAATCGAGTAACTCGATTACAAAAAAACATCGAAGCAAATTCTTACACGGATGACTTTTACTGTTGTACAGTGCACCCTTACGGTGTTGCCAGGTGACACGAAGTAGACATGGTTTGATGGCGCAAATTGCAAAATACAGAAAGAGTGAGAAAAAAGGGAGAGCATGAAACCAAATTAGCTGAGGGAGCCGTTACTGAGCGCCAACCTGAAGAAAGATGTGGCTGAAGTTAGCTTCTTATGTGAATTATTTTTTTTAAAACCTTACTATATGCAATTAAAGCAATTTAATGTTAAGCAACCTGTTATACTTTATCTTTACTATTGCTTATTTATTTAAAATATATATATTTTATCCGATTACTTGATTATTCCATCAATTAGAATACTTGTTTACTAAAATAATCGATAGCTGCAGCCCTACTTCAGAGTTCGGGAGAGATGGACCTTTCTAGTCCATTACATGTCACTTTTTTCTATCTGTATAACATCTGTGGTATCAATTACAGGAAAGATTTGCAAGTATCAAGATTATAAAGTAATAATTACTTCATTCAGCACTAATGCTGTGGCAGCGTTGACTTTTAGTGTTATGAATGCTTTACTTTCAAGTCAAGTCAAGGGTTATTTATATGCTCCTTTTACAGCAAATGTTATCACAACGCAGCATTAGAGAAAATCTTGGTCCATGCCCCGAATGAGCAAGCCAGATGCATCAGTGGCAAGGAAAAGTTTCATCAGAGCAAGAAAGGAAGAAACCTTGAGAGGAATCAGACTCAAAAAGAAGAACCCGTTCTTCTCTGGTTGACATCGGCTGGCAAAACAAGCACAAGCAGTGCAAAAAAGATTTACAGCTTAAAAGGAAGAAAGCAGTCCTATCAAAGTAGCGAGAAACAGCTCAGTGTTTGTGAGGCAGAAGAAAACTAGTTCATGGAAAACAGCAGAAGACGTATCATATTCAACATTTTTGCCATAACTGTAACTGTAACTTAAGTAACTGAATGTAGGTAACTACGTAAAGGAGAAATTAATTGCAGTTGCGTTTGTTAGGTTTAATGATCGTGCCTTATTCTTAGGGGACTTTAGAATTTTGTTTGTTCAAAATATCTTTGAAAGTTTTAGTTTGACCAGAACTTATTTTAATCGATTTTAACATTTCAGAAATGATGGATCTGTATAGCCACTTTTAGACTGATGCATTTTTATACTCCAGTGATGTGGCCCATACATTTCATCAGTTATCAAGCACCAAAAGTCTCGAAGACTGGCATATTTATACAATCAAAATCGGGAGTGAGATGGTTTTACCCGAGTGAGATGGTTTTACGCGAGTGAGATGGTTTTGGGAGATAGAGTTAGAAATTGACCTTGAAAGCATTCCTCACTTTCCCTCCGCTGTTTTCTCATTTGAATGGCGTTGTGTCCTTTATGCCGCTTCCCGAAAATAAACGCATCAATGCCAATTTTTGCACCATCACACCCGGGAGTGCACCCTTTTGCCTGTCGTGAAAATTACTTTTGGAGGGAAAATATGTGCTGTCGGCCTCCTGGGCTCCACTTGCAAATGACAGTGATGGCGAAGAATGAGCAAAATATGTGTCAACGCAGAAGGAGTGTTTGAATTAGCCTTCTCCCAAAAGAGATCAAAGAGTTGTATGGCAGGCAAGACTTTCGCTCAGAAGCTAACCTCTCTTTCTGCTCTATCTCTCTCCCTGCCTCTGCCTGTGTTTGTAATGCTGCAGCTGAAGTTTCCAGAGGAAAATGAGGACATTCTGTTGCTGAGGTCCATCATCGACGTTAACCTGCCCAAATTTTTGGCCCATGATCTTCCATTGTTTGAGGTAAAAATATCAAACAAGGTGTCTTTAGTCTTTCTTGTTTCCACATGTAAAGTTCTTGATGTGTCCATAGTATTACGTATTTATTGAACAATTTCATTGTATATGTTAAAGTAGGACACTTAAGAGACCCAAATCATGGAAAAGTGTGCAACCAATGTTTGAAAACCATTCACTGTTCAGTCCGTACAGCTCATATATGGGAACTATGCTGTCTGTTTTGAATTATTTGTATCTGTGATGTCACAAGAACCAATTTATTTTAGTGTTGTGTTTACATATATCCATCTTTTCGGCATACAGCAATATTAGCCCCTCACGTTCATATTGAAGTTTTGAGAAGCTTTGCATCTCTGACTGCTTTTTGAATAAGACACAGCCAATCAGAGCTCATTTACATGTATCAGCCTTAAAGATCCAGTTATAAAAGAGCCTGTTTAATTTTACGAGGGAGAAACGAGGCTGTCCATAGTTATTTAAAGTAGTGGCTCCCGACCTTGGTCCTGGAGGACCCCCTGCCCCACACATTTTAGTGTTTGCCCTGCTCCCAACACAACTCTGATACAACTAATTAATTAACAAGCTAAATAACGAGCCCTGCCTGAGTCAACACCATGTGATTTAAAGCTACAATGTATTATTTGGGGATTTGGGGACCTCTCTGGTGTAAATATAAAACAGCATGCAATGTGTGGAAGAACATTTTTCTAAAGTCGGTTCTGCGTCGGACATTCACAAGTGTATAAATTTGAAGAACATTGAAAGAGAATTTATTGAGAACTCAGTCCTAAACAGACCCAAACATATAACCGGGCCTTCTATTCAGCCCAGTGCATGGAAGGTTATTGTGTTTATGCACTCACCATATTTTATACTATGACTTAGCAATGCTACATCTTTCAGTTTTAACAACTAAAATGAATATTATATAGTCCTCCTCAAAAGTGGCTTTATAACATTTTGGCACTCATAAAATCAGAGAAATAAATGAAATTGAGTAACTCAATGAGTTACAAATAAAATACAACATAAATGTAACATAAAGGCTTTTCAGCATTACCACTATAGGAGTTGCTAGTGATCGAGTAAGAGCACCGTTTACTGGTAATACATTGTTCATACTTTCGTTAAGCCATTCTATCAATTCTAAAATTGTGATATTGTCTTAGATGCAATGCATTGTGTAGCTGAGTGTGGTGAACATGATCCTTACTTCTTGTTCCTCCATTTCCACAGGGCATAACCTCCGATCTATTCCCCGGCGTCAAGCTCCCAAAACCTGACTACCGCATCCTGCTGGATGCCATCAAGGAGAACAGCGATAAGATGAACCTGCAGGTGACCGACTTCTTTGCCGAGAAGATCCTGCAGGTCTTTGAGATGATGATTGTGCGTCACGGCTTCATGCTGGTGGGAGAACCCTTTGGAGGAAAGACTAGTGCCTACCGAGTGTTGGCTGCTGCGTTACAGGATGTCTGTGAGAAGGTAACGTTCTGCTTTGGGCACAATGTTGATCAGAATATCTAGAAACTGGATGAAGGTGCTGTTGTACCAAAACTATCAGAAGTAGACTTTTCAGGTAAACTTGAGTATCAGTTTGTTGGGCATCTGTAACAGACAGTATGGCTCAGTTATCAAACTCAAGATTGATTTACACTGTAAAAACAAATAACAAAAAAAACTGAACTAAAGTAAAGAAAGAAAAGAACCCAAAAAAAGTTAAATAATAGGGTCTGTCATGTTAAAATAATTAAAAATAATAATTTTTGCAGTGTAGAAAAGCTGGTGTGTAATAATTATTACATAAACGCCTAATTGCAGTTGGATTGCAGTTACTTAAAACTACAGTAACTTTTCTGCAACAAGCAGAATGTTAAGTGTGTGTGCTGAGCATATGAACTGACATAAAAGAAAGCAGTAAAATGTATAATTGACATGTCAAATATGCTGACATGTTTAGAGGGCAGCGCTAAGTAATGTTAATGTATTAGTTGTGTAGCTTTAATAGTGTAGTGTTTCACGAGTATTAGCTATTAATCAAACTTAGCTAGCAAGTAAGATAGCTAATCAGTTCATTTGCCCACTTCTGACTTGTACTTCAAAATGTAATAATAATAATAATAATAATTAAATTAATTAAGTTGTTAAGCTCAATTGTTTAATTGACAAATCATTTTCTGCTAGAATTTCATGAGCATGACAGACCCAGTACAAAGAAATCATAAGGAAATGAAAAGAAATATCACATCATTTTGTTTGTTTACTTCTGGACTTTCACATAAATTATACACATCATGATCAGTAGTTCACAATCAGACTCAACTTTCAACATTGGAATAAATTCATCTTATACTTTTTTTCCAGAAGCTAATTTGAATGTATTAAATACTTACTCAAAGTCAACACCTCCAAAGTCCTTTTGATGTCATCCACATAAACATGCATTCAGTTTCCAATTAATCTCCCAGTTAGTTTCATTTGGATTCAATTAATCTGCCAGTTTGATTAATCTGATACAAAACAGCTCAGGTCCAAATAACCATCCCATTCAATAATAAATAAACATTCAATGATTTCTTTCGTATATCGATACCCTATATTGATTGGTTTACCTAAATGACTTTTAAAACAGGCCATTCCTTTTATGGCTACTATGAAAATTGGTTTTAATAGTTACTGCAAGAGCGATGATAGCTATGTACTCAAAAGTAAAGGCAAATTTACATTTCCTTTTGGTCACCAATGTACAGATTTATTTCTAAAACATGCATTTTTATAAAGCAGTTGTAGGCACTCTGGCTAAATGTTGTTGATTTGAGAAATGAAAGGAAGTAAATACAAATAAACACTTTTGCAGCAAATTATTTTTATTTGTATAGTAATCGTCCAGAAAATTGTCCAGAAAAACTAGTATCTCCAAATTGGTAAGCTTGCAAAAATATATCAAATATATCGATACATTAATATTTGCCTAAAGTTATTATATAAAGATTTCACGCAACAAAACAAACATTTTGGAGCACAACTGCTGAATTTATTATATTCATTAATTAACAGTAAAAAAAATGTAGTAAAATTTAGTATGTTAATACACAGCTACACAACATTCAGTGAATGAAACAGAAAAACCCTGCTAATATGTGCTGACATTTTGTGAAGTCAGTTCTTCCATTTACCATCTTCCATCTAATTGTGCTACCTGCTGCCATGCAACTCAAAGCATAGATCCCCCCCTGCTTAAAAGTCAGCACGGTGTTCCTTTCTTCAAAGGCTGCTCTTCTTTTTTCTCCAAATATGCCTTTGGTGATTGTGGTTATAGAGTTAAATTGTTACTTCATCTACATGGCAGAGTGGTTCTCCACAACTCCTGCATGAGGTGAGCTAAACCTTCCCACAGCTGCTTTGCTGTCATATGTAAGTTTTTTGGCTTTCTGGCCAGCATTCGAGCAGCACATATCAGAGTCTTCTTGGTCTTCCATTGATTTCCATAGTTCCCCTTAACTGCCATTTCAATCCCAAATTACAATTCTTTACCTGCCTAACCAGTTCTATGAAGCCAGATCTAAGAGGCCAAATCAATCTTAACAGAGCAATTCAGTATCCTTACAGGCTTCATTTGTTATCTCGCTTTATTTTTAAGAAATAAACAAATCCATAAATAAATACATGCAATATATCACATTATTTAACAACATCTCTTTTATGTGAAACTATTTTTTTTGCTTCCATATAAAATTGATCTTTCTTTTTTTCCACCTCAAAGCCAAAGTAAAGTAGCTTGGCTTGATGTTATATGAGAAAAATATATTGCAAAAAACATTTAAAGTTCTCAACTCACTGAAAATCGTTTGCCTGCAAGTTCTTCCATAAATGCCACAACCATTTTCACATGATTTTATTACATCATAAAGATGACCCCCGGTGACCTTCATGGGGCAATGCCAAGGTCAGTATCTCTTTAACGAATTAAGTTAAAAAATGTGTGTAGTTTAGCATGTGGGATCGTAAACCTTAAAAAAGGGTAACAAAATGTTCAAGGACAAAGATGGGTGTCTAAATAGTAGAGGACTTTTTTATTATTGTTTTTTTGTCTTCATTTGTGATTAACCATTAAACAAATATAGGATAATTGTACTTTATGATTTTCAGATGTTTTTGTTACATAAGTGATGTTTTTCTGCAGAGGTTGTTCTTTACTTTATCACTTCTAAAATCAAAATATGTCATTTGGTCAGGGGTTCCCAAACTTTTGCATATTTTTCGATATAGATCCCTCCACCAATCTGTTTTTAGCAGTCAACATAGTTTCCTATGTGTTAATTCATAGTTTTGATGTCTTTGATGTTATAATTCAATGAAAAACACTTAAGGTGCCACCTTTCTATAAGGGCAAAAAGTGTTTTCAAACTTTTGCCAGATATATTTTGGTAGTAGTTCAGTAAATTGTGTTATCAGTGGTATGAAGCCCCACAGTTTTCCAAACATTATAAATCTAGAATCTTGTGTCCAGTTGAAAAGTGGCCTCAGTTTCCAAAGCCAGCTACATAACAATAACAAAGAGCAGGATTGTCAAGCTGTCTTAATAAAAAACAAAATAAATAGAAATTGAATGCATATTTCAGTAAGTTTCAAAAAATACTTAGTCTGCTCCTTCCACTTTGGTTAAACACAGCATTGCAGTCAATGTTGCGTGGGAGTTATTCTACAGTGAAAGAAATTAAAAAGACCTTGTACGGCATGTAATAATAGTGATATTTAATTAGCTACTGCTAGTGAATCAGCACATTCTACAGCTCGGAGCAAAATCCCTTATTAAGATACATACACTTCCAGCTCCTGTACAGACAAGATGCAGGGAGAATACTTAGAGCTTTATGCAATAGATTTCCAAAGAAATCTGCAGGGATGTCTTAAAAGTTCTGCTTCTCACCCTCCAAATGACCCCAAACACATTGATGTTGAGGTCTGGACTCTGGGGTGGTCAGTTCATTGTTCTGGGAACACCAGCAGCTTGTTTGTTTGACATGTCTCCTTTTATCAGTGAGGACCTCTTTGAATAGATACACATCCTTTCAGACCCATAGTGCTGAGGCATCCTCTTACAATGGAAGGATGAACAGAAACACCTGTGGAGGTTTTCAGCTCTAAAGCAAGAGTGGAGCTTGTTGTTCTCTTCTCTCTCAAAGATAAAAGCTTTAAGTGCTGTTTATCTGATAAGGACAGTTCTGGGGGTCTTCCAGGTGGTTGTTATGAGCCCTAATTTCTCTGTAGCTTTTTTTTCACTAATTTGTCTTTAGGCCGTCTTGTGCAAGTTGGTTATCTAACATCCTCAGAACCTGTATTTACTGGCCACTTTGACTGGAAACTAAATAAATGATGAGTCTCTGTAGGTACTGTTTAAATTATGTATTAAGTTTTCTTGGTTCAGACATGTATCACGTTTCCATGGGAATAAAATAATACATCAAGCCATTGTAGTTTTGCAGGTTACTGTTACTTGACGATACCGTTCCTTCCAAAAATATAAAACCTCAAATAAACAACCTTATTCTTTTTTCTTTTATTAAATAACCATGGCGAAACCTTGATTCTGTGCTCAATGATTTATTATTTGTGGAGTGCTTTGTATCTTTTCACAAATCACAAATCCAGTAAATATGAAAAATGCAACAAAAAAGAAGTAGGTCCTTACAATTATTTTTAAACTAAAGATATTATATTTTTTGTCTGGTCAGCTTCATTTCATTTGTTAATATACATAAATTTCTGCATTTTAGGCCTGCGACAGGTTCCTAAAAAGGTTGCCACTTTCTTTTTTATAAGCATGCCTTTGTGCAGCAAGTGGTTTTGGAAGGTCTTATGGAACATAAATGTCTCTAAAAAGGCACCTGTCTTTCACAGTAAAGTTTTAGGTGGCATTTGTAAGTAAATGTAAGAAACGCTGCATTTTAAAAATTTTCCCATACTGCCACAACTTTCTTTGATTTAGTCTGTACTTTGTCTGATAATATTTTGAATAAAAGATCAAAATGATCAGCAACAACAAATATTTTTACTAGGCGTGCCAATATAGGGATGTCAAGTCAAGGTTTATTCATATAGCTCCAACAAACGCTGTCACATTAGTTCAGTGCATCACTTCTTGCATTGCTGTTAAAGGGGATTAAAGTTTCCTTAGTCAACTTTTATGTAGGTCATAATACTGGCCCGCTCCTAAAAAGGTATGAAGGAAGGTAAGGATACCAAAACAAGCTCAATATCATTTGAATACTATTTTTGCAATAACATTATCTTTTTTTCCACATAGGGCCTGATGGAGGAAGACAGGGTGCAAATCACTGTTATTAACCCAAAGTCCATCACCATGGGCCAGCTGTATGGGCAGTTTGATCCTGTTTCCCATGAATGGTCAGATGGCATCCTTGCAGTCAGCTATAGAGCATTTGCCACCTCTCAGGTGTGTATATTTTTGCATTGCATGCAGTGGAACAGCTAAGATGTTTCTTCATCTTGTATGCTTCCTCATCTAACCATCTAACGGTCCCTTGCCAGCAGAAAATCCCACTGTCCTGAAAACACAGAAGCAGTTCATTATTAGACCATACCACAGATAAAGTGTTTAATGTTTATGGGCTAAACAGAACTGAGAGGCTGTTACTGAAACCTAGAGTTAGGGTTTGTGAGCCCCCAAGTTGGTTGTATTCTCACTAATTTAGATTTCTTTCTTTAAAAACTTTTGAATAGTGGGTGAAAGAAGGTGTAATTTATCAGATATAACTTTTTTAGCAGCCAGTACAGTTATCTTTCATCTGAAATTGTTCTGCAGCATGTTTAATTTTGTAAACTGCCACGATAAGAACTTAACAATAGCATATATCAAAGGCAAGTGGCCATCTCCAGGGTCCAATCACTATGCACCATTATAGAGCCAGTACAAGAAATAATTCTAAAATATACATTTTTAGAAGTACCTTGATAATAGAAAAGTTGTGAGAAGACGTTTCAAACATGTTCAATGCTTGACCTTGGTATGGCAAGCAAGTTTTAAGTCAATTATGAGTTACAAAAAACAATAATTTCACATTAATTAACACTCTGTTTTAATCTCAGAGTGCACCAGGATGCTTATATTAAAATCATAAAAACATCCTGGAGTAACAGTGCTGGTGGCTACCTTGAAGGGATTGGCTTCCATTTTTTTTACTGCTTTTAGTTTTCATGTCAGATTTGTGGCTGGTATTTTATCTATTGTGTATGTGACATCTAATTTATTGGAAAATTTTACCTTGAGCTTTCATTTTGTTAACATCACCCAATAGGTGCTCCTAGTATTCCGTTGAGGTCACACAGTCACTCGTTTGGTTCACTCAGCACGATCTCTGCATTTAACCCATCTGTGCAGTGAAACCCTCACATATACACACACACTAGTGAACAGACACATTAGGGGGCAGTAAGCACACTTGCCCAGAGCGGTGGGCAGCCTTATCCACAGCGCCCGAGGAGCAGTCAGGGGTTGGGTGCCTTGCTCAAGGGCACTTCAGTCGTGTCCTGGTGGATCATGAGATCAAATTGGCAACCTTCCTGTCACAAGGCCGTTCCCTAACCTCTAGCCCATGACTGCCCCTGATACATTTAAATATTTCAGACCATCCAACTAATTTTAATATAAGATAAAAGGATGAGTTAAAACATCCTGCAGCAATGAAATGTGAACACATTATTTATAAACAGAATTTTGTGTTTACTAGAGGTGCACGTATTAGTGTAGGAGTTGAAGTATAGTAGTGCACTTATTAGTGTAGGAGTTGAAGTATAGGAGCACACTCTTTAGTGTAGTGGGTGAAGTATAGAGGTGCACGTATTAGTGTAGGAGTTGAAGTATAGTAGTGCACTTATTAGTGTAGGAGTTGAAGTATAGAAGCACACTCATTAGTGTAGTGGGTGAAGTATAGAAGTGCACTTATTAGTGTAGTTGATCAAGTATAAAACCGCACTCTAATGGAGAAGGTGAAGTATAAAAGTGCACTCATTACTGAAGTAGGTAGTAGGTTGCTGTAGTACATGCGTGTTGCTTTACATAGTTTGTCGGCCACCCTCTTCTCACTACTGAGTGCATATTATTTGAGGAATGAGCCAGTCATCAGGCATAGCAGCATTGCTGGAGTGTCACTGCTAGGTTAAATGGTTCAATACCTAAAAATATCCAGACAAAATCAACTCTTTGGTCAGAAGCAGACCACTGATAGAGATCTAAAGGTTGTCCAACACAAATTGTGCATCAACAGATGGGCTGCAGTCTAACTGAACACCTAGAGGGTAGCTTCCAGTTGAGTTCAAGTGAACACAGCCAAGCTAAATCTCTAAATTACGTACAGAACATGTGAATTATGTCGGGATAAAATTAAATATAAATCAAAAGAAACGCACCAGCATATAAAGCGGTGCGAATCTCTTCACTTGCAGGCTAACGCTCGGGGTCTCTCTGTCACCATGACAACCAGCCATGTGAATCGGTGTCATCTTTTAGGGTCAGAGCGACATCGTTTTCAAAACGGAGTCACTCCCACGGGACTGCGGTTTGAAGTGTGCTACTCTCTTCCTGGCTTGTTAGCAGAACGAATGTCTGCGCCTGAGCTCTGGCAGGAGGAAGTTGATACGATACAGCCCTCCAAACAGCAGTAAAGAAAACAACAGGCCTACATATAATAGCTGTAATTGGGAAAAAACGAGACAATAGAAAGGATGACGGGTGTCGCGGGCGGGGGGTGGGGAGGCTTCTGTTTTATGTTTGTTTGTTGAGCGCTTGCTCTTTGATTTGTCAGCGTCTAGCTCCAGGCGAGCAGAGCAGGTTCCCAAGTCGTCACCGTTTTGTGAGGACGTTTTGGCTGTGCTTCAGCTCCTCAGCTTTTTCAATAGAAATCAAAATCCGGGCTTAACTAGAAGCGACGCTGAGGTGCTACTACATGGCTATGTAGATACACTTGTATGTAAAAGATGGGAAAATAATGATAATAATACATCTTCCATGAGGAGCACACATTTCAGTGCACGCATTTTGATACAGCACTTTGTCGCCCTAAGACATAAAGTTGCTGTATCACATACATGTGACTGTACGTAGTTTGTCTGTCACCCTCTTCTCCTTTAATCATTTGTCAGTTTTTGACCACAGGATCACTACTAAGTGGATATTATTTGAGGAATGTGCCAGTCATCAGGCATAGCAGCATTGGTTATGTTTGAGGAAATAGTAATAATAACACATCTTCCATGAGGAGCACGCATTTTAATGCACAACACAAAATATTGGGGGGGGGGAAGAAAACATAAAGTGGCCTATGGTCATGGCATATATTTTTTATTCTAGGTTTTGTTCTAGGTTTAATTTTCCAATATGTTAAACTCAGCAGAAATAGAAATTGTGCATTTAATTTAGAAGCCTGTTCTCTGCAGAAGATTTCTTAAAACATTGATTTATAAGGCCAACAACTGTAAAACTTGGGTGCAGTGGGTATTAGCCTTATTATAACTGTCATCAGTATTTATTTAGTTAGCAAAAACTAAGGGGAAATGTTCTGCATTAAACACTGTTCTGTTACTATATTTTATTATTATATGGCAAACAATGTACAAGTTTATGATGTGACTGTAGAAATCAGTCACAGTTGTATGACCCTTAGGTTTAACATGCTACATTGAAGCTAATGTTACTTCACCATGAAGTTTTTTTAATAGTACAGTGCATCAACATTGTAAAATGAGTATTATAACTAACAAAAAATTTATAAAAATCTGTCTGTTCAGACTCCAGACAGGAAGTGGCTGATCTTCGATGGCCCAGTCGACGCAGTGTGGATCGAGAACATGAACACAGTGCTGGACGACAATAAGAAGCTGTGCCTGATGAGCGGAGAGATCATTCAGATGTCCCCGCAAATGAGTCTTATCTTCGAGCCTATGGACCTGGAGGTGGCTTCTCCCGCCACGGTGAGATATATGGGAAATGTAGTTCTGTGTTCAGAAGTTGTAGTTCTGTTATAAATCTTCGAGGAGGAATTGCCACCACTAGCACACAAATGTAGGTTTTCAGAACAAACAGTTCCTTTTGTCATTTTTCCCAGAATGCTTTAGGCCACACAATAATTATTTTGGAAAAGCACAAAATGTGACATTTCATCCTCCTCCGCTTCATTTTTGTTGCCTCAGGGCAACATAATGCAACTACCGTACGAGAACACATAATATTAAATAAAACACTGTCGGTAAGCACATAATCACATAGTCTTTATTCCATAAAATAACATAAAATAGGGTAGAACAGTTGGTGTTAGATCTTGGAAAAGACCAAGTGTTGTCAGAACTCATCAGCAATCAGACAGAGAGAGTTTAAAACAGAGTGCAAAAAGGTGCAAAAAATCAAAAGGGGATGCTTCAACATAAACTGTGCTGTATTAGCAGATAAGAGAACATAGATGGAAATTCTCATCTCTTACAACGCCAATCAGTTTTTTGCAGTTCTTCTCAAACACATCTAATTCAACTTATCTGTAAACTGTCAGGTTTATTTACTGGACTGAGGCTCTCAGGTACTACAGTTGGACACTCTTTCCCTACTGGTGATGTTCCACAGAAAAAAACAGATCCATTAAGCAGGTGTGGGAAACAAAAGAGGAGAAACAGAGGCGGGTGGTGTGGTTTGTTCTCTGGTTACAGAGTTAATAGACAAGTCAGTACACTTATAGATACTCCTCAGTCAATGCATATCTCTTTTTATCAAGAATGATTATAATGTGTAGCTTTGCCCAAGGCGACTTTTGCATAATACTGCAAACTTAAATAAGAATTTTGAATATTTTATTAAAACCTGTGACACATTTCTGTGGACACTCATTTGGACACAAATGATTTTTTACATCTAAAATCACAAATAATGACTGTAAACATTGATTAGTTCACGCCATCAGATTTACTGCTTCTCTTTCTGAGAGGTTGCTGGTGTGACATGCTGCACTAACTAAGAATGGTTGCAAGCTAGTTAATCATGCCAACTACCTAGCTAGCTATAGTTTCAATCATTTCTTAGCAACTTGTTGCAAGCTAATGTTTGCACAATCCTAAGTATGGGAAGAAGGAGCTGATCAAAGGTAGTTGTCAAATGTAATACTAGCTAGCTCTTATTTCTGTCATATTGGTAGTAGATACTGTTAGCTTAGGTCATGTTTTGGTTATCCCATCCAGGATGAACAGGAGGCAGACCCTTGGTGAGGAGAAAGAAAGACTTGTGTCTCTTGTTGACACTGGAACACACATTGCGTTCCCCCAGTCAAATAAACTACACGTTTTTTATTTTTTACCTGCAGTGATTCAGGATGTGGGCCTAAAAGCTCTTTTTGGCCGTCACTGCTAGCTAATCTGTTAAAAGTGAACATGATGAAACATCATGAAAATGAATCATTGTGTTGCGTAACATGATTTGCCCATCATTGATCTTCAAAAACGACACGGCAGTTGGAATTCCTGTGACTTTGATGTCTGGGTGAAAAGGGGCAACAAATAAGATTAACTCGGTGTGCGGTGCGGAGGAGGCTTTTGCCGATCCTCTTTCTTCAGTGGCCCACGCATTCTCTCTCTCCCGCGCACTACCTCTACAAACGGAGTAATGACTTGTTTCTACCACAGTGGAAATGTGTTCCATTTATTTCAAATTTGGTATGTGGATATTTTTAACCAGACATTGTATCTGATGGGATTTTAATTGGCCAGAATTGGAGATTTACTATTTACTAAATTTGCCAATGGATATTTGCCATTGATGGGATGACTGAAACCCTCGTCCACACGCTGTCCTTTATGCTATCCGAGACAGATACCCACCCTCTAAAGAGAAGCTCTTTAAAGCCATGGCTTTGCGTTTTATCAGACACCCGGACTAGTCAGAAATTCCACTCAAAAGAATCACAGATGAAGATGTAGATCAATGAGGGGAAAGACGCACGCCTTACAGGTCAGATGGGGCACGATGAGAGCCTCAGCAATGGTCCATGTATGGTTGCCTTTTTTTGGAGGTGCCACCAGATAAGATTAAAGCAGGTATTGATTAGAGGCAGTGTGTTTCTGTCTTGGGAGTGCAGAGATAGAGAGAGAGGGAGATCAGATCTGTGTGGAATTGCTACTGTTGTGATGCAAAAGAAAAAGATTTGGCTGCAACACAGAGATTTTTTCTCCTGCCTATCTCTTGTTATCTGTCTACTCATTTTGCACTCTCTCTCTCTCTCTCTCTTGCCTGCAGTTCTCCGTTGCTCTTGTTCCAAGTTCCCTCGCTCCCCTCCCTCCCTCCCTCTCTCCCTCCGCATCGTTACATTTTAAAGCAGGCTTGATTCGCATGGGAGGCTAAACTGGAAACTAGAGGAAAGTTGAGCGGCTAACGAACTAGCGTGCTCCGCTAAGGTCGTTCCAGCTCCAGATGACTCCCGCCTCCCATCTGCGCACCCCCCCCGCCCCTCATTCTCGTCCGACTATTCCAATTCACCGTCCCCAGGTGCAAAAAAATCTGACTTTCATTTCAGCAGTGTAACCCCTACATGCTCAGCTATTCATCACAGCACCAGCCAGCGAGGGCCTCTTCCCCATTAGCAACCCACTGCTCCAGAAACAGAACTAAATCATAGAAAATTACACAACAGAAAGAGATTCAAGGCCTTTTAGATATGGACAAGGCCTATACCTGTGCCATGTACTTTACAACACCTGATCCAGGTAATAAAGCTTATCAAGGCCATCTGAACATTAGAGCCAGGTGAGTTACATCTGAACTCCCCAGGGAGGTGGATTTCCAGGACCAGATTTGAGCACACCTGTTCAAAGATATCAAGACAGCTCTTTTAATTAGTCAGTTTTGGACAGTAAATAAATACATGTAGAGGCATTACTTAATTAAGGTCGGAAAAAACATTACTGTATTCTGTTACAATTACAGCAAAAAGTTATCAGGTTACAGGTACATTATAAAATTGGAGATTAATGGCAGAAATACATTCTAACCACAAACAGTCTATACCCAACCACAAACTGCAGAAACCTGATCTAACTATCAACATCTTGTGAATGCTAATGTACTAGATGTTAAAAGTGAGTTAACATGCTCATTTAATAGAGTTTGTTTTATTTTCACAAAAACAATTTCTTCATAAGCTTTAGGGTGGTGAAGACAAAATATGTGTAAATGATCATTATTTGTAATAAAGATGATGAGCTCTCACATAGATTCCATGTGAAATTATGCCTTTCAAACTCATAGAACATACTGGTGTGGCTGCTGAACCTACACAGAGTTTAGGAAGCGTCTACAAATGACACCACAAATGCAATCATACCCAGTCAGTTATTAGAATGACGTCTATTTATAATTATTGTTTAAAAAGTTTCCTGTTTTCAGTGCTCATGAATAGTCAAACTGTTTATATTGCATAAAGCTGTCATCTTTGTGACAAAATATTACTTCATGACAAAATATAAGCACAATAGGGGCTCCACAGTCTTCTTTGAAAAGCTAATCTATCATTCTGTCTCATTAAATAAGGTTAAACTCCTCAGTTAAACTCTTGTTTAAAAAACATTTTCGAAATGCTTTTCTTTTGACTGCAATTATATGCCTTTAAAGAGGTACAAATTCCAAAAGTACGGAAATATAATCAGATTATTTTACATTAACATAGAAATCCATTAAATTAAGTTACAATTACATTTTAACAACACTGGGTCATGGAGTAGTGGAACAGTGTTCTCTGGAGTGATGAACCTCCATACAATACCTTTTTGACCTCACTAATACTTACTCAAGTCTACACAGCAATGCTCTGACATCAGTACCTGACTTCACTAATACTTACTCAAATCCTCACAGGAGTGTTTTGACATCAGTACCTGACCTCATTAATACTTAGTCAAATCCTCACAGCAGTGTTCTGACATCAGTACCTGACCTCACTAATGCTTACTCAAATCATCCCAGCAATGCTCTGCTATCAGTACCTGACCTCACTAATTCTTACTCAAATCTTCACAGCTATGCTCTGACATCAGTACCTGACTTCACTAATACTTACTCAAATCCTCACAGCAGTGTTTTGACATCAGTACCTGACCTCATTAATACTTAGTCAAATCCTCACAGCAGTGTTCTGACATCAGTACCTGACGTCACTAATAATCAATCCTCACAGCAATGTTTAGCATCAGTACCTGACCTCTCTACTGTTCAATCATACCCTCACAGCAATGTTCAACATCAGTACCTGACCTCACTATGGTTCAATTATATCCTCACAGCAATGTTCAGCATCAGTATCTGACCTTACTAATACTCAATCAAATCCACTGTGCTGTTGTCTGCAGGTGTCCCGCTGTGGTATGATCTACATGGAGCCTCACATGTTGGGTTGGAGGCCTCTCATGCTGTCTTGGCTTAACACGCTGCCCTCCGGGGTCAGCTCCATGCACAAAGACCTCATCACTGGCCTGTTCGACCGCACACTGCCTGCCTGCCTACAGCTGATCCGCAAAGGAACCAAGGTGATCATGAAGCTGACACACCGTCAGCACAGTGTCTTGATTGTGCTTGATTAGCCGACACATGTCCTGTGTCAATTCTTTAATTCTTTGGACTAACAAGATACGACTGAAGTGCCCTTGAGCAAGTCACCTAACCTCTTACTGGTCTCCGGGCACTGTGGAAAGGGCTGCCCACCACTCTGGGGAAGGGTGCTCACTGCCTCCTAGTGTGTGTGTGTTCACCTATTTGTGTATATGTGAGTGTTTCACTTCAAGGATGGGTTAAATGTGGAGGTCTGTGTGGGAAGTGGCAAAAAGTGAATAAATTCTAAACATTTTAGACACCTCCTACACTCATTGTTTATTTTAGCAGCTTCACCTACCATATGGTAGCACTTGGTAGTTTTTCAGTGGTCAGGACCCCCACAAGACCACCACAGAGCAGGTATTTTTTGGGTGGTGGATCATTCTCAGCATTGCAGTGACACCGATGTGGTGGTGTTAGTGTGTGTTGGGCTAGTACGAGTGGATCAGGCGCTTTCTTTACTTATAATGTGAATAAATGTAAAAATTGTATTCAATTTTGGGAGCATTTCTGGTAGAATATTCTTCAGGATGCCAAGCTCAAATTATGTAAACTATAGATCATACAAAAAGGTTTGGACAGTAACTATTTCTTTGATGGACTTCAGATCATTAGCCTCCTTCTACTCTATTGATTACTGGTCAGTTTCTTACTGGAGAGCCGCTATTGAGCAGATATTTGGGTGGTGATGCACTCTCAGCACTCTCTAGCACAATAGTGTGTTACAATATGGTCCAACACCCAAAAATATCCAGCCAGAGCAGCTCTCTGATCAGAAACTGACCACTGATGAAGGACTAGAAGATGACTAACATAAACTGTGCATCAGCAGTCTCAGCAAGGCAGATCTACCAGTAAGGTGGTTCCAGTAAAGTGGCTGTGTATCACTGAGAATTGATCTTGGCTGAATGTATGTTTTGAGCCTCGCTATGTTGTTCAGCTGACACTGTACAGCTACATATAGAAGCCTTTTTTCACAGCACTCTCTGACATATCAACTTTTCATCTCATGAATTTGGCTCCACGAGACGAGTATTTACTCACTCCAGGCTTTTTCAGTCTCCTGAGAATTAAGTTGGTAGCTAGCAGAACTTCTTGTGTCAAACTGGGGCTTTGGAGAAACGGAGGAGGCTGCAGACTGGAGACTTTTTACATGCGTGCGGCAATCTGGCGTGCCGGCTGCATACAAATAACAGTAATGACAGTCCCCCACCTGCTGTACGTCCCTAAATAAGAAGTACTTTTAAAGTACATTTAAAACACAGGCAGCGATTAGTGCTAACGAGGCTTGATAATTGCACTAATAGAGTCAGGAAAGGAAACAATGCCTAGATGTTCTTCAGCCTATCAACTCAGCACAGCCTTCGCATGTGTTTTGTCCCGGTAATCACAAAGCGCTGCAATTACGAGGTTTCTTTTGTGCGCACTTACATATTTTCCAGCCAGAACAACATAATTATGCATTTTTCATATTGCATTCTCTGCATTCACTCGTTCCGCTAATTAGGGCGGTGTGCTTGGCTAAACGCAGCATCTTATGAAGCAGCATTATTTTTATTCCCTTTCACACTGTGGACTTCTTTAATAAGATTTTTAACATGTGCAGTAAGAGGTACATAATATATACAAAGAATTTTATTCCAAGATGCTGTATATATAATTATTTGTTCAGAGTTTAATCTTATCTACGATCAAACTTGTATCTGGCAGGAGTGTGTAAATTCGTGCATAAATACCAAAACTATTAGCAACATGTATAATACTAAAAGTTAAAAGGATAGAATTTAAAAAGAAAAAATAAATAATAGTGACTAACAATTGCTGCGGTACGAAAGTGGATGTCCTTATTTTCCATGTACTATGGTATAAACATTTTCTGCAACTATTGCATGTTCCATTTAAAGACACTGTGTTTTTGTAATATACTACTGACTCCGCCCACAAAATAAACAATGCAGAACACAGCTAATGTCATACACTGCAATGGTACAGCATTTAAATATGATATTTTATACCATGTTTAATCACTTAAATGTTCGATAGTATACATTCCAGGGGTTGTAGTTAACATAACCCAAGTTTGGTCAGTACCTCAAACTCTACCTATGCACACAGCCATTGGTTCAGAATGCTATCCTTGTATTGGCTTCTAGAAGGCAGGGCCAAACTGCTGCAGTCGTAATAGTTTTGCTACGGTTTCTGGGTAAATTGGCATGTTTTGTTGAGACAGTATAAAACAGTGTGCAACTTGCTTTAATGTAGGTTTTCTCTCAAAAGGTGTGTTGTATCTTTGTTTTTTTGCCGTCAGAATGAAGAGGGAGACCAGTCAGAGTTTTAAGCTTGTTTAATTTGGAATTGCGGAACCGTCTTTACTCTGAGCCTTCACACCCTGACCTGAAGCTGATCAGAAGCTAGTCAGAAGCTGGTCTGAAGCTGGTCTGAAGCTGGTCTAGGCTGTATGGTCTCTTATAGGTCCGTCCCTCCATTGCCTTCAGGCCACATGGGCTCCTTCTGGCCATGTCGCAAACTTCGGCTCCGGGCTGTCTCTGGGCCATGTCGTAAACGTCCTGGTTGGAGTGGTTCTCGAGCTTAGGGGGGTCTAAAGACAACATCGCAGGGTCTGGTTCTCGAGCCTAAGATTGCCTGTCATAAAGGCCCCCTACTGTCTGGGACAACAAAACAGGATGTTCTCGCACTCTCCTGGCCACCTGTCCTTCCATACATTCCGAACAGACGCTATAGTGTGTTTGTTTTTAAAATAAAATCCAACAGGTGTTACCCAGTCAGCAGTGACGTGTATATAAACCCCACCCGATTAAAAATGCAGAGAATGTGGACAAATGAGGACACTGCACCTCGGTATACACAGCAGTTAAAGATGCTACTTAGTCATAGGTATTTTATTGTAATGTTTTTTTAATTAGACTCCATAAATTCTTATTGTTTAATAATTAAAAAATACACATGCAGTTTAAGGAGTTATTTAATGAAAGAAATAGTACAGCCTTCATATTTTGGGTTAAGCACACGCATAATATGGTTTCATATTTCATATATAACTTACTAAGTAACTACCTAAATAAATAAATAAGACTAACCTCGTATCGCTCTTGTGATTCCTGATAAATTTTAGGAGTTGTCTCCAACGTCCGACACCAACCTGGTGAATTCTCTGATGAACCTAATGGACTGTATGATGGATGAGTTCAGGGAGGAAAGCCAGATGAAGGGCATGAACGAGAGAGACATCTGCTCCTGGCTGGAGGTAAGGAAGTGCACAAACTTCAGATTCACTTTCACAGCTTAGGATATTGTACAAACTGACGCAGTGCTCTGTGACAAAAGTTTTTACATACACAAATTCCAGTCGGCTGATAATACATTATTAAGATGATTACAGTTATTTATTAATTATAATTAGCTCAATTAGCTTAATAAAGCTTAATCTCTTCAAATAACTACTTATATTAAACAGTGGCAAAACTAGTATGGTCCTACGTGTAAATAAGCAAATACATCCTTTACAGAGACACACCTAAACCATATAACCATAGGATGTAAAACTGTTTGTACATTGTCATAATAGAATATAGAATATTCAGTATGTAGAACTGACATACTGTAAACCTAAAACACTGTTCTTTAAATAAACAAGCATCCAAAGACCTGAACTGTTACGTAACAGACTGATTCAAATGTACACTGCTAACGTTTATGTATACCAGCTCATGTTCTAGCCCAACCCAACAGGAAACAACAACGGGATACCAACAATCTATAAATAACAGCCACTTTGTTAGATTTTTTTTCTGTTTGCTGGTTAAAGCAGATAATCTTAACATGAAAGTTTCATAGTGACTAACAACTTTAATTTACTTTGTGTTTATGCCAAGATTAAAAAACAAGTTACTAATATAGGCAATAGAAACTGCTAGTTCTGAGTAACCTGCATAGCTAACGAAGTAGTACAAGGACAGAGCTTATTTACACAGAGGTTCATTTTACTTTGTCTGTTTCAGCATGCTTCTGTGGGATTACTGTGCCTCACTGTAAACCAGCCAATCAGAGCAGAGCTCACCAAAAATGAAAAAGCAGCATTCATATCCATCATTCATAAGGTGTAATTTGGGGTGTAAAATCGCATCTCGGCGTTTTTACCCCAAGCAAAGTCACATTTCACACCTTTTATGTAGAACATCAGAGAACAAAAATAAAAGACTAAAGTAATTAATTTTATGGCATCTTTAACAACATCTATTTCAATTTTTCAACAGGCTATATGGTGGGCTAATGTAATAACAGATCTAAAAAGTGATTAGATAGGACAGTAATGTTTGTATTAATAAGGACATTTTGCTGTTATTTGCTCTTGATACTCCACATGATCAAAGATTATACATTACTTGTCTAATACAGAAACCATGAAATATTTGCACACTGTATATCTGCTGCTGCTCATAGTTTAAACATGTCTACACTAGTCAAAGAGAGAGAGAGAGAAAAACAACAACAGCATTTTAATCATTATTTCTTAATTTTTATTACTTTATTACTTTTATTACTAACTTTTTTTGATGCTTCACTGGAGAATAATTGAACCTTCCAGGTTTTCATTGTTTTTTGTCTAAACATCACTGCTTGTGAATATGAGTCACTTTTGGCACTGCAGTAAGGTCCATACTTAGATTTCCCGTCTTCCACCTGTAATGCATCTTGCCCTCCATTCATCACTGCTTTCGTTTTTACTGCTTATATGCTTACTTGTTTTTGCAGTGAGATGCACGAGCCCTCCTAAACAACACATCATGTGGAATGAAGTTTTTTATAAAGTTTTATTTTGAATAGCTCACAATTAGGCTGTTTACGAATGGCAGCTGCCATTGCCGCTAGGTAACGTATCACTGTTGCTAAGGTAATTAAGCCAATGCTGGTGCTTTTCTGTGGTAGTTCAGACACATTTTTGTCGGCTCAGGTTAAAAACTGGCATTGCGTTTCGTCAGGGTCACGTTTAGATTGGGGTGATAATTTGAGGCTCTATTAAAAACTTTTTTCATGCCTCTGTCTTTTATTACTGACTAAATACATCCAGCTCCAGCCGTGCGTCCTAATGGGCTGCAGGTGCTAGTCATCAGTCTGCGAGCGGGGGCGGATGCTGTTTTCCTCTTTTGTTTGTTGATGTTCCAGCTTGGTGTGGCGCTCAGGCACTGAAGAGGACGAGGACGCTGTCCGTGGTGCTGAAGTGCTGCCGTCTTGTTGACGCAGAGTTATTTCCAGACCACAGTTTTTTGCAGCTTAGCTTATTTACGAGACATGATACGGAAACTAATCAGAATTTTTTTAAAACTGCCATAAACAGTGATAGAATTACAACAGTTTAACCCCCAGACAGTTGCTGATGTAAGATCTGAAGAGTTTTAGGAGGGCACTGTGGCCTGCTGTCACTGAGGAAACCCTTAAGGGAAAATTAAAAATAAGTAACATCAAGCACTTTCAGCTGCTGTCAAAGGACCCCTATTGGGAAATTAAACACCCCATATCATGAAAAACTGAATTTCCTCTAACTTTTTGAAACAGGGTTTGACATAAACATGGCTCCCTGCACCCTACATAGTGCACTATACACACTCACAGAAAGCACTTTATTAGGAGCATTACACCAATACTGAGTAGAGCCTACCTTCACTCTCAAAACAGCTTCAATTTATTATGGCATGCGTTCCCCAAGATGTTGGAAACATTCCACTGAGATTCTGGCCCATGTTTCCATAATTGTATCATGCAGTCACTGCAGATTTTTCAGGAGCACTTTCATTCTATGACTCTTTTTTGTTCTATATCATCATAGTCTCTCCAAAGTGTTCTGGGATGCTTTTCTGAACCACAGTTGTACAGACTGTCCAACGAAAAAACAAGTTTCTCTCAAAAAGTCATCATGATTTGACTACTCAGTACTTCATTAAGCTAAATCAAGATTGCTGCTGAAGGAATTAAATAAATTCATACAATGTCTGGGGCGTCCAGGAGAAATCTGGAACTAAACTTTGTTCTTTAAACTGGCGCACATGATCTACTACTTTCAAAATAAGATATTCATGTTACTTTGTTTTGTATTTACACCAGTTCTAATGATGTACAATGCCATAAATGCACCTCTAAGAAAGATGTAGAGTAGAAAATATTGCATAAATTGTGCTACAACCAAACTTTATATTACATTATACTGTATTATGCAGAACATTACATTTCCTCAGGTGGTGAAAATATTCTAACCTATAAAGAAATACCTTCAAACATTTTGTGCAGTTGTTCATAACACAGTATTGAAAAGGTCTGTGTGGCCCGCTTAGATAGTTGATAAATTGGGCCAGCTTTTAGCTTTCACCCCATCCACGGATATCACTGAAACAGTTTTAGCCCCGAGCTAACGTTTGCCTGTTTTATGAAGTTGTTTTTCCCTCTGCAGCTGGTTCAATACTGTCTGCTTCTTCTATGTCTGCAGGTGTAATAATCTTTTTTAAACCTGCCCCCGCAAGACTAGGGAATCATATCAGTACACTCCCCCGACATGCAGCCCCTGACGTGTGCCCTCATTGATTAGTTCATCCATTGCCTCCTATTGAGCTATCACAGCGAGCCGCAGGATGTTAAAAAAACAAAAACAACCTTATTTGTTTACACTCTGAGAGCCGATGCCATTTTGTCCTGAATCGATGCCCATAGTGTTTTTATCGATTGTTTTTTATATACTGTAGGAATGTGATCTTGGTGCAGTCAAGTTTAGAAAGTTCTTATGAATAGTTGATTGAGTTAAGGTTGATAAGGTCAGCGCTGGACTGCGGTTATTTAATAAAGCTGCAATGAAATATTGCTTTGCATAAAAGGATTTTTAGTTGATCTACGTTGAAATGATAAAAAATAAGAACCTGTATTTGTTATTTACTGGACAAGAGAAATGTTAAAATAAAGGCATGTACAGCGGCAAACCATAACTAGTTCCTTTGACAAAACATTTTGAAGGCAATTAAAGTTTTATGCAACATACTTGATTATTCCACTAGTAAGTTAACATATAACATAAGTTATTTAGCCTACATTTTGGGTCTTTCATATCATTTAAATGTTGGAGTCGAAAGAGGAGAAAATGAATAACTAATAAAACATAATAAAACAGGCTCACAAAGCAGATCTCTAGAATCTGGAGTGTTCTGCTTTAAGAGAATGGTCTTTTGCTTGAGAATATACGTGTAAACTTCTTAGAGAGCAATGTTGATAACTTTATTTTTAAGTCATGTCCTTTACATTTTCCTCCAAAACACAATATGTTACTCATACTACATGTATTCACACTCTGTTAGAACTCCTGTGTCTTTAACAGCAACCAGTGATGATTGATAAGTGACAGTTCTTGATTTGGTTGTTTGCAGTATTAGCCTCCAAGCTCCCAATCTAAAACAAAAAAAGTTTGTGAAAAATGTGGGCACCAAACCTCTCAGCTGAATAATTACCTTGTGGGTAAAAAAATAGATTTTTGCCTCAAGGTTTATACGTATTCAAGTGGTGCAACTTGGTACTTCATCTTAGCACAGTCCTCAGGGCTATAGAGTCTTTATGCAGGGATCTCAAATATGATATATCACACCAGCACTGCACAGTTTAATAGCACATCATTTAAACTTGATCAACTGTTACAGGTTTAAGACAAATCTTCCAGGTGGATAACCCAGGATTCTAATAGTGTACTAGAGTTATATTCCCATAGCAATAACTTCATGGCTTTGCGTGCTTACTTTTTTTGGAACATAATCTTGAATTTCATTCTGGTGTTTAATAAAAAAGTGTTCACTTTATAAGGGAGTTGTCCCACATCCAGAAACAATAACGGACCCAAACATGAACCAAGTGAAATTTTCTGCCTGCTCACAAGACAGCTGGAACTGGTATAATAACCATTATTAACAATCTTTTTGGTCACTTTAAACTGTCTAATTTGGTTAATTAGATGCTCTGCTTGCTAGTTAGCCTACAATGAAAACAACATACTGCACTGTTTAGCTCCCACATGCCCAAACTCTCTGTTACCCAATATTGTGTATGGAATAAATACATTGAAGCTCGACCTGCTTTTAAACTTTAAACTTAAGTAAAATCCATTTCATACTAGAGATACATTGGACAATCAAACAAGCTTTTATTATTGCCAGTTTTGTGTCTGTTATGTTCGTATTTAGTGCAAATTGGGTTGTAAATTGAGCCGCATGATTGTCCATCCAGCAGTACATCCAGCCTTTAAAGTTTAAAATCATTCTGATTTGGTATGTAGTTCAAAATAAAATGGACGCAATTTTCACCTCACTACAGAAGTACATTTGATGTCTGAAGTGTGCATTTTTCATTTTGCAGTAGAGCTTAAAGACTAATGTAGCTAACAACAGTGCCTGTTTGTTCTCTCTTTCTCTCTTTGCCAGGGTATTTTTGTCTTCTCTTTGGTGTGGTCAGTGGGAGCCAGCTGTACGGAGGCTGGCCGGCTGAAGTTTGATGGTCTGCTGCGGGAGGTGCTGACTGGTGCGCTAAGCGAGGAGACTCGGGAGCGCCACGGGATCCTGGAGCATGTAGAGCCGCCAAACAAGCAGCTGACTGTGCCTTTACCCGCCGAGGGCACAATGTATCAGTACCGCTTCATCAAAGAGGTCAGTTGGAGAGGAACAAAAACCCTGAGCTTTGTATTAGCTGCTCTCTGTAAAGCAGCAACTTTAACTTTAACTGTAACTTTAAACGACTGATTAACCCTATGAGGTCACTTACATCAACTCCCCTCTGAATGACTCTATGCCTGAATTATGTAGAAATTTTGTGAAATAGAAGGAATTCTGCTTTTAAAAACAACAAAGTATAGTCTCGGTAATTGGACACCTCATCAAATGTTTCTTCAATGCCAATGTTTTTTTTTTTTTTTTTAATAATATATATATATATATATATATATATATATATATATATATATATATACACAATACATATCCTATACCTGTCTTACAGCTTCTGAAATCTACTGGGTAAATAAATTTTGTCTAAGTTTTTCCAATTTCAAATCCTCCTACATCATTTCAAAGACCTGGCCTTTTACTTCTTTCTCTGGTATTCTTTGGTGAATTTACCTACATGCTTGGAATCATCATCTTGTTAGATGCTCTACTTCCTTAGCTTCAATTTGTTTTACAGATGATCTCACATCGTACTCAATACTAGATTACAAGCTGGCCAACAAAGCAGCTTCAAACCATAATACTTCCACCACCATGCTTCACAGTCAGTATGAGATTCTAATCAAAAGCTTGCCGTCTGGTAGTGTGGCTAAGCAACTTTGTCTGTCCAAAGCACGTGTTTCAAATATTGTTCAGATATTAATTAGCAAATTTTAGTCTTGCCATATTTTCTTTTTAGACCCCAAGGCTTTACACCTGTCATGTAGGAAATCTTTGTGTCTAAACATTTCTCTGGGCTGTACAAGCAGCAATCTGTTGACAGTGGCAACAGGTTTGATTGCAGCCTCATAAGCGCAAAACCTAAATAGCACTGAATCCATCAGGTTGAAGTAATCTTGGCACCTTCCCTTTGTCTGAGCTGTGAGCTGCTTTTGTCCTAAATGCACATTCTCCTGGTGCTGAGCGAGGCGATTTGTTTCATTATTAGTTATGTGTCGTGAGCTTTAACTCTGTGTAATGAGACTTCATGCGTAACTTGGTCTAATGTGTCAATTTCATGGCTCATTAAATTCTGAAATCCGCTGTTTCTGGAGAGTATTATCCGTTGTTTTAATATGCGGATTTCGAAAGAGGCCTCTGCTTCAAAGTGTGACCCCAAAGAAGCGTGTTTTAGCCTTCAGGGTTATGGACAGAGTCACTGTACTCTTACTATAACTCCATAACTAGTTTAAAAGTTTCACTTCTTTTTTTAATGTGATGTAATTGCAGCAGCATTAGTTGAGAAGCCTTTTGGTCTAAGTCAGTTTAAATCATTATTACTATACAGTATTATGTGGGCACAGCTGTTAGATTCTCTTTGCAGTTTTAATTAAAGCTGCACAGTTCGTAAGTAACCGGACAGTGGCGAAAAGTTGTTGTTTGGTTTTAATTAGACAGTGTTTGCATATTAAATTACATTTGTATTGTGTGTTGCCAGTAAGCATGATAATCTCCAATTTTAAATATCAAAGAGCTTCAAATATCAAAATGGGCAAAAATGAGAAATTCATTGACCTTGATGATAATTATGATTACTATTACTTATTACTAATGTCTTGAGTATTTCTAACGTTATTTTATGGTGAATGCTTGTAGTGCAAAGTGACATATTATTAATGTTCTGGATGAAAATACATTACATACAACTACAAAATACATTCAGTAGCACTGAAGCTTACAACAGCAACCTTTTATCTTGTAAAATATGTATGTAGCCATTTCAGTATTGGCACAGAGCTGCCTTTGCTATTTTCAGTTCCTAACAACTAACCAGATGTATGTAGAAGCTGCAGAAGGCTTAGGGTGACATTTTTATGTCCTTGTCCTTACTGGCTAAATGCTAGGTGCTTCACATCATTTGGTTTATTTTTTTCATTTATTAAAAGCAGCCAGAATCTTTAACCAAATATTACAGTGCTCTGGCATAAAAGTAAAAAACTCACCTTTAAACTCATGTGACAGAGTACAGCGTCAACTTTTGGCTAGTTACTTAATGACTATACAACATAGCCTTTTGTGTATATATATATATATATATATATATATATATATATATATATATATATATATATATATATATATATACAACAATCTTGTGCTCCAAAGAAATGCAACAACAACTTGCACAGTAAAAAGTGAAACCAATAACACTCTTCACATAAGGCTAATTCTGCTGCTAGCTTGTGTTCATTATTAATCAGCTTTAAATTGTTGATCAGAAGGTTTCTAAAAGTCATAAAATGCCACTTTTTGTTATCTGACTTAGGGTCCAGGAAGATGGGAACTGTGGACAGATGAGCTGAAGCAGGCACCTCCAATCCCCAAGGACGTCCAGTTCAATGAGATCATCGTACCCACTGAGGACACGGTGCGCTACACAGCTCTGATGGAGCTGCTTGTCACTCACCAGAAGCCCACCATCTTTGTGGGGCCGACAGGAACGGGCAAGAGTGTCTACATCATAGTAAGTGCCTTCTTTCTTACTGTTCTTTGGAGCTGGCCAACGTCTGTCTGTTTCTGGGGAAAATGGGCTTCCAAAGCTCTACCTCTTAATATGAGGGTCTGCAAAACGATATGGTGTAGTTAGTTTTTTTGTCATAATCCTATGGCATAATCTGCAGAGCAGATTTATTCCAATCATTGTTTAAGGTAAATTAACAATTATCAAATATAATATCACTTGCGAAAGAGACCATATGTGGGAAATCAGAAATGACCAGTAATTCTTATTTTATTACAATTTCCGATTACAGTGTATTATTAATTTTTGGATGGGACATTATTTATTTATTCAAAAGCTTGCATTTTTACCCACATGTTTACCCAAATCTTATCATTTACAACCTTAATGAACACTGATATGAAACATCATAGAATGCAGGTAGGCTTGCAGTCAGAAGCAACCTGTATATGAAGTACAAGGCTCAAAACCATTCTAAACATGTCCTACCAAAACAAACACTACAAATGGAACGCTAGAAAAGGTTATATGGCAAAAAAACTGGTTAAACACTTACTGGAATGTCCTATGCTTTACAGGTTGTGTCAGTACTACAGGAAGAACAGGACACTGTGTCAAAATGCTGCTTTAATAAAGCACATAAAGCTATTTGAGTGCTATTGTTGCCCTCATGTAAAGAATGTTTCATCTACTAAGCATGAGTGAGCCAGTCAGTCATGATGTTAGTTGAACCTAATAGCAGAGCAGCCTGCCAGGTAGCTATGATTAACTAGGGTTAACTTGGCTGCTCCATTTCTTTAGGCTGTCCCAAAACCTAATTCAAATATTGAACTCTCCTATTAGGTACAGTGGGGTCCAAAAGTCTGAGACCACTAGTAAAAATGCTAATATTTTGCATTGTAATAATTGATCTAATTGAAAATAATGCTTCAGTATATTTTTTGTTTTAATCCCAGTGTGCACTTGTGGACTCTTATTGCTTTTTCTCCTAAGAACAGAACATGGTCAGTTTAATTTGCTTGAAAGTGCTTAAACTAAACTATTTAGCACAATATTTATTTGTTTTACATTCTGTTGTTTATTTCCAAATTTAAATGAGAAGTAAATCCCAGGTTTACAGTGTGGCCTAAGACTTTTGGGGGTTTAACAGAGTGGAGGGGAAAAGGCGGGAAAGGAAATGAAACTGTGGGTTTGTTTTTGTGTTGCTCATGTGTCTCCTGGAGATGTGTGGCGCAGCGGGTTTTGTTGTTTCCCCTAATCTAGCACACCTGATTCCACTCACCAGCTCGTTCTCAAACCCTTCATTAGCTGAATCAGGTGCATTACTGCAGTGAAAACACTAAACCACGGAGGGTCCTCCAGAGTCTGATTTGAAGAACCCTGACCTATCTCGCTCACTGTTCGTTTTGTTAAAGGGCCCATGACACAGAAAATGAAATATTCCTCACATAGAAACATGTAACTTTTTGAACTTAAACAAACAGGATAGCCAGTAAGAACAGAGGTTATTTACATACGTTACATACACTGGTCAGATTTATTACTCTAAAGGCATAAAATATGAGTGAAACTAGAATCCTTGAATTCTTAACATAAATTTCAGAATTTCTTAGTATTTGGTAAAGTGCCCAACATTTGCTATAATGACAGCGAGCTGCATGAACTCCACAAGTTTGTGTAAAAGTCTCTAATCAACAGAATAATTGAACTCAAGCTTCACTGGAAAGGATTAATATGAAAATGAGCTGACTTTTTGTTACAAAGACCTCAACATTCTCCTCAATTTCTCAAATTGGCTTCAGTTTATCAGTGAAATTTTAAACATTTCTTCTTCATTTTACTCATAATTGTCAGAAAGAAATCTAAAATTCTCGAAATGCTAAAAAGGTCTCCGATAGTATATCAGTATTAAAGGCCTAGTAATAAAAACAGCCTGTTTAATTCTACGGGATAAAAAGGTTGTAAAAACGAATTATGTTTTTGGTACATAAAACCATACAGATATCATAAGTGGACTATAAAAGACAAGACAAATGTAGGAAATGGACACTTTAAAGCCTGCAGTATGAATCATGGTTCATTCATTAGCTTTTTAAGGATGTGACTAATAACCGTCTGCCGTGTAATCTGCTGTCATTATTTCTGGCTGCTGTTGTTGCATGTATAAAAGGGAATATATGCAAAATCCTTCTAGGAAAGTCTGTCCACTCGACAGCCATCTTTGCAATGCCCAAGGCAGTTATTTCCACTACAGAAGACTGGGACTCAACCAAACCCTAACTACAAACCAAATTAATGTTTAAGATTTCTCAGTGCATGTGTACTCAATAGTCAGAAACTACATGCTTGATGAAATGAAGGGTTTAAATATTCTTCATCTTCTGTATGATGTTTGTTCATATTTTCAGATAATGTGATTCAGTGTTTTAAAAACAGAGTCATGGCAGAATAACAGCAGGCGTCCCCGATCCCCAAGGACATCAAGTTCAATGAGTTCATGCCCATACCTTTACAACGAGGGGGCACCTTTCTGCTAGTGGCTTTACTAGCAGGCTCCTCATTTAATACCTTTTCTGACATAATAATAAAAATAATAATAATAATAATAATAATAATCTTTATTCATGGAGCATTTTAACAGGTGATAGCTCGAAATTGATTTACAGACAGGAGACATGGCTGAACAGTAATATAAGATATGAGTAGTAATTTAAATCATATAAGACAATGACACAAATCAAATTAAACAAATAAATGGCAAAGAGACATAAGATTTTAAATAAACACAAAATTAAAAACTGTCATTATAAGCTGAAGTGAAAGGCTGTTTATTAAAAGTGTGCACTGAAACCAGACAGTCTAATAAAAACGTAAATTGAGTTCCACAGTTTAGAAGCAGAATAACAGAAAAAAGTCTCTCCACGGTTCCTGTATTTAATAAAAGGTGTTTGCATGCAGAAGGTCAGTATCTGCAGCTCTACAATCATAAAAAGACGGACATTCAGGAGCTTTAAGGTCACCCAGAGCTTTAAAAAGTAGTAGCAGAACTTTTAAATCTGTCCCGTAAGATACAGGTTGTGTAAGTTAGTCTCACATTCATTTCGTCCCATTTCGTAACAAAACAATAATAAGCAAACAGTGCTCTTAATGTAATCAGCACAATAAAAGCCAAACAGAGGCCCAGCTCTAATAATCACAGTTATCCACTGAATAACAGGAAGCTGTTGCTTCAGACTCTTTTAGCCATGAAGCAAGTCCAGCAAGGCTGTCTTCCGGAAGAAAGCTCCGGCTATTAGCGGGTCTCTGAGGGAACAGCAGAGGACAGGTAGAAATAAACAGCTACACACAGGAACGCTGTTCGCCTGAGAAACATTTAGTGAAGGTAGGGGGGCCGCAACTGTGCGTTTAGCACTGGAGGGGGCTTCCTGCTGTCTCTCTACACACCTTGCTGTCAGCATGGCCGGTTGAGTGTGGCAGCAAGAGAACTCCGTGGGAGTTTGAGTGTGCGTGTGTGTGTGTTTGTGGGTGTAGACCTAAGGCATGTCTCAGCAACTCATGATAAACGATCTGACGGCCCGAGACAGACGGCGACCTGCCGCGCATCCACCCTAACCCCACCCTATCCCTCCTTTCCTCACTTTCAGGGCTTCTATTTTTGGTGGAGTGCACAGGGAGCGATGCAGCCAGCTGGAGATCCATCACCCTAACAGCCTCATCCATTACCCGCCTCGTTATGCTCATATTTTATACACACATGCGCATACACACAGCTTCATACGGTAGCTTCTTGCTCCCCTCCTGCTAGGCCCGCGCTCGCTGTAGATTAACAGCTACAAGCACAAGAACGCCCCAGATGCGCTCCAAGGCAAAGTACATTTGTAGGTCTCTCTACTTTGAGTGAAGGAAATGGGACAGGGACGCGTTCCAGACCCACACATTTGGCGAAGCAACCAAGAGGACAGTTACCCGACACTGCACGCGGCTTAAAAAATGAGATGCTTTTAATGGACCAGGCCAACACTACACTCTTACTTTATACTACGTGCACTACAGTATGTATAATAAATTGAATTTCTGAATACGCTTTTCAGTTGTAAAAGTTTGAACAGCCCTGGTCATGTTAAATGTTTTGTTGAGTAAAAAGTAGTTTACTTTTTTTGTCCACAATTTCACTTCATTTGCTAATTTAACACAGTTAAAAGAAAATAATATAATACATAGTGTGACCTTTTGTGCAGGCCAAATTTTATTTATTCATTAAATCAGCTTTTAAGCCACTTATCGTTCCGGGTCACAGGGGTGCTGGATCCTATCCCAGTGCTCATTTAATGGCAGGCAGGAAACACCCTGAACAGGCCACTAGACAATCACAGGGCAAACACACAGACATACACATTCACACACTCACACCCACACCTGGGAGCAATTTAATATCTCCACTATGCCTGACAGAGGCGTAGCAGCAAATTCTGTACACTCTCAATGTCAGTGGGCCCCTATCCATGCCAGTACACGAGGAACATGACCAAAAATAGATTTTCATGGGTCCCTCTCCCTACTTGGGCCCTGGGCAGTCAGGTCCACTTTCCCCCCCACTACCAAGTCCATGATGCCTGACTGCATGCCTTTGAACTGTGGGCGGAAACTGTTGCACCAGGTGGAAACTTTTCATTTTAACTTATATGTCAATGGAACCAGATTTTCCAAGCGATTTTAGAGTGCTTCAATTGGTCCATTCATTGTGTATTTTTAGATGTAGCCGTCATGGTCAAAATACATAAAAAATTATGATAATGAGATAGGGATGCATGTTTTTGTTTTTTTTGTCAACGCCGATATGCAAATTGTACTCCGGATGCCCGACAGGGGAATCAAACTCAGGGCCCTCTTGCTGCTAGGCAAGCCAAATTTTATGTTTCCTTCAACCCCCGCCCCAACAGCAAAGTCAAGTAGTTTTAGGGCGAGACATTCCCAAAACAATACAACCACCTAAAAAGTAGCCGCAAATAACACAGACACATTCAGGCCTGACAGCCCAACAACCAGCCAACTACCAACGATCCAGCCAGTCAAATTTCTGCCAGGGCTGGGGCCTGAATTTGTAGCAGCTTTTTAACTTGTCACATGCCTCTCTGTTGAGTTTTTGTGGCCTTCATCACATGGTTCCTCTCTCGCCACTAAATTGTTTTTACAATCTGCAAAAAAAAAATTAATAATGGAAAATTGATCAAATGCAACCATTGCCTTAAAGTAACACAATGCCATTTTTTGCTATTGTATATTTAGGTTTCTATACAGTTAAAAAGTATAACGGTCATCCTAATTTTCTTATTCTTTTTCAAATTTAATCAGAATAAATTTGATAATGTCAGATAAAGTAATGAAGCTAAAGCTATTACACTGTATAGTCAATGTGCTCTAACTGACAACAAGCATTTAATGGTAACCCAGATGAACAAACACAAAAACTAAATGTTTGTAAAATGAGTCGTCGTTGTGTTCTTTCATGCACACCTTACAGGAGCACATAAATACGTAAAAGTCATAATGCTTTTCACAGTGATTTTGGAGCCTTCAGCCTTGTTAATCAGTAGGTCCTCAGCATTGCTCGCTCATGTTCCACTTACTCTCTCTATTCACGCACACACAGAGAGCTGAAGCTTTATCATTAATATATTCAAAGTGTCCCATCTGCATTAAGCGCTGATGTAAAAGAAGTCGAAGGCTGGAAGGGAAGAAGAAAGTTCCAGGCTTCTTATTCAGCGGCTGAATCGCATCGCAGGTGCAGATGACTTCATCACCCTGGTTGAGGAGGCGAATGTGAAATCACGTCATTTGTCAAACGAGGGTGCTTTCGGAAGACTTCAAGTGATTAAAGAGACACTATGTGTCGCATGCTTAACGTCTCACAACCTGTTTCAAGAACTAGAATACAGGATTTAGTCTTTTCAGGAAATTCCATCAGAGCGCAGAGATTTGCGCTTATTGGCCGTCCGCCTGTCTGACCCATGGAAAGTGTGGGCTGTTTGCAGCTGTTATGTGTTATCACTGTTTGTTCTATAAAGGCAGCAGATAAAAATGTTTCCAACTCTAAAAACTTGGACGTTAATACCGTGTCAGCTGGTGTTTAAAGCAATATTGCTCTCATTTGTTTATATTTCCTGACTGTTTTGTAGCTAATTGCAGCTAAACGTTTTTCAGCTACTCTCTGACATGAATGGTACCGGTTTTTTTTTTTAAGCAAATCACATTTTCTTTGTTCTACATAATTCATTATAGACATCTACTTTCCAGCTCCACCTTGCTGGTGCAATTTTTGCATTTTGGTCATTGGTCAACTGCTGACCACATTGCTGCTCTCAGTTGTATTTTTGATTAATATAAAATTCTCAGCCTACAGCTGCTAATAAAATGTGGCAGCATGTGAACAACTACTACAGTCACTAATAAAAAGTAGTCAGATTGTTGTCTAAGTCACAATTACAGACAAACACAATCTAACTAATCGAATAACACACAAACAGTTGAACCTTTATGTCTTTTATAGAGCACATTAAGCAATATTCATAGTGCAGACAAGAAAATGCAAGTGAATTTAAAAAACGGTTGATTATTCTAGAGCAGCTGTACCTCCACCAAAAGTTTCCTGTAGCTAAAAATAATATGATTTACACAACATTGAGGAGGAACTTTGGACCATCCCTCCCTGCCAATGTGTTAGTTCATATGTATTTCTGAGATGTCTTGCTTGCACTCTGACTTGCCCATTCCAACACAAATCTTCTTCTTTTTCAACCATCCTTTGATTTACGTGTGTGCTTTGGGTCGTTGTCTTGTTGTCTCATCCAACGTCTCTTCAACTTAAGATCATGGACTGCTGCCTTTACATTCTACTGTAAATATTCCTTTAAACGCAAGCCGTTCAGACCCAGAGGCAGATTTTGGTGTTGGCATTCTTTTTTCTCCAAGCGTGCATTTGTGCTCGTCTATCCACAACACATTTTCTCAGAAGCACTGTGGAACATCCAGGTCATCTTGGACAATTTTGAGATGGGCTGCATTGTTTTTTTTTGGACAGAAGCTGCTTTCTTCATGGTGTCCTTCCATTCATACCTGTCTTGTTCAATATCTTTGTAGTAGCGGATACATAAATAAAGATTTCTACAGTTTGTACAATCTCTACTTTTGATGTTAACCTTGGGGTCTTTCTCACCTCTTTTAGGATTGATCATTGTGCTCTTGGGAGTGATTTTATTTTAACAGTTGGTTTTTAGGAATGCATTTGCAGCCTTTTCCAGCTTCAAGTTCTTCTATATCCCATCTTCCAAAGCCTTCTGAAAGTTGTTCATGTTTTACACTAACCTTTCTTGAGAAAAACGAGTTTGTCAGTATACAGGCTTCTTTTTCTAGCCTGCACTCTGGATGTTAGCTCAATAAATACATGAGACATACAACTGTTTGTATGTTATTAGTTTAGTTCAGCTAATCCAGCTAATTTGGAAGAGTTCATATAGCATTACCTAAGTAATACCTGGTTCACAGTGGGCAGATGGTGATTGTAGCCAGCGAGTGAACGGTTGTTTAAAGTAGGTGTTTCTAATAAAGTAGATGGTGATTGTAGACCTCCTGCTCTGAAACCCCGCCAATGAGTTTAATTGAATCTTTTCCACACTCCACAGGACTTCTTGTTGAAACGTCTGAACAAGGATGTGTACAACCCTCTGCTAATCAACTTCTCAGCTCAAACCACAGCTGCTCAAACCCAGAACATCATCATGTCCAAGCTGGATAAGAGACGAAAAGGAGTGTTCGGCCCACCACTGGGAAAGAAAACGGTGTGCTGTCATCATGCATTACAATACAGTATAATTACAAAGTACAGTACAAGTTCTAATCTATTTTCATTTGAACTGCTAGAAGCTTCTGTCAGGGCCTGTCATAATGTCTATGTTTTAATTAGTGCCATCACTGTGGAATGAGATGAAAGCTTTTTGACATTTATGATTATTCATATTAACGTGTATTTATATGATACCAACAGCAGTACGCTGTCACAACTGTCCAGTTTTATTATAAGTTGACATGTTGCATTTGTATGTATTTGCTGTTTTTGTGGGCATCTAGCATTTAATTAGTATGTACTTGCATAGAGAATATATCGATACAACCAGTGTCAAATTTTAATAGCATCTCTGATGTTTGACGTATAGGCTACGTGTAAAGCTAAAGAAATCTCATTATTTACTGATAGCATATAAGCGCAGTTTCTTGGAATAAAGGCATGAACATGTAGACGTTTTACTCTGCAGGTGGTGTTTGTGGATGATGTGAACATGCCGGCAAGGGAGACGTATGGGGCACAGCCGCCCGTGGAGCTTCTGCGTCAGTGGTTGGACCATTGGAACTGGTATGACATGAAGGATTGCTCCATGATCAACCTGGTGGACATCCAGATCATGTGTGCCATGGGGCCTCCCGGTGAGTTTATTTATAGTTATATTTTCACTCAGAACTGCAATTTGGATCCAAACCAGAATAAAGCCCAGCACCAAGTATCAAATTCTAACATGACTGTAACCTGACAAAAGTATGTATGAAACTGACAGTATCTACAAACTGATATTCCAACCAGACAAAATTCTGCTCCTGACTGTAGCCTAAAAGATCCAAACACAATTCGATGATTTGATGCCAATTCTGCCCCTACCTGACAAAATTCTCTTCCAACTGATTCTAATTCTGTTTTTGACTGTAGCCCAAGAAAATTCTGTTGTAACTAGGGCTGGGCAATATGGGAAAAAAAATCTTATCACGATAATTTTTTTCATATCAGCTGATATCGATATATATCATGATATAAATCAAATCACTATTGCCTTTTTACTTTAAGTGAGAAGTGAAGATATCAAAATTTAAAAAAAAATGTTAAATTGTTTTTATATTCTGATTTATTTTCTATCAGAAGATAGGCAAATGTACTGTAGAATACATATACATACATGTATATACAGTATTAGTATGAACAGTATTCACACACAGACACTGTGTTAAGCAGGCTGTTGCTGGCCCTTTAAGTTCGGGCTGAGGAAAGGGCTCGTAGCGGTGAGTCGACTCTCTGTCTGCTCAAATGGGGAGTTGGTTTAGCAATTCTGTTTTCGGTAGAAAATAAAGTTTCTCTACTCGGGATTTTTGGTTATAAAGTCAACTTTGCCTCAGCGTTCTTACTCGAACTCCTACAACAAACATATTTATCTTTATCGATTACGAAATTACGTCGATTAGCGTAACGTGCTTCGATGCGCCGCTAAGGTGGCCGCGCCCACTGAAAGCATGGATTTATCCGGAGCGCAAGCTGCGTGTATCTAAAGTTGTGGGGATATTTTACACAGAAACACTCTGTCAGCTCTGCACAGATTATCGCAACAGTACAACTGACCTGAGCTCAAACATCCCATAGCGCTTTGTCAACACAGCAGCGAGACAGCACCTGTCAACATGTTGTTCCTATTTGAGCAGATTATTAAAATTATTGACACATGTAACATGTTTCTTTTAGTAGTGGTTAACGTTTTCTGTCGTCATTTTCTCTTTTTTTATTCTCTCTGCTCGATTGTGACGCCTGCAGTAACCAAATTAATAGCACGTGGGTTAAGCTGCCTACGCCTATACTCTGTGCTGTGTGCTTCAACTCTAGTTCAGCCACTTGATTGGTTTGGGGCGGCGCTATTCTCATTCTCATTGGGTGTTCGTGTTGTCTCTCAAAACACTGACGGAACTGAATTCTATCGACTTTCTATCGACTACGTCTTATAGTTCTATCGAGGAAACGTTATTTCGCGACAATTATCGTTTTATCGCCCAGCCCTAGTTGTAACCCAATAAAATTCTTTTGCCAGCCTGGCGAACGTTGGCCCTTACCTGACTACAAACTAACACTATGCTTTCCCAACCAGACAAAACTCTGGTCTTGACTGTAGCCCAACAAAATTCTGTTGCAACCCAATGGAATTCTGTCCTAACACAACAAAATTACATCCTTAACCACTTACAGTCCAATAAAAATCCTACCCCATTGACTAGCCTGACACAAAGTTTTCTAAATTCAACTGAATTATGTCCCAGTCCAACCATCGTCAACCAGAAACTGAATCAACTCCTAATGACAGGGTTTATTAAGTTATCTTTGTGACAATGTTGAGTTACCTAGGGAAGTTAATTAAGGAAGCCTAATTACTGTGTATCTAGGAGCTGCTCATCCATTGTTCTTAATCTATATTGTCTCTGAAAGGGTTTGGGGTTACATGCTGGCAATTTATGACAGGGGATAATGGCTAAATGTAATAAAATATTCTCTAATTCTCTAGTATTCTCTTTTTTGCTCTTATGTTTTCATGTTCAGGTGGTGGGAGGAACCCAGTAACACCCCGCTTCCTCCGCCATTTTAACACAGTGACGATCAATGAATTTGATGAGAAAACCATGTACACCATCTTCTCCAGGATCCTGGACTGGCACTTGACTATACGGTAAATGTGCCATGTTGAAGAAATATAGAAAAAGTAAAGTGATGCAATTTTCTTGCTTTGTTGCCATAAGTATACGATGCGTTATCATGAGATCAATTTAAAACAAGTTGTAGGAATACTCATAATTCAGACATTGCCAGTAATTAATATAGGCTTGTAGGAGTCAGGTAGCATGGTGTAAATCAGCTCATGCTTATTGGACTTCACTTTCTTTGGTAGTCACAGTACTATTATGGGTCATGTTGTCCTCCAAAAGAAAAATAAACCAAAATAATAAGCAAACCTTCTTGTTCTCAGACTTCTCTTTCCAAAGCCCTTTGCCAGCCTGACCTCTCAGATAGTTGCTGCTACCATGGCCGTGTATCAGGAAGCTACAAAGAACTTGCTGCCCACCCCAGCCAAGTCCCATTATCTCTTCAACCTGCGAGATTTCTCCCGTGTCATCCAGGGGGTTTGCTTATCTCGTCCAGAGACTGCAGATGACCCTAAAGCTGTTAAACGCCTTTGGGTGCATGAGGTAATATTCTTACCTAACCATATTGTGAAAAGCACTGGTGCTATAGCGTTAGTTCAAAAGCAGAAGAGTGGATACTGTTTTTGTAATATGAATTTATAGAAAGGTTATTAGTTAGTTGATTGCTTTGCAATCACTGCAGCTATTCACTGCAGCAGTCAGGGTTAAAGAATTGCTGTAGATGAAACATATGAATCACTGCATTAAGTATCCAATCAAATATTCTTAAGTGTTTACTCATTTAAATCAAAACTGTGATTATGTTTTCCTGTGTACTCCTAAGCACCAACCACCAAAATTACATTTATTTATATTTAGTTATGGCCTAAAGTTTTTGCAGTGATTAAATAATTATTCTGTTTACAGACAAGCTCTAAGCTCTAAAAATATCTGACATGTGGTGCTTGTATTGCCTCAGGTGCAGAGGGTTTATTATGACCGGTTGGTTCACCAATCTGACCGCACCTGGATAGTGGATTTCTTACAGGAGGTCTGCCAGTCCCATCTTAAAGAGGACTTCCACCAGCTCTTTAAGCACCTGGATTTCGATTCGGATGGTCGTGTGACAGAAGATGACCTGCGCAGCCTCATGTTCTGTGACTTCCATGATCCAAAGGGCGAAGACCGCAGCTACCGTGAGGTGGGCGACTTAGACCAGCTGCGACAAGTGGTGGAGTCCCACCTGGAGGAGTTCAACAACGTCAGCAAAGCACCCATGAACCTGGTTCTCTTCCGTTTCGCAATCGAGCATGTCTGCAGGATCTCCCGTGTCCTCAAGCAGCCTCGCGGTCATGCACTACTGGTGGGTGTCGGTGGGAGCGGTCGACAATCCCTCACCCGCCTGGCTGCCCACATGGCCGAGGCTGAGCTTTTCCAGGTGGAGATATCAAAAAGTTATGGCACCGTCGAGTGGCGCGAAGATCTCAAGCTCATCCTGCGCAAGTCCACATCGGGGGACACCCATGGCGTCTTCCTCTTCACTGACACCCAGATCAAGATGGAGTCATTTCTGGAAGATGTCAGCAACCTGCTCAACACAGGGGAGGTGCCCAACCTCTTTGCCGTGGACGAGAAGCAGGAGATCTGTGAGCGCATGCGAGTCCTGGATCGCCAGCGGGAGCGGGACAAGCAGACAGACGGAAGCCCGTTAGCACTTTTCAACATGTTCCTTGAGCGTTGCCGCAGCCAACTGCATGTGGTTCTTGCTATGAGTCCCATAGGAGACACCTTCAGAGGTCGCTTGCGACGTTTCCCTGCCCTCATCAACTGCTGCACCATCGACTGGTTCCAGGTGAGAATCAAATTTATGTCAAAGTTAGTACCCCCTGTTTCTGAAAGGAAAGTCTCAAAAAGTGTTTATTTGAGTGGTAGGAGTTGTTAATCATGTAAACATGTAAATCATTTTAGCACAATTTTTTTCTAAAATGATTTTTAAAAATATACTACAATGAGGGCTGGCTAGCAAGTTATTCTCCCCATGTCTGACATGCAGTCAGGTGAGCTGGAGATCATCATACCTCTATATGATAAACTAATGCTAGCAAAAAAAACTAATTTTGGGTCCAAACATGAGCGTCAGGAACAAGAAACAGGTTATGTAGTGTTGATGTGACCCCTGACGAAAAGTGTAGCTTGTCAGAACTGTATGTAATTTTTTCGTATAGTTTTATGTTCCTTAATGTTAAACAATAGGAAGCCAGAGCGCTCTCTGGCACGCATATGTAAACATAGCGAAAAAAAAGAGGGACACTGCTGTCATAGCTCTTAGGAGGAACAATGTACCAAAGATCACACTTATTACAATGACATCTGCTTGGAATTTAACAGCAGCACAACAACACGCAGCATCACTGCCAACATGCTACCAAAATGCTAACTGCTAATCTCAGCAGCTACAAAACAAAAGCTGTATACAACCATAAATTAAATTGCTTTTGGGAAAGTAATGCTGTTCCCATGTCAACACATTTGTTCATTCGTTTTGAAGTATAAACAATATAGTTAGGATAAATGGAACAACTATACAATCGCTTTTCCTTTCTTTTGTTTAAGAAAACAAATCTGGCAGCATCACACACAGTGCTTCTCTAGACGTTTCTTGACCTTCCTCCCCAACAACTCATAAACTTACACAATGACATGAACAATGATTGGCCACTGTCAAATTTAAGTTGTTGACAGTCTGCCGACCAAGACACAGCAAGAGTTTATGGTATCAGTCTGTTCTCAGCAGAAGAGAATGTATGAAAAGGTCTAACTTTGGCTAACTTTCGAGAATGGTGCTTAAGTAATTCAAACCAAATTTTTAATTGAAACCAAGGTATAATTTTAAATTTTAGAATGATTTTGCAGCTCAAGCTTGTTGCTAGTCGCTTGCGGAGCCATTGCTAGGACATTGCATAGTATCGATATAAATAATTTGAAGGCCCCAGGAAAAACTGCCAGGAATCCCTATAATGGAAGTCTGTATCTACTTATCAATATAAACAACTTTAAATTACAACAGAGGCCGAGTTTCTTATTCTTTTGAAAACAGATTGAACAGATTAAAACAGTTGTGCGTCAGCCCGGATAAAGAACATAAAAAGTCTTCATATACATAAAAAGAACATGACATCCCCGTGAAATAAGCAGTCCTTTAGATCAAGGAGCCAGATTGGACAATATCAGAAAACAAAAAGGCCAGTCTCTGTTTCTAAAAATTTAGCAGACGCTCTTATCCAGAGCAACGTTACTGAAACATATTGTGGTAAATAGCAATGTTGAATTATTGTCCAGGCCTACTTAAGGGGTTGCCAAGTGCTTTTTAAGTGTTGTTGAAAATGAATAGAAGTGTATGGCACAAACGAGTCATGACTAAAAAGTTGAAATGGTGTAAGTATCTTGGACAAAAGTTAACGGACAAAATGTCTAAAGAAAAAACTGGAATAAAGAATATCAGTCATATAACAATATTGTTGTGTACTGCTTTGCCTTGCACAGTCACATATTAACTGCTGAGTGGTCTAACACCATAAACAGCCCCCGATTTATGGTGTTAGACCACTCCTTCATCTCTTTACTCTGAAGTAAACACCATGACCACTGAGTGCCATGGTTTTACCCACTTCCTTGTATTTTTCCCTGAAGAGTTGGCCCGAGGATGCTTTACAGGCAGTGGCGTCGCGCTTCTTGGAGGATATTGAGATGACGGATGACGCTCGTGCAGGCTGCATCGACATGTGTCAGAGCTTCCACACCTCCACCATCAATCTCTCAGCACGCTTCCTCAACGAGCTGCAGCGCTACAACTATGTGACACCCACGTCCTACCTGGAGCTCATCTCCACCTTTAAAGTTCTGCTGGAACACAAGAGAGCGTAAGGTTCTTCAGTGTCTAGTTCTTCAACTGCCTGTATATTTACATTTACGGCATTTAGCAGATGCTCTTATCCAGAGCAACTCACTTAAGTGCTTAGTGTTCGGTCAGAGTATGTATCTCTATCTAGGACAAACAGGTTTAAGTCCAAACTACTCGAGCTCAAACACTGCCATAAACAAGTGCCAGTGCTGATACCTAGAAAAAAGACAACAATATATAAGATTAGACACAGTGCAATACCTAGCAAGACTGGAATACCTACAGAGAAGGGAATAAATACAAGACTACATACAGTATAAGTGCAATACTTATCCAGTGTTCCTAAAAGATCAAGTGCAATTACGGTTTATACCGATGCTTCAGCAGATTGGCGCTTATAAGTGCTTCACAAAGAGCTGTTCCGACAGCCTGTGGATGTTAGTTCCACCATCTGGGTGTTGGGACAGAGAAGCGTCTTGTCACGTGTCTTCACTCAAGATTCATGAGTGATGGCAGGTCAAGCTGAGCCATACTTGAAGCGCGGAGGGCTCGAGGTGCGGATTGACTTTTGACCATTACCATAAGGTAAGGAGGAGCTGGTCCATTTTTGGCTTTGTAGGCAAACATCAGAACTTTAAACTAAATGCGAGCAGCTACAGGAAGCCAGTGAAGGGAGCGCAGCAGTGGAGTGACATGAGTGAACTTGGGGAGATTGAAGACGAGCCATGCTGCTGCATTCTGGATCAGTTGTAAGGGCCTGATGGCCTGCAGAGGAAGACCAGCCAGGACCGAGTTGCAGTAGTCGAGCCTTGAAATGACAAGAGACTGGACAAGCACCTGGGAGGCCTCCTAAGAGAGAAAGGGTCTGATGCGTCAGATATTGTAGAGAATATATAACTGCATGACAGAGTTAGGTTCACAATATGGGCTGAGAACAATAAAGAATCACACCAAGGTTTCTTGCATCTTTAGACGGAACAATCAAAGAGTTCTCGAATTAGATGGCAAGATTCAGCAGAGGACCTGTAGTTCCAGGGATGAACAGCAGCTTGCTGGGATTGAGCTTCAGATGATGAGCTGTCATCCATGAAGAGATGTCAGTATCAGATGGTGGAAAGGACATCATTAATTGAGTGTCATCAGCATAGCAGTGGTAGGAGAAACCATGAGAGGTAATTAGATTACCAAGAGAACGGGTGTAGAGTGAAAAGAGGAGAGGACCTGGCACTGAGCCTTGAGGGACACCAGTAAGGAGCCTACAAGGAGCAGATGTAGACCCTCTCCATGTTTTTTTTCTCCATTTTTGCTGACAGCAAAAAAACACTGTATCCAAATGTATACAGATTGTTTGATTTGTCTGATTTGCCTGATGACTGCTGGCTTAAATGTTAATCACTTAGTGCACCTTTGAGACTTATTTTTATTATTATGTTGTGTGTCCACCTTGGGCTAACAGTGGTATAAATTGAACATCAACAACACTATGCTTTAATGCTACTTATAGCTGTGGTATGTTATAACAGACATTTAAAAAATATTTATTTTAAAGCCAAATTCCCATATATATTAGCCTCTTAGCCTGAGTGGTTGGCCATTTGTGCAATAATGTCCAAACACCCTTCCTAATTAATACATTCAGCTCGTTTAAGGTGCACTTATTGCTTGTAGAATCTCTGTAGAAAGCATTGCCAGTAAAAAGGGAAGTTCTGGAGCCACATATGACCCTATGTCCTATGCCAGGTGTTGTCTGAAGGGGTATAAAGCTACCCAGGAGTGGCTGTAAAGCAGTGGAGCTGCTCTCTCTGGAGTGATGGAGCTCCATCCAATACCTGTTGGAGTGATCCAGAACAGATCATTCAACATCAGTACCTAACCCCACTGATGTTTAATCAAAAACAGAAAGCACTAGCTACTACAGTACATTAGTATTCTTTATGTGGGATCTTGTGGGACCAGTGATGTAGTGTAGTATGATGTAATATTACTAAAACTATAGGCTGATTATAGAGATGACCATGACGTTGTTGTGCTATCTGCTTGTCTTTTTGACAGCGAGGTGATGAAACTAAAGCAACGTTATGAGGTGGGTCTGGAGAAATTGGAGTCAGCCTCTGCTCAGGTGGCCACCATGCAGGTAGAGCTGGAGGCCCTTCAACCTCAGCTCCGTGTGGCCAGCAAAGAGGTGGATGAAATGATGGTGGTGATCGAGCATGAGTCAGTAGAGGTGGCTAAGACAGAAAAAGTGGTGCGAGTGGACGAAGCAGTGGCCAATGAGCAGGCCATGGCCGCCAAGGCCATCAAAGATGAATGTGACGCGGACCTGGCTGTAGCCTTGCCCATCTTGGAGTCAGCTCTGGCTGCACTCGATACACTCACCCCACAGGTAAATATATACATATTGTTGTTGAGTGTTTAAAGAGTCTCCGATTTTGATAACTCCTCCTGACAATTCTTGAACAGCCCTGTCATACATAACGAGCCAGTAAGGCTCAACAAGTTTAGGCATCATCATTTATTTTTGCAAGAACTTCAAACATCATGGAATACATCATGGAAGCTCATATTAGCTTTTTACTAAATTCTGTAGGTGAAAATATAAAAAGTATTAACTAACAATATACTCCAATCTGCAGGACATCACTGTGGTAAAGTCTATGAAGAGTCCTCCAGCAGGCGTCAAGCTAGTAATGGAAGCAATCTGCATCCTAAAGGGCATTAAACCTGACAGGATACCTGATCCATCTGGCTCCGGCAAAAAGGTGGAAGACTTCTGGGGCCCAGCCAAGAAGCTTTTGGGTGACATGAAGTTTCTTCAGAGTCTGCATGAATACAACAAAGACAACATCCCGCCAGCCTACATGACCATCATCCGCAACAAATACATCACCAACCCTGACTTTGTGCCTGAGAAGATTCGAACAGCCTCCACTGCTGCTGAGGGTCTCTGCAAATGGGTTTGTGCTATGGACTCCTACGACAAGTGAGTCGATAAAAGCAGGGTTGTATTAGTAAATCCTAAACAATCGTGTTTATGTAATTGTGTGCAAAAGTTTGAACACCCCCTTCAGATTTACGTTTTGTTGTTTTTCTAAACATCTGACTACAGAAGCCTTTTTGTTTTTGGTGTTTTTATTTACATTTACATCTATGGCATTTAGCAGACATGCTTATCCAAGGCAATGATTTGTTCAGAGTATATATCCTAGGTACAGAGAGGTCCAAACTACCCTTCTGCTCAAACACCACCAAAACAAGGGCCACCGCTGAGACCTAGAAAGACAAATACAAAGAAAAACACAGAATTAAGTGCAAAACAATACATTTCAGCAAGAACAGTACTTAGTGCTCAGTTAAGTGCTTCACAAAGGAATGCATTTGTCTTCAGTCTGCATTTAAAAAGAGAGAGTGCAAGAGTCTGCTGTTTGGACGACCAATGGAAGTTTGATTTACCGTCTGGGTGCCAGGACAGCGAAGAGTCTTGACGCTTGTCCTCCATGTGTCTTGAAGGATAACAGGTTAAGCGGCACTTGAAGCTTAAAGAGTTTCATTATTGCCAGAAAATAGAGAGATGCTGGTCCATTCTTGGCTTTGTTGGAATCAGGGTTTTAAATCTGATGTGAGCAGCTACTAGAAGCCAGTGAAGGAACCGCAGCAGTGGACTCACATGAGTGAACTTGTGGAGATTGAAGACGAGCCGTGCTGCTGCATTTGAGATCAGTTGCGTGGACCTTGTGGCCTGTAAAGGAACACCAGCCAGGAGTGAGTTACAGTAATCAAGCTATGGCAAGAGACTGGGATAGCACCTCAGAGGCCTCCTGAATAAAAAGCTATTGAGATTAAGAAACCTATCACATCATCCCCCCTCTACTTTACAGTCAGCCCAATGCAGTCAAGCAGATGTCTCACCACAGAACATGTTTCCACTGCACTGAACTTTGCAGTTATTTACTCAGCAGACTGTGCACATCAGCACTTGCCGACCTACTCTGTAACTATATATATATATATATAGTTTCTTTCATTTCTAAATGCTTCCTCTTTTCAATAATACCACTGACAGTTGATCAGGGAATTTCTAAGAAGGAAGAAATTTTACTTGTAACGATTGTGTACCACGCTGAAAATCAGTGAGCTCTTTAGCATACTCTATTCTTTCGGCCCTTGTTTGTAAAGGCTGACTGCATTGCTAGCTGCTTGATTTTATACAAATGTGGCAATGGGACAGAATATAACACCTGAATTCAATGATTAAGGTGTGTCCCATTACTTTTGTCCATATAGTATGCATACTGATTTACAGTGATCCCTTTTTCGGACTTTTACTGTAAGGGTCCAGTGTTTAGGCCTATACTTTTTCTTGTTGTACACTGCACATGTACTCTCCTAGTTGTGGCGAAGGTAGTGGAGAATGACTCATCCAAGATCCCAGATCCCGTCGCTGTAGACTAGTGCTGATGGTTTGACACCAGTGACCTCTTACATGGTTATTGGTCTCTGTAATTAATACAATATCCCTCACAGTTTTCTCACTGACAAATAAATCACAGCTGTATCTACAAAATCACACTAATGCCCAAACATCACAGTCACTGATTGTGCACTTTTGACCACAATTTGCAATCCTGTTTACTGATGTATTTCCCACAGATCTACAATAATGAACCCCCTATCAAAGTCACTTAGATGTTTTCCTCTTTCCATCTTGATCCAAAATTGAGGTCAAGTGGGCCTGCTCTGCATTTTCAGACATGCCACCGAGCATGGTAGGGTGTTAATTGCTTTATTCGATGCAACACACCTGTCAGGAGACATCAGAGAGGTTAACAGTTACTCCACTCTTTTTTTTCTTGAAATTGTCTGCAAATGTCTGCGCAATGACAACACTCACAGAGCAAGAGGAAAAAAAAGTAAACTTTCATAGCAACACTGCTGTTGTGGCAATAGCTTGTTACTTTCAGCCATTCGCCAGAGCCACCAATGCCTTTTGTTCCATTGTTCTCTTTCTCAGGGTTGCTAAAGTAGTGGCCCCCAAGAAAGAAAAGCTGGCTCAGGCAGAGGGGGAGCTGAAGGTGGCTATGGAGAGCCTCCAGAAAAAGCAGGCAGCTTTGAAGGAGGTCCAGGAGAAACTTGCCAAGCTGCAGGAGACCCTGGAGGCAAACAAGAACAAAAAGGCGGACCTGGAGAATCAGGTCAGTGGGAGCATCATTCCTGTTCAGATTGCGTGGTGAGTGCTGGAGAGTCTATGTCCAACTACAGTTACATTTGATTCAAATATGTATAAAATTTCCACATGGATAATAAGTACATTACATGCACAATTTCAACCAAAAGTATGATAAAAATGATGAGGAGTGCTTTCTGCTCAAATGTTGTACGCACTAATTCAGTGCATCATTTTCTTTTCATTTACCACATTTTGTAAGAGCAGCCGTTTTAGTTATTAGCATCACTAATTTTGTTAATTATCATATTTTTCTTTTGACATTTCTCTTTTGTAGCTGCACAGATCTTTTCTTTTTCTTCCAGCATTGCAATTCCGTTCCTGTTTTTTCTTCTCCAATCTACAGAGACAAAAGGCAAATGTCACATAGTTTTGGATGCAGATCGACTTTTTCACTTCGCAGTATTTAGCTGATGACAGATTCCACCCTTTCGACGATCTCCGCTCTTTGTGTCGGAGCTTTGTTTACATCCTTCCTTTGTGAGGAGTTTAGTTAGTATTTTGGTCTTCTAAAGATTTGAACCCTTCCGCCCCCCCCCCCACCAATGTTTTTTTTCTGTTTCACTTTGTCTTTTCTTCTTTGTGTTTACTTTTCTTCAGTGCATCTTGCCGTTCAGGCTTTGAAGTCGGAAAAGTGAAGCTCTTGTTTGGAACCCACCCTCTGCGCATACACACACGCACTGTTCTCATTTGTCTATGGAGGCTGGCTGTCAGTCGACTGGGTGTTTGGGTAACCACCACCAGGGCCTTCTGTCTTTTTCTGCCCTATTTCACTGCCTTTCATGTCGCCCCCCCTCCCTTCCCCTCGTCTCTCATCTCGCCGTGTTTATTTTTTCAGGTTGTCTGTTTTTCCCTCTTCAAATGGGGAAAATTGTTTATGCCATGCTCTCCCAAGCATGTCGAACATGCAGGCACTCGCATGCACAGGGACGAACTCAGAAACTTCTCCCAGAATGCTACCTTTCACTGTTCTTTCAGAGGTGAGAGGTGGGGGGGAAGGGCGTTTAGGTTTTTTTTAGCCCCCTTTTTCTCATTTTTCAAGTATTTTAGCTGCTTTTTTTATCTGTGCAAGACCAGAAAGGGAAACGTCCCTTTCAGCATGGTGGGAAGGATTAGGCCAAGGTGAGGAACGTAAGAACCCACTTGTCTGAATGCATCAAAGCATTAAGATCAGAATGATGCAACACTTGGTGTCGGTGAAAAAGCACTCTCAAAAATGTGTTCAGTGTTAATAGAGCTTCTACAGATGTGCATTAGAGCTGTACAACACATCATATTTTCATTGTTAACGTGCTAGGAGTTACAATGATAAACCCATCGTTAGATAGACAGAACAGATCGGATCAAAGCATAACAAGCTTCTCTGTGCTGGGACCAAACCTGCTGTCCCATGATCTTTTCAGTGATTGTCAGCATTTCATTTCTAATTTCTTGCAGTAGTAAATGGTGCTTTTATAATTTAGTATTTTGCTGTTTGCTTCAGAGTAAGAGTTAAATAAGATTTCTTTTAACACCAATTTAGCACCTAATTGTAGTTTCTCATGTCGTCTTGGTGATAATAGACAGGTTTATTGAGCATTGCAGTTTATGTCAATATCGTGTAGCCCTAATGTATAAAATAATATATATTTTTATCACGCTATCAAGCATGTCATGTACTATCAGTTTCATAAGGCACTTCTTGAGATGCAGGAATGGACACTTCCACTGTTGACTTAGTAGGATTTCTTTATAGTGTCCATACTTTCAGTTAACTAAATATGATCTTGAAGCTACTGCCGTCCATGATCTTTTTCTTTTACCAGCTTAATCAAAAATTAAGGCCAACTGCTTATTCCCAGTGTTTTTTTATGCATATCACAGAGCATGGAACTTGTATTATTACTTAATTGTATAATGCGCTGCACATGTCTGGGAGGATCAGGTTTTGTCTTTAGTTAGTTAGCAGTCTGTAGTTTTAATGGCATGTTATGTGAGGGCCTCATATAATAGGTTTTGTTCCCACATTGAGATTCAAGATTCAAGAGATTCAAGAGTTTTATTGTCATATGTACAGCAGAACAGACAGTTACACTGTACAATGAAATTCTTACTTTGCTGCTCCTCCATTCACCAATAGATAAGATAACAAATAAAAGAAATAAAAAATATATATACAAAATATACAAAGTATAACAATATAAGTTGAAGTAGATAAAAATATTTTTATAGTTAAAGAATAAAAAATAAAAGTTATGTGTGCTTTTATGTGCAAGTATGAAGAGCAGCAGCCACAAAGTGCAAGTTGCAAGTAACGAATGTAAACAATAATGTTTGTGTGAGTAGTGAATGTAAACAGTATTCTGACAGTACAGTGAGTGTAAGGTGCAGTTTAAATCAGACCAGTTAAAACCAGTTCAGAAAGGAGAGGTTAGAGAGGTAGTGCGTGAGGTGGCATCAAACACCCATACTCCTTGCTGTTTTTATCCACTGCTTTCTGGATTGGCACAAATATCAAGAATAAGGATATATGTATGACAGCAAGACATGGACTGTTTATTAAGACAAAAAGTCTGCTTCTAAGCTTGCATGGATGCTGTCTCTCACCAGCTGTTTTGCTACATTACAAGTGCATGAATATGAGGAGTCTATTCTAAAACAGAAGCTTTGCGTGCTTCAGTGCACTTTCATGCCTCACTGTAGTCAGCTGTGTCTGTCTCACATGCACAGTGCCTACAAATTCTTAGATTATGCATGACATGACTGTTTACTTCATAGCACCCAGATATAAGGCTTATAATGTCATTTATGGCACTTTTTTTAAAATAGAAAAATAAAAAGCGCAAACAAAATGTTAGACTTTAATTAACAAAATGTAAATTGCAAATACAAGCAAAAACAAATAAATACAACAAAAAATGCTACTGTGATTTTTCTTTTATTTATGTTTATTTGTGAATTTTGCTTTTGAAGATGTAATATTCTTTTATTTGCCTCTGATTTTGGTTGCTAACATTGCTAACAAACACTAAAACTCAATAGTCACCAAACAGCCTAAATTGTTACTGTAAAAAATATGGAAACATGTTTCTCACACTGTGTCCTAAAATAAATCTGCTAAATTTTAATGAAGACCTAGAAGAGACCTAGAAGTTTGGGGGACTTATTTGTACTCTAATGATTTAGGCTATTTGGGTGACTATTGTACTCTATTGTTTGTTTGCTGCCTCATATCTCCAGTTCTAAACTACAGACACACAGTTCACAATCTAAACATTTCTTGGTTGATTCACTACATCTGGAAAGCGCTAAACCACTAAGTGTTTATAGGTCCGCTAATTTTGGTCCTTATCCCTGCCCACTCTTTGAAACATGGAATTTCAGATTGTGTTGTTAGTGCAGTATTGCTCTGTCATTTCTACATTTTCAGTGTTTTCCATATTTGACTTACTATCCATATTAATTCATTAATGTTTGAGTTTGTGATATGCAAATGGAAGTAACAAATTTATATTTGCAATGTTGTCCCACCTTCTGGTTTCACAGCAATGAGTGCTTACTAAGCGGGCAGTGCTCTCTACCAGGCAAAGTGCCAAGGGTGCTAGGTGGGGTTAAGCACCCCCTTAAAATTGTTTAGCACCCCCATCAGCACCTATTTGCTTGAATTAAATCTATTTTAGTTTTTACTTCCAGTAGCCTATTATGGTACAAAACCCAGATCTATCACTCAATTTGTGAACATATTACCACACTTATTCTTTTGTGTCTTCTTCACGCTTGATTGATTTTGGTCTGCGTCACTTTTGAATTAAACTAATAGGGCCAATCAATAACAAAGTTAGTAGGTGAAAGAAAGCCTTATGTGTGCTTGAATATTGAGTTATGGTGCCAACATATTAGGTGTGGACATCTTGAGCTGTTTTGTTTTAGTTTGGTCTATTCTGACAGGCGTCAGCACTCTGCTGGTGAGAGCACAATTTTGTGATGGTTCACACCAAATAAGATAATTCCAGCAGCATGTCAGAACGTATGTCGGCCTGTTTTACGGTCTGACTCTTCACAGACGTTTGTAGTCGCCCCGCCTTCCTCTAAAATCTGTGTCTGTAACTAGAAATTTTGACTGTTGTTTACAGGTGGAGTTGTGCAGTAAGAAGCTGGAGCGGGCGGAGCAGCTGATTGGTGGTTTGGGGGGAGAGAAGACGCGCTGGAGCGAGACTGCGCTACACCTGGGTGAACTCTACAACAACCTGACTGGAGACATCCTCATCTCAGCTGCTATAGTGGCCTACCTGGGGGCTTTCACCTCTAGTTACAGACAGGTACACGCATATGAATGAGAGACCACTCTTTCACTTATTTCACTTATGTCATTTAGTAAAAAGGATAAAGAAGGAAAAAAGGAGAAAACACTTAACTCAAAATCAAAAACTTCAGTGTTGAAAACTCCTATAATTCCATTGACATTCTCCTGAAAAAATAATAACTTAATAACATATGGAGATAGTTAAACCACAAAATTGCAAGGAACTTGATTTTTCTCAGGTCAAAGTTCAGCTTATTGGCTTTTATATAACCGTCCAACTGTCCCTTATGGTCACACTACTTCAGCCAAATGTTGTTTTAGACAGCTGGACATGTGTAAACGATCCATTTAAGTGGAATCATGGTCCCTGTATGCCATACGGTTTATGTAATATAAAAGGCAATTATTTTCAATATAACTTTTGTGTATGTAAGAGGAAAAGGAGCCCTGAGGTCCTAATTAGGTGTAAACACTTTGCCAAGCTTAAAGGAAGTGGTATTTGTGCCTTAGGATAGCTGGACTGCTTGGTAAACATACCATAGCTGTTTTAATCACTGGTTCTGACCTGTTGTGAATTAGCAAGTAAGGAAATGAATCACAACTATCCCCCACCGCCACACTGAGACCCCTGCTTGCATATTTGTTTTGTGTTGGTGTTTGTGTGTGGGAACGCACATTATGTTAATGTTTCCCAATCAGTATAAAGTAGGGTTGTAAATGATTAACCATTAACTGACAAGTAAACAGTGGCTTGATCAATGCTATCTATTAAAACGCATGATAATTACCAACAAACACCAGTTCCTCTTAGAAATTGGGTTTTTTGTTCTAGTTAAAGAATGTACATAAATTGTAGAAGCTATTTGTTCAAAAAAACATAAGGACTATAATAGATACTAGGAATAGGAATAGCATCCCATTTAGGCATCGCTGCCTTCATTGGGACTTTCCACTGGACTAGGTCTTACAATAGCCAGCGATGGAACAAGTCGGGACATAACAGCGCCTTGGCTCAAAAGCATTGTAATGTAATAAAGTTAATTGGGCCTAGATGTCAGAACATATGATGTGGTGATTAAAGACCAATCCCAGTCAAGGGGTGGTCTCAGAACAAAATGATGTGGTAATTGAGGATTAATTACAAACAGGGAGGGGGGTCTAAAAATAAATAACACAGTAGTTAGGCCCAGTCACAGGCAGGAGGTGGTCTCATAACAAACAACATGGTGATTAGGACAAGTTACAGTCAGGGGTGGTCTCAGAACAAACAACATGGTGATTAGGACCAATGACAGTCAGGGGGATCTCAAGAACAAACAACGTAGTGATTAATGACCAATCACAGACAGGGGAAATTCTACCAAACAAACAACATAAAATTTTGACCAAACATCATCAAAGGGAGGTCTCAGAACAAATAAACCGATAATTAGGACCAATCAATAACATGGGAAGGTCTCAGAACGAAGGAGGCAGTAATTAGGAGCAATCATAGACAGGGGGAGGTCTCAGAACAAATAACATGTGGATTAAGAACCAATCACTGTCAGAAGATACGATTTCTATTGTCCGGCTTTCAGACATTTATTATTGAGGCAGGGTATTTGGTGGTGCGATGCGATCTGTAGGCCGTTTCCTTGTTTTCCTGGGGCGTTACATGAGCATGCGTCCAGAGTAGGCAGGTGTGGGCCAAAGTGGGTATTAATAATCACGTCCTGTAACTGTCAAAGTAATAAAGAGACATGTTTTCCACACAGAGAGAAAAACAGAGCTCACACACAGAACACACATCCGCATGTTTGTCAGGCAGCACATCACGACTGTGTGACATCTCGCTGTCTGCTCTTCCATTTCATTTCCTTCTCGGCTCTTTGTCGGGCGTGAGCGAGATGGCGCGAGCCTGCCGTTTCTACATATTTAACCTAATCGTTTTTTATGAGCCACACACGGGGCGATATTAAAATGCCCTAGCACTCTCTCCGCTGATGTTATTGGCGTGCACGCCTCCCTTCAGTTGTCTATTTTTATCAGCCGACCGCCATGAAAAATGAATGAACCCAGGGAAAATATTTGGGAGCACGCTGGGAGATAACGCTACCAACTCAGAGCGGTGGCTCTGAGGAGACGCAAGTGTTTAAACTTCATCATTTTCTCCACTGAGAAAGCAATATCTTTTACCGCAGAGGGTCCTTCTGTAAAAGTCAGCATGGAGGCTCAGCAGCCGTGCTCTATTATTCATGTGTTTACAAAGCCATTATTGTACAAAGCACAAAAATAAAGCCGTCGAAACGTCTCACTCTTACGACAAATCAGTTGTCTAAGCATCTGCAGTACCGTGCCAAAGTCAAAGACTGCTATTTCATTTATCTCAGCGCCAGTAAACATGTACAGTACTGTGCAAAGGTTTTAGGTACTTGGGGACATTATAGCTGCATTCCAAAGCCAGGCCTGCAGCCAAGCTGACCTATGAAGACTCCGCCTGAGTGACTTCGGTCACACAAATGGAACAGCCTAAGCAGGCTGTGTTGTGACATCACCAGAAAGGTCATGTGGCTATTTGTTAACTGTGCTTAAAAGTATAATGCTTAAGGCAAAATGTGTCCTAGCTTGGTTAGTATTTGCTATTGTAGCTAACTAATATGCCAACAAACATTGCCTAGCTGTATTTCTAGGCTGTATTAGAAGGTCCTTTACTTCACTGGAACAGCCTTCTAAAACGTATCGGCCGAAAAATGCAGTCTGCCTCACTGTAGCATTTTGGAATGCAGCTTAAGCTTAAAAAACATTTATTTTTCAGACAGCAAGCTTTAATTTACTGAGCGAAAACATTTTATTTTTCTTTATTTTAAAATGTCAAATAGTATTAATACAGTATGTATTAATAGTATGTGTTAATGTGTTATTTTAACCCTTTCCAAGCTTTTCCTTGTGGCAACCCAGTATTTTTTGTGGTTATCATTTAAAAGCTGCTTTTATTCATTAAGCTAAATCAAGATTGCTGCTGAAGGAACTGAATAAATTCATACAATGTCTGGGGCATCCATGAGAAATCTGGAAACTGGAGCTCAAGAATTATCTACTTCTTTATTTACATCTGTTCTCACTGGTGAGCATACATATATTTCTAATGTAAAGTGTTTTTACAGTGAGCTTAGGTGCATGAGACTTTAGTAGTACACATAGTAGTGTACATTTTGTGACATTTATCCTGATAATGACAGAAAGCATATTTTTTAGATATATATTAGACACCGTATATGGACAAAAGTATTGGGACCTCTTAATCGTTGAATTCAGGTGTTTCATTCAGTCCCATTGCCACAAGTGTATAAAATCACCTACAAATGCAGTCTGTACACGATTGCAAGTCCGTTTCTGAGATTTCTTCCCTTTTAGATATTCCATGAGCATTTAGTAACCACAGCAACTCAACTGCAAAGTGGCAGACCACGTAAAGTCACAGAGCAGGCTCACCGAGTGCTGAGGCACATCAATGCTCTGCTGACTTAGTAACTTAGAGTTCCAAACCTCCTCTGGCATTAACATCAGCTTTCCAGCTTTCCATCAGCTTTCCAGTTTCCATGGCTGAGCAGCTGCATCCAAACCTTACATCACCGAGCACAGTGCTGAGGGTCGGATGGAGTGGTGTAAAGCGCCGCCACCAGACTCCGGACCCCACCGGAGCAGTGCAAGCGTGTTTTGTCCAGTAATGAATGATGCTTCTGTGTCTGGCGGAATGATGTACAAGTCTGGGTTTGGCTAATGCCAGGAGAATATTACCTGCCTGACTGCATTGTGTTGACTGTAAAGAACCTTTTCCATTTCAGTATGACTGTGTTTCTCAGTACACAAAGCAGCTCCTTAAAGGCTGGTTGGGTGGGTTTGGTATGAAAAAACTTGACTGGCCTGCACAGAGCCCTGACTTTAACCCCTAGAACGGAGCTAGACCCTCTTGTCCAACTTTAGTGTCCAACCTCACTACTGTCCTACTGGATGAATGGTCAAAAATTCTCACAAACACACTTCCCAGAAGAGTGAAAGCTGTTATTTCTGCAAATGTGGAAGCAACTTCATATTAAAGCTTAAGGATTTAGAACAATATGTCATAACAGCTCATACAGGTGTAATGTGTACGTGTCAGTACTTTTGTCCATTTTTACTTGTTTTAAAAAACATTCTTGAAACAAGACACATTGTCTACCAATGCTGTGGGATAACTGAACTTACATAAGAACTAGAAACAAGTCAATTAAATATTTAATAGGCTACCAACAATCTCAAAATGACAATAATGAGACATATCAACTAGGTAAAAGATAATTCTGCTTGCCAGGATATCAATATAGTATGACTTAGTATAGTATGAGTGTGATTTTTGAGGAGCTGTGTGTGTGTGACATCCATCAATTATTCACAAGATCAATACGCAGAGCGTCAGCATGGGACAAGACATCACAGCGCCAGATAGCAAAACAAACACAGCTCTGATAACGACGGAGGTGATTATTAAGTTGTAGTTGCTGGTGCTAAAAGATTTACATCATCCTCCACCTAGGACAAATTAGCATTAAAGAGATTGACATTTTGGATTGATCAAATAATATGTGCCGAGTGTGTATTTAGCTTGATTCGGCTCGGATGATTCTGATTCTGATTCCCAAAACAGGAAAGAAATGCTTTACCCAAGAATCTTAATGTTTGCCAATAGTGAACAAATGCTTGCACGTAGCACCGTGCTCTCTGATTCCTGGCTGTCAGAGTTAGCCATACTAACTTGTTTTGGAAGGTTGTGTGTGAATGCCTCTGCTCCAATTTCTGTTGAAATGAATAAAACATCTGCATGGAAGAAAACTAAATATTACACATTTTAATACATGATTATTTGCTGAAAAATATACTACAGCTAATTGTGGGATTGTTCAAACGGACATTATCTGTGTGTGTTTGTGGTGATTGCAGATTGCTACAGACGAGTGGATTGGGCTGTGTAAGGCCAGGGAGATCCCCTGCTCTAAGAACATGTCTCTGATGCACACTCTGGGAGAGCCTGTGAAAATCCGAAGCTGGACCATTGCGGGGCTTCCCTCAGACAGCTTTTCCATCGACAATGGCATCATCATCTCGTTAGTACCTTCTCCTTGAGTTCTAAAATACGTAGCCGTTCAGATTTTCAGACATGGAGATGTGCCTCAACTCGGCGCACTTAATTAAGTTTATAATGTTATATAGTGTTATATCCTGTTGTTATATTGTTATATATTGATATTTTGTTATATTGTTATATTGCTATTAAATTAGATACACCTAGTGACATACACCTACAGTCTACAACATACACCTACAGCCTGTTACATACATCTACAGCCCATAACATACACCCACAGCCTGTAACATACACCTACAACCTGTAACATATCTACAGCCTGTAACATACTCCTACAAGCTGTGACATACACCTGCAGCCTGTAACATACACCTACAGCACGTAACATACACCTACAACCTGTAACATATCTACAGCCTGTAACATACTCCTACAAGCTGTAACATACACCCACAGCCTGTAACACACACCTACAGCCTGTAACATACACCTTCAGCCTATAACATACACCTGCAACCTGTAACACACACCTATAGCCGGTAACATACACCTTCAGCCTGTAACATACACCTACAACCTGTAACATATCTACAGCCTGTAACATACTCCTACAAGCTGTAACATACACCTGCAGCCTGTGACATACACCTGCAGCACGTAACATACACCTACAACCTGTAACATACACCTACAACCTATAGCATACCTACAACTTGTAACATACACCTACAACCTGTAACATACACCTACAACCTATAACACACACCTGCAGCCTGTAACACACACCTAAAACCTGTAACATACACCTACAACCTGTAACATACACCTGCATCCTGTAACATACACCTACAAGCTGTAACATACACCTACAGCCTATAACACACACCTGCAGCCTGTAACACACACCTAAAACCTGTAACATACACCTACAAGCTGTAACACACATCTACAACGTATAGCATACCTACAGCCTGTAAAACACACCTACAGCCTGTAACAGACAACTGCAGCTTGTAACATACACCTACAAGCTATAACACACATCTATACCTACAGCCTGTAACAGACAACTGCAGCTTGTAACATACACCTACAGTCTGTGATTGAAGTGCTTCTATATGGTAAGTAGAGCTATTAAACTCAAGGTGGTTTTATTGTTATGGCCGATCATTGGAGAATGTATAATGTTGTGAATGCACATTCTTCATCATGTGCCATGCTTCCTTCATGATACAGTCTAGCTTTTACCCTTGCGATCGCGTGGAATGCAAACGCATTTGACCATTTCTAGTGCTGTGGGTCTTTAGGTTGAATATATACTGCATTTAATAAGGTAATGTTGGCAAAGAATTAAAGACAATGACCATGAATCTGTCGCAAGTAGTCTTCTTCTATTAAACGCCAAGCCGTAAAACACAATAACATTGCTGCTGGACATGTTAACCCATCTAACAATAGCAATTAGACCACAGAAGTGTTTCTCCTACTACAGTTGGCATCATGAGCTAGTACTCATTGCCAACCTCACAGAGTTTAAGTAGTCCAGCCAAGGCTCAGGGACTGCAACAGAAAAGTGAATCGGGTTATAAGTATGAAATGTTGTAGTACTTAGAAAAAAGCTACATGCCAATTAGTGAAGTTTTTAAACAGACAAATAAAAATCAGAACTAGAACTGGCCTATCAGTATGGCCCACCCAAGTTGGCACAGCTAGAGGCTCAGAGACTCTATAAGCTTGTTTTTGTGTCTTAGTAAATCTCAGAGTTGGGTTTCTCTCGCTTTTAACCCGAAAGAGGAGTGTGCGACGAGAATGTGATCACAAAAATGGAACATTCACTTTGTAGCCTTTGTTTGCAGAGCAAGTCTTTGAAGATGCCACAGAGTCTCAAAATATTTTCATACTGAAGAAGATATGCAGAGCTTCTGCGTTGGAATTCATTGTGCTAGAACAGAAATGGAGCATTGTTTAATATGGCATCTCTCAATTACTCACACTTTACCTGCATTGGTGCAGAAACAGAGGCACGGCTTCTGATTCAGGTTTTAACTTTGACAGCCAAGTCTCGTCTCGTCGCTAACGCCAGAAAATGGGAGCTCATACATGTTTTTATTTACTTTCGATACTCAGCTGAGCACATATTGATGCGTGCGTGGTGGTACTAAGTATACAGTGCATCTGAAAAGTATTCACAGTGCTTTACTTTTTCCACATTTTGTTATGTTACAAAAAAAACACAAGTATTCATAGCCTTTGCTCCATTTTCCAAATTTAAGTTTGTGTGTAATCCTTTGAACAGTCTTTTACACAAAGAGGAGCTAGTATCCACTCAGCTCTGATGACATTACATGCAAAAAAACATGTTTTTAATATGACACCAAATATTATTGGTCTATAGGTTTTTACACTGACCAACCAAAACCATCAGTAAAAATATGTGCATGTGTGTGTATGTATATATATATATATATATATATATATATATATATATATATATATATATATATATATATATATATATGCATAGATGGATACATAGTGGCTTCTGTATATTGGTCAGCTAACGATGAGCTGCATGGAGTCTGATCAATCAGCTGGCATGCCAAAATCACTGTTTGTCCTGAAGGATAAAGCAGTTATTATTACAGCAGAGGTACTTTGGGGAAACTACCTCCGCTTGGATACACACAGTTTGCCTTGACAAGAGTTGGATTGCCAGGGCTTTCCACTTCAGTTCAGTAGCTGTAGTAAGTACTCTCCCTTTCCCAGGTTCTCCTTTTCCCGGAGTCTTTCAAAGTGTTTTTTTGGAAAACGTACAGTAAGGCCAAACGAGTTTTCAGCGTTTATTGCAGAAAGTTGATGTACTCTGGCAGGCCAGCTTTGATTCACTGCACAAGGTTTTTTTAGGACATTAGTTGGTGGTAGATGCTTTTGGAAAGCAATATACTGCTGCTTTTGAAGCCTCTGCGATGACGCTGGGTAATGCACAGCCAGCCATTCTTGGGAATGTTATATTGAAAAGTTAATTAGGTTTGGTTGAGTAAAGATTCTTTAGAGGAGAGTTATATGCTGAAATGGAAAAGTGCTACCGAGCAGCATTATTCTCTAGAACAAAGTAATAACCTTCTTGAGTTTGTGTCCCCAATGTACACACAATATTGAGAGCCTTATATTAGTCTGTAGGAGTGAGACTAAACAGTGTTTAAAGGGAGGATGCTATTTACGCTGGTGAGAAGACACCTGCTATTTATGTTAGCTATTTCCTGCATTGTAGAAACAAAATAGAATGACAGGCAATAGTTATTGCAAAACTTCTGTTTTAGACTTCTGTTGTAGAACTTTGGCATCACTTCAATCAGCTTCATGAGGAGCCACCTGGGATGCTTTTACAACAGGCTTGAAGAAGATAAGCACTTGTTAGCTGCTTGCTTGTTTGTCTTACTTCAAAGTTTTGATCAAAATGTCCTTAAAACATACGTCTAGTCAACTTTTGACTGGTACTGTATTTGATGGAAATTGTTCTTCTCACATGTTCCTTACTCGTTTTTCCTCTGCAGTAACGCAAGGCGGTGGCCACTGATGATCGACCCGCAGGGACAGGCCAACAAGTGGGTAAAGAACATGGAGAAAGCAAACAGCCTGCACATCATTAAGCTGAGTGATGCTGACTTTGTGCGAACCCTGGAGAACTGTATCCAGTTTGGCACACCAGGTGATTCATTGCACAATGTTTGTCCATCAATGTATGTTATTACAGGTGTGCTCGGTGTTTGGCTTGGAATTATATTCCTTTAATCTTTAATCCTTTAATCTCTAGTGTGAGCGTCTCTTTGTTGGTACATCCTGAGAATTTGAACCCTTAAATTCAGAGAACTTATGATGCATGCACATCCAAAGTGAAGAGATGTAGAAGGTAGCCGAATGCTAACGTGTTTCTTGTCACTGTATAAATAGTGGTCACTGACCCTGTAGAATCTCGATCCACCTGCAATCTGCTACACCTACTACTGCTAATTAACTTCTTCAGATGTCTTTGATTAGCTTTAAAGCAGTAACAGAGTGACTAGTGAAGTCTAAGCGACTGTCAAGCTTGTGCACAGTTCAGTTTAGTAAACTTTTTTTTACTGCTGGGGTCTACCAAAGTGACAGTAAAGGATTCCTGGTCATGTGTTCGGTTATTCTAAAATGAAAGAAATGAGCCAAAAAAAAATTAAGATTTTCAGCTTTTCTAGATCCCTGCACTCTAGAAAATTTGGGGGCCACAAAAAATATATATAGCTGAGTTGCTAAAGAGCTGTCAGATATCAAACATTATATAGCAATATCATCCTATAATTGCATTATAAAATACAGGAACATAAAAAAGAGAAAGAAGTAAAGTAAAAGAGTACTAACCTGTCCTGGAATTTTCTCTGTACTTTTCTTGTTTGTTGACTTAAACCTTCATATTAATCATCATCGAGACACGATGTCATAAAACTGCGTCTCTATACTGAAGATATTAATAATCCTGTTGATGATAACATTTTAATATAGACATATAAAGGAAATCCATATATTAAGTGTAACTGTTGGCATACTTTTGCTGGCACAATTTTGAATAGCTGTATCTTTATTATTATCTGTTGCCTCCCAGCGTTCCGCCCCCGCCCTGACTTGCGAGATCAAATTTGCGCCTCTTGACATTTCAGTACAATGGCAGCATTGAACAGAGAAGAGCAGATTAAATGGCAGAAGCAGGCACCTGTTTGAAGGAGTAGTGTGTGGGATTTAGGGGGCAATCTAATATCAAAAAATGGAATACAATATACCAAACTATGTTTTCATCAGAATATAATTACCTGTAACTACAAGTCATTGTGTTCTTGTTAGCATAGAATGAGCCCTTCATATCCTTTCAACAGAAGCTGCCACCACCATGTTTCTACAGCAGCCCAGAACAGACAAGCCACACACTGGCTGTAGAAACAAAACAGAAAAAAGTTGCTACGTTGAATTTAGTGGCACTATAGCACCTTGTTGAAATGCATACATGTGAAATAAGTCTCCTGAAAAGATAAAAAAAGGTAATGACGGTAAAGAGTGCACGTCTTTTATTCAAGCTTCGACATGACAGCTGCTTTTTTTAGCTATGGTGCATAATTGTATCTACTTTAATAGTATAATATAGTATCAGAAAGCACAGCAGGTCTATCTGAGACTCACTTTAACACAGTTAGAGGCCATGTGTAATGATTTAATCTTGCAGTTAAAATAACTCTAATTGGTGAGATTTATACACTAATCAGCAATAACATTACAACCACCTCTATGTTTCTACAATATCCGTCAATTTTATGTATATGAACACTTTGAAGTTCTACAATCACTGACTGTAGTCCATCTGTTTCTCTGTATACTTTGTTACCCTGTTCTTCAATAGTCAGGACCCCTGCAGTGTGTATTGCACTGGAGCAAGTACATCAGACACAGCAGTGCTGCTGGAGTTTTTACAAACTGTGTCTACTCAGTGTTCACTCTATTAGACACCTTGCTAATCCATCTTGGAGATGTAAAGTCAGAAATGATAGCTGCTGCATAGTTTGTGTAGATCCTCACAGAACACTGTTCTCAGTCCAGCTGTGACAGCGATATGTTTAAAAGCTCTGCTGCATCCGATCCTCTTAAACCAGCTTTACAGATACTAAAACATCGCCACAACCAAGTCAGTGTCACTCTAGTGCTGAGAATAATCCCCCACCTAAATAATAACTGCTCTGTGGTGGTTCTGTGGGGGCCCCCTGACCATTGAAGAATAGGGTAACAAACTAAGCAGAGAAACAGATTAACTACTGTCTGCAATTGTAAAACTAAAAAATGCTTCTATATGCAGCTGATCAAACAGACAATAAGTGTAAATACAAGAAAGTGGTTTTAATGTTATGGCTGATGGTTGCGTGTTTTTATTGCATGTTACAACTAAAGGAGCAAACTTAAACACTAACCATTTCCTGGCTCTTTTCATCCCCATATTCCTGCACTCTGTATCCTTTACAACATATCTATATTACAGCCCCATTTACCCCCATTAACTTTCTTTGTTATCTCCTCAAATGGATCATTTGTTTCCTCTCAGTCATGCGGCCTGAAGCTTTTGATGAGTTAACCAGGCAAATCTCCTTCTTATCTCTTCCACCAAGGGAAGTAAACAGATCTGGCTGCCCCGGGTGCAGTACCGCGCCCCCTCCCCGGGGGTCTCCCTTCACCCGCAAACCCAAACTGGAGATCAAAGCGGAAGCTGGAGCTGCAGATACCTGTCGAGAAGCGCCGGCTCACGCCTTCACTCCTCAGGGCGACATGGAACGCTCGTTTTCCAGATTTACACACAGCGCCGCTGCCCGCGAGCACTATCCACCGACTAATTTCGCACATCCGCTCCTCCGGGGCGGCCCGGACGCAAGCGAGAACACACGAACGAAAGCATATACGCTACGTCCTCCTCTCCTGCTTGGCTGTCGTTTGAATCCTCCCCCCCCAAAGCATCCCCACAAGTTTTTAGCCCTGAAGATGAGTCGCCATCCCCTAATTCCCACCTCAACATCACGCGGCCGACTGCACGCCCTTTGAGTAAATAGCTGTTATTATGAATCATGCTACCTTTTGTCACTTATTTGGTTGAGCAGGTGGGAAGGTGGGTGTTCTTGCACACCTTGAGCTCAACTTGGCATGAGAGAGTTTGAGATAGAGAAAGAGAAAGTGAGAGAGTTTGAGAGAGAAAGAGCATTTGAGAGAGAGGGGGGGAGAAAAAGAGAGGGAGAGAGAGTATGTTAAAGATAGAGAGTTTGGAGAAAGTGGGAGAGTTTGAGGAGGGTATTTGAGAGTGTTTGAGAGAAAGAGAGAGTTTGGGAAAGTTTGAAAGAGAGTTCAGGAATAGGGAGAGAGACTTTGAGAGAGCATTTAATAGAGTTTGAGAGAGAGAGTTTGGAGAGAGAGAGCATTTGAGAGTTTGCTTGTGAGAATTTGAAAGATAGAGGGAGAAAGTTTGAATTAGGGAACTTGAGAGAGGGTTTGAGCGCATTTAAGAGGGAGTATTTGAGAGTAAATGGAGAGGTGAAGCACATGGCCTTCTGTCAAGACTAAACACGTCCGTCAGTATTGACACTGTTTAAAAGTATAAAGGACATATTAAACGTTGCAATCATTTTATTGTTTTATAAAACCTTTTCTCTTAACAGTGCACTGTAAGCATTTGGGAACTGGCTGCTATAGATTGAAGCTGCTTAAAGGCTTAATTATACTTAACGTTAAACACAGATACGGATACGCATTGAGCTTTCTGTCTGTACTCTGCGTCCATTGTGCGTAATTTGCATGTTTTCGGAAAGCTTGCGGATACAGATGAGACGGAGCAATACCTTTGTAGACCTTGGGGGCAGTGCAAGACGCGACAACTTCCATACGAGCACGACGAAGAAGAAACAGCAGGACTTTTTGAAGACTGGTTGTCCGAGTTGGTTAGAAATTTTAACCATGATGTATCTTCACCGCAGCGCAGAGACAAACAGTTGTTTTTTGCTGTTTTTGACGTAAATACAGAACTACAAGCTCATCCACTGCCGCCATGTTTGATTTAATCCCAACTGCCCTCTACTGGAAGTGTTGCTCAACAACCACGTCAACAGAGCTGACGCAAAGTAGTATGTGGGCAGTGACAGTTATATCGCGTGAAACGCACGCAGACGTAGAGGGAGTATAAATCAGCCTTAACTGTTTAGCATCTCCTTGTTCCTATTTTTCCATTCATAATGCGCCCAGTGTTTTCAGTGAGTGACCAGCCTGGATGGCAGGCGGGTCAGTTTAGCACCCGGACTATTTTACTACAGAGCCATGCTGTTGCAATAGTTGCAGAATGTGGTTCAGTGTCTTGCTGAAATGAAACATTCCCTGACAAAGATGTCATCTGGAAGGCAGCGCATGTTGCTCGTATATCAAACACATATATTATTAATACATTTGACCTGTGGGCTGATAACAAGCTGGATGGTTCCTTGAATATTTTGACCAGTCAGACCACAGGACACTTTTTTTAGTTCTTGTTTTACCATTTCTCTGTTTATTTCTCTTTCAGTGCTGCTGGAAAACGTTGGTGAGGAACTTGACCCTATTCTTGAGCCCTTGCTGTTGAAGCAGACTTTTAAGCAGGGTGGAAGTGTGTGTATCCGTCTTGGAGATTCCACCATAGAGTACGCACCGGATTTCCGCTTCTACATAACAACCAAGCTACGCAACCCACACTATCTACCTGAAACGTCAGTCAAGGTAGGTCTCTATATTGTGCTTGTGAAGGTGAATCAGATGGGTGGAACTGCACTCTGGTGGTTGACCAATCAATCAATCAATCGATCAATCCATCAATCCACCCATCCATCCATCCATCCATCACATTTCTTTATTACAAACAAACAAAACATCCAAAACCTGGACTTTCAGAGCACAGTAACAAAAACACACACACACACACACACATTTCTGCACCATGAGCAGAGTAAACATTTAAAACCAGTCTACAGTACTGTTATTCAGGACAGTGTGTAGCACAACACAACGCATTCACTTTCAGGCACGCATGAATACATACACAGATCCGATGCTCTTTCTGTGCTTACTCATCTTCGCTGTCCAAATTCAGATAGCCATGATTTTATCTTGAGATGAAAGGCAGACAACTCTAAACCAGAACACAGAATTAGAGACAAAAAGGCTGCACAAGTGCTGAGAAATCACTTAAGGCAAAGATACTGTCATTTGGCTCCCTCGCCACACGCTAGATAAAAGCGAAAAGATTGCTTGCAGAGATTATTATAGGGGCCTGCTCTCTGTGCTTCTCTCATTTCTTTCAAAGTAACAAAAGTTTGAGTCATTTTCTGTGCCCTAACATCCATAATTAGTATCCTATACCTTCACTGACCACTTTACTAGAAACCCGTACTTTTTAACTTACTGTCTCTTTGAGGTCCACCTTTTTACCTTTATATATATATACATATATCAGCCCTCAGCCTCCCTTTGTTACTTCTGTCTCTTCTGAGCACAGGACCAAATATTGCTGTCCATATATCAATATCTGTCCTTTTCAAATCTGATGGCATGCTTTCCGCTGCCATAACCTGATATTCTATCTGTTTATATTTTTACCCACATTTCTCCCCAACTTAGTCACGCTGCCATGCTGGGAGGATGAAGGCGTGCACATACTTTCTCCAAGTCCCTTTTAGCCAAACCATATTCTTTCAAAATGATTCTAATGGAATATGATTGGACAGCTTATATTAGAGATCTGCAGGGCTCACCAAGATATCTAGTGGCGTGTGACTAATTTTCAGTGTCACATGCAGGAGCAGGTGGTTAACCAGCACAGTGTGTGCATCTGACAACACATACATGCAGAGAAATGCTGCAAAATGAAAAAAAAACCTATTCCTAACAATTCCTTAATAATTGGCAATTCCTTAATAATGCTCAGACCTGCTGCCCAGCATTGACATTTTAAGCTTGATGTCAACTAGTCTGTGAGTACATAATAATGACACTAACTACATCGACAACTCAGAGAAGATAACATGTGAAAAGCTTGGTGATTACACCTTTCATATCTCCGGTTTTCTCAAGTCCACCGATGCAAACATGCTGTACTGGCCTTGGTTTGAACATTGCTCCATTGATCTACAGAGCTACAAAGATCAGATATTGAACATTATCTCCAGTTTTCTGAAGGCTACATTACAAAGGCATGTGTGGTTGGAGAGGGAGCATCCTAACAATTCCTTAATAATTGGCAATTCCTTAATAATGCTCAGACCTGCTGCCTGGCATTGACATTTTAAGCTTGATGTCAACTAGTCTGTGAGTACATAATAATGACACCAACTACATCGACAACTCGGAGAAGATAACATGTGAAAAGCTTGGTGATTACACCTTTCATATCTTCGGTTTCCTCAAGTCCACCGATGCAAACAAGCTGTACTGGCCTTGGTTTTAACATTGCTACATTGATCTACAGAGCTACAAAAATCAGATATTGAACATTATCTCCAGTTTTCTGAAGGCTACATTACAAAGGCATGTGTGGTTGGAGAGGTAACATAACGCCCTATAGTTCTGTATTCTGAAGTCAGTTCCTCTTTTTTTCACAGAGTTACAGCTCTCTAAATATCTCTAGCTCCGTACATCTGGTTCCCTAATGAATAGCAAGGTGAACACAGGCTCGTGAAAGGGCATATCACGCTCTACTGACCTGTGTCAGATTTCTAAAGTCACTTATTGCAAAGCATTCCCTTCTCCTATGGCTTCATCAGTGATTAGTCAATGTCAGCTCGACTTTTACCACATGACTGTCGACTTAAAAAATCAATAAAGCATCAAATTTGTTTATATAAATACTATCTAACAGCAGCATAGCAAAATAATAATTGTGTAACACAGAATTTCACAGAAAACTAGGGTCACAAGAAGACAGGAGGCAAGTATGAACAATGTGTTGTATTAAAGTAACGCTGATGATGGGGACCATGAAGACAATATGTGTTGAAAAACCAAACGATAGAAAACTAATAAGAATAAGGGGGTGGGCCTGTCAGTGCTCAGACTAGATGCCACTATTGCCTTTCATTGGACCATTAGCAGTTACTGGGGGTGGGGGTTGTCAGCTACAGTACGTTCTTAAAAACGATGGTTCTTTAAGGGTTCCTTAGCAAGGGTTTCTTAGTGGTTCTTTGCATGAAATTGCAGAGTTCTTCTGTTATTAGAAGCTCAATGGTAGATCCCATTTTGTTACTCTATGAACCCTTATCAAGGAGGTTCTGTATATAGAACCATCTGCAGCTAATTCCCCATCAATCCGACAAATGCAAAGGGTTCTTTGAGTTTTTGGTGCAAGAACTGTACCTGCATGGCCGTCATCCCAGAGGGAAGCCTCTTCTAAAGATGATGCACAAGAAATTCCGCAAACAGTTTGCTGAAGACGAGCAGACTAAGGACGTAGATTACTGGAACCATGTTCTGTGGTCCGATGAGACCAAGATAAACATATTTGGTTCAGATGGTGTCAAGCGTGTGTGACCAAATGAGGAGTACAAAGAAAAGTGTGTCTTGCCTGCAGTCAAGTATGGTTGTGGCAGTGTGGGAGCTACAGTTCATTGAGGGAACCATGAATGCAAATATGTACTGTGACATACTGAAGCAGAGCATGTGCCCCTCCTTTTGGAAACTGGGTTGTAGGGTGTTATTCTAATATGATAACGACCACTGCCTTGCTAAAGAAACTGAGGGTAAAAGTGCTGGACTGGCCAAGCATGTTTCCATATTTTCCATATTCCGTGTTTTCCTCATATTGAGCATATGTGAAGGTAAAGGAGCACAAGATCTCCAACATCCACCAGCTCTGTGATTTCGTCATGGATGAGTGGAAGAGGATTCCAGTGACAACCTGTAAAGCTCTAGTAAATTCCATGTAATGCCCAGTGCTGGAAAATAACAGTGGCCACACAAAATATTGAAATTTTGGGCACCATTTGGCAATTTTCACTTTGGGGTGTACTCAGTTTTGTTACCAGCAGTTTACACATTAATGGCTGTGTGTTATTTTGAGGGCACAGCAATTTTACACTGTTACACAAGCTGTACACTGACTACTTTACTTTGTATCAAAGTGTCATATCTTCAGTATTGTCCCATGAAAAGATATAGTAACATATTTACAAAAATGTGAGGCGTGTAATCACTTCTGTGAGACACTCTGTATACATTTTTTCATTTTTCCTTTTTATAACATAAGGTGAGTTGAATAGTAGTTTAGTAACTTTGGTTTCTGTGGTTAAAGTGTTAATGCTATCTCTTTTGCCTTTCATTGGACCATTAGCAGTTACTGTGGGTGTGTCAAGCTACAGTACATTCTTAAAAACGATGGTTCTTTAAAGGTTCTTTAATAAAAAATTGTTAAATGGTTCTTTGCATGGTGAAATTGCATCAGATTGATGGAGAATGTGTTGTATATAGTTCTAAATAGCACCAAAGGGTTCTTCTGTTATTAGAAGCTCAATGATAGATCCCCTTTTGGTACTCTATGAACCCTTATCAAAAAGGTTTTGTATATAGAACCATCTGCAGCTCATTCCCCATCTATCCAACAAAAAATTTCACCATGCAAAGAGTCCTGATTTTTCAGGGTGGCCTTAGCAAGAACCATGTTAACATACAGACTGTTGATGTTTTATTCGCCAGATGGGCTGCAGGTAAAGGTATGAGGTTGGGGTTTCTAAGAAACTGGTAAGTAAGCATAAAAAAATTAACTGCTTTAAGAACATGTCTCAGCACTCCATACAGTGACAACAGACAATCCTGTGACACCATATGACCCAGTAACAGCCAGGGGAGAGCAAACACTACAGTGATAAGGAGACTAGTTCAGCAAGCAATGGAGGCTGCACCTTACTAGCTTTGTCTCCCCAGTATGTTTTTTGTCTTGTTTTGTCCATTTAAGCATGTTTTACACTGTGATTTGAGCTTGGTAAAAGCATGGTGTGTGGTAGAAAGCTACTGGAGGACTGCTCAGCACAGAGTGCTCGCAGACTGAGCAGCTATAAAAGGCTTTATTTAGAGAAACTCAGTTTTTCAGGTTAAGGCTGGTTAGGCATTAGTTTCCTCAGATGTTTGTAATGGAGCAACAAGCGAAATCATGCTGATCTATTTTGCCTAATTGTTGGATGTTCGCGGCGGAGGTGCCGACGCACAGCTGCAGGGGACAGGTGCGGCTGTGTTTGAGTGTGTGCACACACCCCTAATAAATCAGTTTCTCCCCAACAAACAGATGCAGAGGCGAAGTAGAGATATTTCAAGCAGCGAGCTGTCTCCATCATCATCTACCACAGATAAGAAGCCTTTATAACACGCCATTCACGCAGATATTCATTTCTGTGTTTCTGATTCTCCAGTCAGGCACGCAAAATCTTATGAAGCGCTGCTTGAATAACTCCTCTTTATCAGTATGCATAACGTTCATAGGACGGTTTTTGACCAGAAATGAGGCAGTTCCCAGTCGTGCAGTCTTCTGCTGTCTGCAGGAAGCCAAGAGTGGATCTTCTCAGTGTATTCAGGCCCGTTTTAATTTTCTTCCCCAGTTCTCTTTTATACCCTTTGTTCTCCAGCAGGAGGTGCAAGCAATAATCAAAGAAAATGAATACATGAATAAATGAATGGAGCTTTTCATCGACATCTGCTTGCAAGCCATTTCAGCTCCTCCATGGTGAAGGATGCCTGCTTGTCATGCTTGACTTAATCAATCGTGTTCCATTTCAGACACCATAGTACAATAATGTGGTTTTGATTTACCCAAGTGATTAAAATAAATAAATAAACCCAAGTTACATTACTAAAACAAGGCCATTTCCCAGGATTTCTCTCAACGGAGATAGTCAAGCACCTCGTTTTTTTGATTACCCAGGCTTTAGTAAACCTCCTCAGCTTCAGTGAATTGCTGTGTAAGCTTTCGTAAAATCTAGACATGGGCGCACAAGATCTTTCTAGAACCTTTTCAGCATTTAGAAGTGATGTCCCGATATGGAATTTTGCCACCTGATCCCCTCAGAGAACATACAGGATATTTACTGCTTGTTAACTATACCATGAAATTATCATTTTGGTCTATAATTCAAGCTGATTTACCTTGCTGATGATTTAACCACTGGTTTCTTTACCATTCTGTATTAAAATCACATTTATTTTGATATCTGCAAAGTAGGAAACTCACTGATCAGATAACTTTTTGTTTTTGTAGGCTACTTAAATAAAATAATAATAATTTGATAGTGGTGCGAATTCACTATAAGTTCACATTTCTCCAAACTACTTGTTTTAAATCTGCTGTCTCCAGTCGAAACCTTTAAGCAAAGTAAAGCAGAATGTGTCAACAATAGTTTCATTTTTAATCAGTCTCGTGTGAAAATTGTGGCAGAAGTGTATTTTGTACATCGTCAGCCAAATAAAGGGAACCTATAATTCTCATTTTCAGAGTTAATAATTGTATTTTTCGCGTACTATACATCTGTATTCACACTCTGTCTGAAACCCTTTTAGACCCCTGTGATGAACTCCTTGTGCTCTCATTTGTCTGCGATTAATTGTTAAACCACCAGGATGGTTCCTGTCAGCTGCCAGAATGGCCTCCAGCTCTTGCTTTGCACTTTGTGAGCATGTGTTAAGCTTGCTGATAAGTGGGCAGTAAGGATTGGGCTACATGATGTCAACTTGTAACAGAAAAAAGGCTGGAATTTCAGGCAACTGACAAAAGTGCTTTCTGTGAACACAATGGTTCATACACACAAACTGTACTGACAAGGAACTAACTAAACAGAAGCAGAAGCAAACAAATAAACCAGGGAATCCCAGATATTTCATTTCCAAAGTTATAGTGGCAAAAAGTAAACTTAACACCTAACATATGCTCAAATTTTGCACGCATGTTTGGCAGAACTCATATTCCACTGTAAAATAATTACTCACTGAAGATAATTAGATTTTGGTTACTATTTTAGTGGCTCTTTCTTTGGTAACCAAAAGCCCCTTTCACCCTTGCAACGGTGGCATAGGTAGAAAAAACTAGGTTTGAGTTTACACAAAATACATGGGGCATCCCTGCTATAGACACAGTGAATCCAATTCCATATTCCATAAGTTTCTTATAAAACAGACAACAGCTCTCAGTGTTCTCCTTATCTTTAGGTAACTCTTCTGAACTTCATGATCACGCCCGAGGGTATGCAGGACCAACTACTGGGCATCGTTGTGGCTCGGGAGAGGCCGGACTTAGAAGAGGAAAAGCAATCGCTCATACTTCAGGGAGCCGAGAACAAAAGGTACACGATCATTTACAATCAGAAATATGAATTCCCTTTTCATACATATTTTTTTTTCCTGTCGTAATCAGGACATCACTGATCAGTACACCAATCATATGTATCCAGATTTAATTTCTGCCGGCACAAAAAGTACTTAAGTAAGCATAAAAAGGTGATTCTTTAAATGTTCTTTAGTAAGAGGAATGGCTCTATTTAGAACCATGAGTTCATTTGCTTGCTTTAATACTTCTTTGCTTGGTGTATAGTTCTTCAGATTGATGGGAAGTGCTGTATATGATTCTAAATAGCACCAACAAAAACATTCTGCAATTGTTACAAGCTGTATATTGCAATAGAAGAACCAATTTTGGTGCTATATAAAACCATAAACAACCCATTCCTCATCAATCTTAACTATTTCACCACGCAAAAAAACATTAAAGCTGTTCAGAGTGTAAGAGAGTCTGCTGTGTTTGCTTTTACTTTACAGTTGTTTACAAATCTGCGTAAAAAGGCCTAACAATTCAGTGTATTCTGATATATTGTAATACCACAAAAAAACTTTGGTGATTTTTTTAATCTATTATTGAAAAAACATAGCACTATATGCTTAAGTATGCTAATGTTAACATTGGCTATGTGCCCTTATGCTGCTTGTTTATGTCGGAGTGGGAGAGTCTAATGGCTGCCCTCTAGCGGCTGTGTATTAATAGTTAATTAACACTGTAAAAAATGTCCAGTCTGTCCAATCTTAAACAATTAGTTATTCATCCATACTGTGAATTGAATTACAATATCACAATATAGATTCACCTACAAAAAGTGTAACTATATTGTTCTACAGCCTTCCTGTAGATTGTTCTTGCTGTCAGAAGTTGCTGAAAAAGCATATCAATTTTAAATAGTATGGGTTGAAACTTGCCAGTTGTGTTGGGATACCTCCTGGGTGGAAAAAAAGCTTTTCACATTTCTAAGCTTACCTTTCTGGATGCATAAGTATAACTCCATACACAAGAGAGGCGGCAACAGTACTGAAAGTTGTGAGTGAAGCCAATGTGACACACAGAATGTAATTTACTACATCCACAGACCGATCATTATGACTACCTTGGCATCAGGATACGTTCCAAAACATGGTTTTACAGTCAAACTTTTAAATTGCTAATGTAAACAGGGCCTTAGTAAGTTCTTATTATTCCTAGAAGTTTAAATGCTGTTACAGAAAATCTGACCAAAACTGTAATAGAGTCTGAGGCTATTTGTTGTTCCAAAAGCCTGTAGATTCTTCCATTTGATACATTTAAAACAAACCAGTTCTTTCAAGAAATACCAGTAAAAGCCGTTATATTTCCTCTTGTTTTCTCCCTTGTCCTGTAGACAGCTGCAAGAGATTGAGGACAAGATCCTGGAAGTGCTCTCCTCATCCAAAGGGAACATTCTGGAGGATGAGACTGCTGTCCAGATCCTCTCCTCTTCCAAAGTTTTGGCAAACGAGATCTCAGAGAAGCAGGCTGTAGCTGAAGTGACAGAGCAGAAGATTGATGAGACCCGCATGGGCTACACGCCCATTGCCATCCACTCTGCCATCCTGTTCTTCTCCATTGCTGACCTGGCCAACATTGAACCGATGTACCAGTACTCGCTAACCTGGTTCATAAACCTCTTCATCCTCTCCATCGACAACTCTGACAAGAGTGATGTCCTGGAGCAGAGGTGCGTAGCTATCACATTTGTTCAGTTATAGGCCTCGATATGAAAGTGCTTTGTAGGATATAATAGAATATATGTACATACATGGAAGGATATATCTGTATACGTGGAAGGTGGTGCAGTTTTCCAGCTGTCCTGGTGGGCTGGTTTACTTGTTGTTGTGGTAATACTAATGTGCAAAATACAGGGACTTCTGGAAGGTCTGGGACTCCCTAATTAACATCTTGTTTCCCTGAATGTCTCAAATGTATATGTAACTTTGAGATACCTTTGAAAAACATTATAATATGGCACAACTTTTTTTAAATTTGTTGCCTAATTTTTGAAGAAGAGATGATGAATAAGTTAATGTGTAGAAGATCTACCAAAATAGAAAAGAGTATTTCCTGATGAAGAACTGTCCAGCATTATTTTGCCATTGATACGACCGTGCCACTATGGTGAGTGAGTTAGCAACCTGTCAACACTTAAGTAACCAGCCTACATGGGACACCCACCACCCCTAATTTCAGAAGTTCTTAATTAACTGAATAAGGTGTGTTACAGGTAAGTTGGAGCTAAAACCTGAGGTAAGATAGATCGTTGGTGGCCAGTTTGGGGCTGTTTTGCTTCCAAAGGCTCTGAGAAACTAGTCAGAATGAATGGCATGACAGACTTTAAGAAACACCAGAAATGTATTTTCAGTGAGGTTGAGCTAATTAACCAAAGGCGTACTATTTCCACACCTTGAAGACGTCTCTAAATGTAGGGTACAATATTGAATTTCACTTAAGATTTTGACACATGGCCGCTCAAGAACTTGGAACAAAACGTGCACTTTGTTATATTGATGAGGTGTGGTCAGTCAGTGATATTTCACTCTTCTCATCATTATAGTGAGATGTTGATACAGTGGATGGCTCGGCGAAGCAGCCTTCTTTAGCTACAATGTACCCGACACATCTTTCAAGCCTGTGCAGAGCTGTTGCACTAGGAGTGCTTCTTTTACCATTTAAAAGCAGAAAAGTGAACTTCACAAAAGCAGACATCCTTGCCTTTGTGCCCATGTTTATCATCACAGAGCTGTCTTAAGCGGTCAGCACAGCTGTCTGAAGCTGCTTTGAACCTTCAGCGAAGTGCTTTACCAGCTAAACCACTGAGACGCTAGCTTCAATCTGCGGCCAGATTTCTGGGTGGAAGAAAAACTCACAGGCAAACAGTGCATCAAATCAAAGTCACGTCACACAGTAGCACAAAACATGAATTGATGTACAGTCGTGGCCAAAAGTTTGGAGAATGGCACAAATTTTGGTTTTCACGAAGTTGGCTGTTTTTTTAGAGCCTCTTGTCAGATGTTTATATGGTATAATGAAGTACAATTAAAAGCAATTTATATCATTGCTGTCCAAAAAAAAAAAATTTTTTTTGTTGATTTCTATTTCTCAACATCAATTAAATGCAGAAGCTGCCATTTACATTGTGGTAAAATTTCATGAAGAATGGACAAATAAAACAAACTTTTTTTTGTACTTTTTATTGACAAATACATCCAGTTTAAGCAAAGACTTAATATGTACAGTGTTAACCCTCTTTAAGACTTCTGCAATTTGCCTCGGCATGCTGGATATCAACATGCTGGGCGAAATCTTGAATGAAGGCAACCCGTTCTTGCCTAATCAGTGATTGGAGTTAATCACAGTTTCTGGGGTTTTCTTAGTCCACCCTCTTTTTGAGGATTGACCACAGGTTCTCAATGGGATTGAGATCTGGTAGTTTCCTGGCCATGGACCCACAATTGTAAAGTTTTGTTTACCGAGCCACTAGGTTATCACTTTTGCTCTGTGACATGGTGCTCCAACATGCTGGAAAAAGCATTGTTCATTTCCAAATTGCTTCTGGATCGTTGTAAGAAGTTGCTTTTGGAGGATGTTTTGATACCATTCCTTATTCTTCGCAGTGTTCTGTGTTCAAAATTTTGAGCGAACCCCCTCCTCTGGATGAGAAGCAACCCCAGACATGAATGGTCTGAGGATGCTTCATTGTTGGCATGACACATGACTCATGGTAACGCTTACCTTTTCTTTGGACAATCATTTTTCCGGATGTCCCAAACTGTCTGAAGGGGGCTTCATCAGAGTAAATAACTTTACCCCAGTCCTCTGCAGTCCAATCCCTATACTTCCTGCAGAATGCCAGTCTGTCCTTGATGTTTTTCTTGGAGAGAAATGGATTCTTTGCTGCCCATCTTTCAAGCCATCCTCTAAAAGCCTTCGTCTCACTCTGCATTCACATGCACACATACTTTGCTAATAAAAATGAACAGAGATCACATTTGAATGCAAAATTATAAATAAGTAGTGTCATAAATAAAGACAAGCTCTGGAGTGCTGGCTGAAAAAATAAGAGGCTGATGCCTGAGATGAAGCAGACAGCAAACCAAGTCTCACTATTACAAGTAGATGTGTATAGTCTAGTGACCTTTCAAACTTTTGAGGAACTCAGCAACAGTGGTGGCCATTCTGTAACTATCTTGGAAGGTTTACTGGACTTATAAGTCTATTTACAAGGCAGTGAAACGCCAGAAGCCTAATACTACTGATCACAAGAGCTCTGGTAGGAGAGGTGCTGGTGGGAGAAGAACGGTAAGAGTCGATCCTGTTGAAGATGTCAGTTATTTCATAACTTGCAATGCAGTGAATTTTAGCCTATTTTATTTGTTAAGATATTGTATATATTTATTTCACCATTGAATGTCACACCAATGTTTTTTTTCTGATTGTTAGATAATCTAATGCTCTGCTCGGAGGCAATACGGCGATCACTCAGTGCTCGCTCAGTTGTTTGGTGTTAACTGTTGGAAAGAGTTTGCCAACATGTTGCAGAGTGCTCGCCGTTTCATCATCTAGCATGTTTAATATTTAGGCCAGTCGGCTATGGAACGCCCTTTGGGTCATTACGCGTACATTGACATCCGCGTTACCACGTCAAGTTTGAATGTCTTTAGACGGAAAAATGTGCCATGTTAACATGTAACTTTTGTACAATGTTTGTTAGACGTTTAGATTTTCCGTACTATTGGTTGACGTAGGGGCTACGTATTAGTCACATGGGTGTTATGTTGTGGTCACATGGGCTTTACGCGGGCTGTTTCTTGGGCTGCGTATCCATCACGTGTCTTAAACGCCACTGTAAAGTTTTATTTGGAATAGTCTATGTGTGCTGGGTGGGTCTATTGGGCGGTGAATTGGTAGAGTAGAAAACAAGATGTTATCCAGGACTTTTTGGAGTGACTGCCATAGAAGTTATTTTCAGTTTTCTATTCGAGTTTAGTTTAACCATATTCTGTGATTTTATGCTCTTTTGCAAACAAATCAACAAATTCTTACTTGTTGTAGGAGTTTGAGTGAGAACGTTGAGGCAAGTTGATTTTATAACCAAATATCCCGAGGAGGGAAATTTTATTTTCGACTGAAAACAGAATTGCTAAACCAATTCCCCATTTGAGCTGACAGAGAGTCGACTCACCACTATGAGTGAACATAAACAAAGTCCTTTCCTCTTTCCTTAATTGGCCTGCAGAATAGCCTGCTTAACACAGTGTCTGTGTGTGAATACTGTTCATGAGTGTTCAGAAGCCTCTACAATGTAACGAAAACAAGATTACATATGTTTTCTGCTGCTACAAATAATGCCTGCCTTTGCTTATGTCACATGCAGAGTCAAGCATTAAATATAAACTTGCGCTTCTCATAATGTCAAACCTATCCACCAAACCTTGAGCACTTCCAGGTGCTTTTTTGACGATATACTGAAATATATCATTTGCATCTGTGCAACAATACAGATGGTAGCTCTGTGTTCATACCAATATTTGATATTTATTAAATCTTACAGTACGTCATTTATTGCAACTTCATTCTGTTCCTAAATATCAGATGAGTGTCCACACCAGTACTTTTTACAGTGTTTGGATTTCACCCCTCAGAGGCTGATGGAGTACTAGCACCCAATTTTAAATGTCCAAAAGTGCTGTGTTAATGAGGAATTTTTTGTCGCCTTAAAGCATTCAAACTTGACGTTTTAAAACAGGCGTCAATGTAGGCGTAATGACTGTTAATAAAACTGTACACACTGTTGATCTTCTTTTGGGAAAGCCCACTTGTGAACTAAGTGGGGTTTGCTATAGAAAGTGAAAGCTTTCACAACAGCTGGGCTCTACCATTTACCAGTCCAGCACGCTGTACTGAGTAAATGGGATTGCGTAGAGAGAGAACTGCATCACTATTGACACCGATCAGTCATGTAGTGTAAACGTCACAACCACTAAAAGACTTTTATAAGCACAACCAGTCATGTAGTGTAAACGGCACAAAGACCTGAGCACTCAAACGTGTAGTGTAAAGCAGGCATTAGTGAAAAAAATAAGTCAAATCTTTTTATTGAATGGCCAAATCTTATCCCAGCGTGCTGGACTGGTAAATGGTAGAGCTCAGCTGTTGTGCAGTGAACCCCAGTTAGTTCTCAAACGCAGTGGCTTTCCCAAAAGAGGATCAACAGTGTGTACAGTTTTATTAACAAAGCATTTAGTTAATGTTTCAGGCTTTAGATCTGCATTTAAAACCTCTGTTTCAAAGATTTTATTCCCCAGAACTGACTACGGTAATTATAGTTTCAATGTTTAAAGACACCTGAGATGTGTTACTGTATTGGAAACATGACAGTTTCATAAACATAAATATAAATATATTTGAGAGGTCAGTGCACTTGAAAAAATGCACGGTGGCATAAAGCTACGCTACGCTAACGTTGGCATGGTGGCAGCATTACTAGTGAAAATTAACTTTTGTACACTGCTAGTTAAAGTTGTGGACTGACCATGATGTACAGAATGATGTTCTGGGGAAAGAAGCTGTGGAGGTGGCAGTTAGTCTAAGGCTTTGGGGCTCTCACTCTGGGATGGAAACCACTGGAAGAGAGAGTGACAGGGTGTGAGGGGTCAGCCATTATTTCTCACCCTCTTCCTCATCCTATATGGGTAAAGGTCTTTGAGGGTGAAGAGCCGACAACCAGTGATTTTCTCTGCACGTTGCACTGTTCACTGGAACTTAAGTCTGGTGTGAGAAGAAGCAGAGTTGAAACAAACAGGGGCTGTCAGTGTATTTATTAGTGTAGATTGTGTATTTAATGTGGAGAAAATACTTTCTGTTGTATATACTAGGTTCCTCTGAGGCTTTTGGCTTCCGTGGGTTAAATAAAATCTACATCTGGATTATTCCACTACTGCAGGAAAGATTATTAAAATATATGTGTGTTGTGGTGATGTAATACTGTGCTGTATATACATATATGTTACTGTAGTGCTGTATATATATATATATATATATATATATATATATATATATATATATATATATATATATATATATACACATACATTACTAAGTTTTTACGTCTAGAAGTCTATAATTACAACTAGGAAATTGACATTTATTTACTGTATAAATTTTGCATTGACTTACCTTACATCTTTTCAAAATATCTGAACTGTAAGTTAAACAGATGATGGTCTCTGACGTTTGTGATTTTTAAAGAGGAGGATCATGAGGATAAACTGGAGCTTTTTAAGTTAATGGTGTTAGTTTGCTGCTGGTCAATTTCTCCATAGTCCTTCCGTAGCCTCTGTCCAGCGAAGTCTAAGGATTTGATAGGTTTTGCTTTATACATATGTGTAGAGAATGTAGAGTAACAGTGCACTGCAGCTGGATTTCAGCCTGCACTTCTGCAGACGGGTTGAAAGAAATAATCACTTTTGTTAGCATATTTTAAATGCATTAATTTTAAATGGCATTTAATGAATCCTTTTATTCTCTTTAAACTACTCTTGCATCACCATCTGTGCCCAGACTGCAGATCCTGAGAGACCATTTCACCTACTCGCTGTACGTCAACGTGTGCCGCTCACTCTTTGAGAAGGATAAGCTTCTCTTCTCCTTCTGCCTCAACGTCAACCTGCTCAAACATGAGAAGCTTGTAAGTGACTCCTCTCACCTGCAGTTTTGATGCTGAAGACGAGCTCATCAAAGACAATGCCTTATTAATGACACATGTACCTGTTAAAAAAGCATAAATTTCAAATATAAATTATCAAATCTTATAGAAAACATGTTTTCATACACTGTAAAACAATCAATCTTGTGCAGTCAGCTGTCATACTACACTGATCTTACATATTTACAAATTAAATGCAAGCATATGATTCAGCATAATTCACACTTTATCATTTTGTCACTGTTGGTAATTCAGTGTCAAATGGTATGCTTTATTATCTTAAAAAGGCACTTCCAACATGCTTTGTTGTCTTGAAGTAGATCTACTGCTGTAGGTGCTGTAGAACAGACTTATGTAGTATTTTAAATTGATGCATGTAGAACATATGTGGCAGTGATCTGCGTGAAAAATGCCCAGATGCCCAGTTTTTCACGTCCATTTACACCCTGTCGTTTAGTCCCAGAATGAAACAAACTGTTTGCTTTACAGCGAGAGGCTATGATTGTCACATAGAAGCAACATGTGTAAATAGACAGAATAAAATGAACCTCAGTGTAAATAAGATTTGTTAGTTCTGCTAGCTACTTACTAGTAGCCTATATTCTTATAAGAAAAGAGTTTCATACTAAATAACAACTTTGTATTGATGTTGAGATTGAATACTAGCTACACTTTGCCTATACTATATATTTGTTTCTATCTCGACATTAACACAAAGTAAATTAAAGTTGTTATCCACACTATGAATCTTTTAGTTTAAGCTGATCTGCTTCAACCAGCTAAAAGTGTTACAATCACACAGCATGGCTGCTACTTACGGGTTACTGTTGGAGTTGTGATGCTAACAAAGTTGGAACTACTTCTCTGTTCAGTCTCTTCTGTGTTAAACATTAAGCGAAGCTGCTCATTATCCAAGTTTGAATGATGCAGACCTTGAATTAAAGTTGTCTGGGATCCTGTTAAAAATTTGGGAACTGAAGTTCTTTGTTTTGACTCTATTGTTTTGGGTAATGTCACTAAAACCAACACATTGACAAATGTCCTACTATTCAGTATATACAGCAGTTTAGCCCCGTCTACTGATGCTGAAGTCATAAGTTGTCCAGCTTGGTACTGCTTTTTAAATGAGGCATATTACAGGACCGCCAATTAGAACAGATAAAATTTACATATGTAGTCATATAAAAAAGATTCAAAACTGTTTTTGATGCATTAAACTTAAACTAAGAAATTTTAGAAATTATAGCACATGTAGGCACATGACGGGTTAATTTGGCCAATAAACCTTGCATACCATTATAGTAAGCTTAAACTATAACACCCTAACTATAATATTACAAATAACACCCTGTTTCTACATCAATTACTATATAGGAGCACTTTGTAGTCCTACAATTACAGACTGTGGTCTATCTGTTTCTCTGTATACTTTGTTACCATTTTTTTAATGGACCCCGAAAGGACCGCCACAAAGCAGGTATTATTTTGGGTGGTGGATCATTCTTAGAACTGCAGTGACAACACTGAGAGCAGTCCACTGATATAGTAAGCGTAGCTGATAAAGGAGGTGTATTTGATGAAGTGACCTTGACTTTTTAACCTTTATCTTCCAGATTGATGAGAACGAATGGCGTTTTCTGCTGACGGGTGGAGTCGGTCTGGACAACCCTCACTCCAACCCCTGCACCTGGCTGCCCAAGAAATCCTGGGACGAGATCTGCCGGCTGGACGAGCTGGAGCGCTTTAAGGGCCTGCGCAAGGACATGGCCCGCCTCAGAGAGGGCTGGAAAGAAGTCTACGACAGCAAGGTGGGAACCGATCACCCACCTCTTCTCTTTAAACACATTAATATAGACATCATTGTTTATTGTATATGTTTAATACAGGAACCTCATCACACACACTTTCCCGAAGAGTGGCAGGAGAAACTGGGACAGTTCCAGAGGATGTTGGTTATACGCTGCCTGAGACCCGACAAGGTGAAGCACATCATGTACTTTTGTAGACACAGGGTTTTCCGTGATGCGCGTTCATATTTTAACTCATTCAGCTATTCATTACTTTGTGTTAGTTTACGGCTACATTCACACAGCAGGAAAAAATAACACAAATCTGATTTTGTATTAGTCTGTTCTCACTTTTAAATGTGATCTATATCTGACATTAGTCCGAACAGATCACACTCCTTAACTGACCCACATGCACAAAAGTTTTATGTGTCGGATTTCAATACTAAATTAAAAAATGTGTCAAATGTATTTGTGCTCTTCGCCCTGCCATACTGTTACATATCTGTATTACATATCGTCACTGTCCAATGAAAAACATGTATCTGCATTTTCAGTTTTTCAGTTTTGTGCAACATTTGAGCATGACAGTTGCTGTTTACATTTTATGATGAATGGACCAATAGAAATGTTTCAAAATCACTTGGGGAAAAATCTGGTTCCATTGACTTACATTGAAAATGAAGACAGTTTTTGGCTTCTCCTGTAAAGTTACCATTTTGGACATTCATTAGACAGTGACGATATGAAGAGAAAGTGTGGATTTGGGTTTAAAAAAAGTTTTTATTTTCAATAAAACCTAAATAGGACACTTCTACATAGTTTATTTTAACTTTTATACATAACAACCCATAATGGTGCCAAGTAGTTATCTCTCATGGTAAAATCACTAATAATTGTATGATTGATGATCACACAGTACACACTTTGTTAAGACCTTGTAAAGTGAGGTTGTGAATATAAAGGGTGCTAGATTGGCTTCAGGCATGATTTTTCCCCTAATCTTTAATTCAGTAACTTTATAAAACAGCGTTAAAGTAGTCTTGGAACTGAAACCTTTCCAGTAGCTCTTATGCAATAGAGATTTCATAAAAAGGAAAGGAATAGAATAATACTTTATTTGACCTTCTCATAAATATGTTAAATATATTAACTATAATCAAATTAAACATACAGGGATTAAGCCCAAGCACTGAATTGAATGTGATAAATCTCTGTTCATAGTGCTTTGTAGTTCTAGGCTTTTGATGTGTTTAACAACTTAAGTGATCAACTTTTTTCTGTCCCTCTCTCAGGTCATCCCTATGGTTCAGGAGTTTGTGTCTTACAGCTTGGGCCACCAGTTTATCGAAGTCCCCCCCTTTAACCTGGGAAAGGCATTTGGGGACAGCCACTGCTGCGCTCCCCTCATCTTCATCCTCTCGCCAGGATCAGACCCCATGGCAGCGCTGCTCAAATTCGGAGACGAACAGGTACAAGCTCCAATTAAATATGTATAAGTCTACCTGGTACGCGCTTCCGCTTCTGAGTTTGCAATGTCAACTTAATTATTTAACTTCACTTTTTATTCCTCTGATTTGTTTGCAGTTCCTTCTGTTTTACGTTGAAAAGTTTAAAACCTCAAAGGGAACTTTCCTGTGGGTTTCTGTGCCTCAATGTTTGGAGCCTAAATTACTTTTCTCTTTCAGCTAGCAGACTTTATAAGTACATGCAGTACCTACACATGGCACACTATTATCTATTTACTGCAAAAGACAGTACACAGTGACATTTGGAAAGAAACAAAACCTCTTGACTCTCTTGATGCGCATTTAATACTATCCAACCTCTCGTGCTGGGGGTGAAGGCAGATAACATGCAGGTGGAAAAGTCTCTGATTGCCTGGGTTTTGGACTGCCTGTCTGGAAGACCCCAGTATGTGGTTTGATGGTCTGATCGTCTGGTCAGTGTCATTAGAGCACCATAGAAAACTTTGCTGTCTCCCTCATTCTTTACCTTGTCCACCACTTTCTGCTGACTCTGTGGTGGTTGGATGCATGAGGGATGGCCAGTAAAGAGAATAGTGCACCACTGCACAATAATGATGTCTCCTGCATAATAATTATGTGACTTACTTACTTACTTACTTATAGTTTTAATGGTAGGTTTATTAAAAAAAATATTTTAATTTGGTTGTTCCTTTGTAAAGAGTGGCACGGTAGTGTAGTGGTAAGCACTGTCACCTCACAGCAGGACGATCCGGGTTCGCTTCCTGGTCCGGGTCATTCTGTGTGGAGTCTGCATGTTTTCCCTGTGCTTGAGTAGGTTTCCTCTGGGTACTTTGTTTTCCTCCCACAGTCCAAATACATGCGTGTTAGGTTGATGGTCACTTTAAATTGTCTGTTGGAGTGTGTGTCCGTGAGCGACTAAAAACATATATATACAGTATGTTATAATATGGAAATTTTGTTTACAACAACAGTATACGGACATCTTTAAAACACTTAAGTCTCTCATTTTCTGCTCTGCTATATATAAACTCCCTGTTCTGTGGTTCTACCAGGGCTTCTCAGGAAATAAGCTAACCTCACTGTCCCTTGGCCAAGGCCAGGGTCCCATCGCCATGAGCATGATCGAGTCAGGCATGAAGGAAGGTACCTGGGTGGTCTTACAGAACTGTCATCTAGCCACATCCTGGATGGCAACCCTAGAACGAGTGTGCGAGGTAAGACAAGAGACCAACTCCTTAAACCAGTGTGAGATAAAACATGTTGTTCGTTGTTGGTAATGATTAGAGCTCAGAAACTGAAAAAAACTGAAAAGCTAATATTTTAACTTTTCTGCATTTTAAACTCAACACAACTAAACAGGCTTGATCAAAATGTATTTTTTTTTCTTGCTGTATGTAGGCTTATTATATTTGTCTAATGTCTGCATTAACATAATGAGATTCTAAAAGAGGCTGGAGATGCTGAAAGAGCTATAGCTACATTATTGGTCAGTTCTCAAGATGATACACACCATACCTAAAATGAAAGCATGAAATTGATCCATGCATATTTGGGAGTTTGAAGGTGAATGTGTGACAAGTTTTAGCCAGTACCAGAGCTTGTACATAAACACTACTGCTATGGAACAGATAAGGATGATTATGTTATAAATACAATATAGTTATAAAATAACTGACTGAAATTTTACCTGTACAATATCTGATGACTATATCTTTCTATACTTGTCTCTACATATCTCACTACAATGTTTTACACTATAGACATATTACATCTTTTTTTTTTTTTGTTTTGTTTATGTGTTTTTTCAGGAGCTGAACCCAGACACCACTCACCCCGACTTCCGTCTGTGGCTGACCAGTTACCCCTCGCCTAACTTCCCTGTGGCCGTCCTGCAGAATGGTGTCAAAATGACCAATGAGGCCCCTAAAGGGCTGCGCTCTAACATCATTGGTTCCCTCTATATGGATCCTATCTCCGACCCTGAGTTCTTCAATGGCAGCTCCAAACCGGTAAGCATGAATCCAGCACCAGCTGGTTGCAGTAGAGTTTTAGTCTTAATAGAAGTCATATATTTACACATAGGGTTATTGGATAAGGTGTTCGGGAAACGTCAATTCACATGAGAACTAATTTTATTTTGCATCAAGTAATGCAGTGTTTTGAACACCTACATTTTCAAAATGCTTCCTCTATCTCTATCAGTATGATGTTTTTTAGATCATAGACCTAAACATTTTTTTTAAGACGTGTAAAAACCAGATTATTATTTATGGATTTACAGGGTGACACACAACAGCACACTTACCATATTTTAGCCTGTTTATGTTTTCCTCACTAAGTTATTGTGCGGTCTTATACCTGTGATAGTGTTACAGTCTAGTCTGTTAGCATGACTAGCCTATCTACAGAAATGTAACTGATGCTGATCATACACTAGAAGACTTTTAAAAGACATTTAAGAATAAAGTCTGACACCTTCTCACATCTAAAGACTAGTCACAGACTTTAGTCACAGTCTAGTTAGAGACTATGATTGTACAAAGACTGGGGATCTTTCAGAGTCACTATTTACTGCTACTAGATTCCTTTTGAGACTATTTCCCATTTATATAATTAAAGCTTGCAATATTCAGCTTAACTGTCTGGTTCGCTGGTAGGCTAATTGTAAACACTGTAGCCCCAATCGGCTGGGGTTTCGAGGGCTTTAGCGATTTCGTGGTTTAAATGTGAAGACATGTCAAAGAGGCACTCTTGTTCACTCCACAGGTCACTCCAGTTTCTCTTCCTTTTGTACAGTCCAGAAGAACCACAGTTGCCAAACTTTGCCGGACTCCCTTCCATGTCTAATCTTTTTCTTAGTATATGGTACAGATTTGTATCTATGTTACAGTCTGAATAGCAAAAACTACAAGGAAATACAAAAGTGTCAGTGGACAAAAAACATGCCATTTGTAGGTGAACTGGAACACAGTCAGTTGCTCCTGTGTTGCTGGTGAAGATTAACTGGAACTGGATAGATCTCCCTTTACATAGAATTCAAGGTGTAATTTCACCAAGAAAGAGAAGGCTTTCAGGGACCCTGCCACTAGGGGGAGCCCAGTCTTTGCTATGTTATTCTCTGGGTCTGTTTAAAACTGGGGTTCAGTGTTAATGTAATATCTTCCCTTCTCCTGAAAAAAAATCATACACAGAAGCAGCAACACCCAAAAATGCATCATGCTAATTTTCTCGTAGTGCCAGTGTAGCACAGCATATACCGCTGTATCACACAGTATACACCTCTCACTGTTAATTTATAGTAACATAGCCCTTATAAATTGAAAGCTGTTTTTCAAACACTGCAGATCTGAAGGAACAGTAGACCAAACCCCTAGCACTGACAACAAGCCCACACATTGTGATGTCAGCACTCGGACCCAGCCAGTAGGGGTGGCAATATGCTGATGGTTATCGCGTTCATGGTAAATAATGTTGTCGATAAATCACGTTATCAGAGATAATCATGGTTACAGCAAGAAACTGGGAAGGGGGAAAGATGTAAACACAGGCACAGCTTAACGAAGAAACAGGTTATGTATTTTAATGTAACATCAAACTGTATCTATATAAACGTTACTGGCTCATCCTGTGTCTTGTCTACAAATATATTGATATGCTGTACACCCAGTCCCATCATGAAAATATCTTAGCAAATTGTACCATCATATTTTTTGCCATGTAACCCCCTCGTATACTTAAATTTTCTGCAAATAGCATTTTATATGAAGAAAATCTTTGCACCTAATTGTTTTTATTTTTTAGTCTTTAAAGAAATCAAAAGAAATCCAAACTTTTAATGGCAGATGTTAATGTTCTGTATGGTTACGTTTCAGGCTGTTTTTAAGAAGCTGCTGTATGGCCTATGTTTCTTCCATGCCCTGACGCAAGAGAGAAGGAAGTTCGGCCCCCTAGGGTGGAACATCCCCTACGAATTTAATGAGACTGACCTGCGCATATCCGTCCAGCAGCTGCACATGTTCCTGGACCAATACGAAGTAAGGTCATGCACACTTTCAAACACTCAATCCACTTCTGCTCCTCCTCTCATACCTACATCGGCTTGTAGTCGAGCCACTCTATTACATGAGCGCTTAACACAGCCTCTCCATGTCTCCAACTTCATTTCCACGCACACCACCACTCCTTTCATAAGCCCCTGCGAAGAGGGGAGAAAAAAGAAACCCTTGACATTTTCCCAACTTCAGAGGCACCCTCTACGCTCCTCTCGCTATCCCTTTCAAAACAAGCGCTCTCTACATAAACTGATCAAGAAACTCCCAGAAAAACGCGCTGACATTTCGTTTGCAGCGCGCTGCTCGGTTCGCGGCATTAGCAAGGGAAATTTCAGCAGGAAATGTCACGATCCCAGCGTTCACGGGATCACCTTTTCATATAGAACCTACCCCACCAACCCCCACCCACCAAACCATCACCACCACCATGCTCAAAGTATACTGAACCAACTGACATCTCCCACTGGCATGCATAATGCAAAGGGCCTTTGGTGTACAGTAATGCTTTACTCAGGGGTAGGTTGTTTATTTACCCAGTCACTTTAGAGAATACACTGTAAATCCATGTGTAGGTTCTTCACACTTTTTCCGTAGCACTCTCTAAACACATCAAAGTGTTTAGTAAGGCTGTTCCCACATTTGAGCGCAAACTGGGGAAAGTTTGTCTGCAACATTAAATAAATATTGCTTTTTCTTTGATGCTTGCAGTGAAACTTTTCTAAATTAGGGTAGCTCAGCAGCAAGACAGGTGAAAATAGTGTTAGAGAAACCAATTTACAGTCTAAAACTTGGTTACAGTGTTTGGTATACAGGCATTAATATATACTTTAGAAGTAGCTGTACATAGAGGAGTGTGGGGTACAGTCTAATACGGGGTAAAATAACACACATAATATGGCCAAAAGTTAGTGCACACCCCCTCTGATGGTCAAGTTTGAGTGTTTCAGGTGTACAAAATGAAGGACATAGCCAAGAAATCATCATGGAAAAATGTAAGTAATTGAAGAAGGGCTCTGGCTTTTGCACAGTACTGCATGTAACTGTGAGGTGTTTCGGTGTCTAACCACAGGAGGTGCCCTTTGATGCGCTCCGCTATATGACAGGAGAGTGTAACTATGGAGGCAGAGTAACAGACGACTGGGATCGCAGGACCCTCCGTACCATCCTCTCCATCTTCTACACAGCTAACATCATCACAGACCCCAGCTACAAGTTTGATCCCAGTGGCATCTACTACTCACCGCCTGAGAGAGATGTAAGATACACACATATGTACTCAAAAACAATAGCAAGTACATGACTTGCAGACATAGCTTATAGCAGTTATTTTTCATCAAATAATTAAAGGCTTTTATAAAATCTGTGTTTCAGCAGTGACAGTTCTTCATGTTCAGACCTTGGAACTCTTTAAACCAATGGGATCTGACTAATGACCATGTGGCCATGAGAGACAGGGGTGCTAATTTACTTCCTGTGGCTAAAATAAAACTCTACAGACTAGCCTACAGACTATTTACCTCTGAATGCTGTTTTTCAGTACTTACAAGAAAAACTGAGACAGCATTTCCACTTTTAAAGATAAAGACAAAACCGTTGAGTTTGTAAATGTAGGAGTTCGTGTTTAGAGTAATTGTAGAAGTTAGGGTTTAGTGTAAATGTAGTGGTTAGTGTTTAGTGTAAATGTAGGGTTTATGATTTAGAGTAAATGTAGGGGTTAGGGTTTAGTGTAAATGTAGGGGTTAGGGTTTAGTGTAAATGTAGGGGTTAGGTTTTAGTGTAAATGTAGGGGTTAGGGTTTAGTGTAAATGTAGGAGTTAGGGTTTAGTGTAAATGTAGTAGTTAATGTTTAGTGTAAATGTAGGGTTTATGATTTAGAGTAAATGTAGGGGTTAGGTTTTAGTGTAAATGTAGGGTTAGGGTTTAGTGTAAATGTAGGAGTTAGGGTTTAGTGTAAATGTAGTAGTTAATGTTTAGTGTAAATGTAGGGGTTAGGGTTTAGTGTAAATGTAGGGGTTAGGTTTTAGCGTAAATGTAGGGTTAGGGTTTAGTGTAAATGTAGGAGTTAGGGTTTAGTGTAAATGTAGTAGTTAATGTTTAGTGTAAATGTAGGGTTTATGATTTAGAGTAAATGTAGGGGTTAGGGTTTAGTGTAAATGTAGGGGTTAGTGTTTAGTGTAGATGTAGGGGTTAGGGTTTAGTGTAAATGTAGAGGTTAGGGCTAAGTGTAAATGTAGGGGTTAGGTTTTAGTCTAAATGTAGGGGTTAGTGTTTAGTCTAAATGTAGGAGTTAGGGTTTAGTGTAAATTAGGAGTTAGGGTTTAGTGTAAATGTAGGGGTTAGTGTTTAGTGTAAATGTAAGATTTAGGGTTTAGTGTAAATGTAAGATTTAGGGTTTAGTGTAAATGTAGGGGTTAGTGTTTATTGTAAAGGTAGGATTTAGGGTTTAGTGTAGATGTAGGGGTTAGGGTTAAGTGTAAATGTAGGAATTAGGGTTTAGTGTAAATGTAACGGTTGTGGTTTAGTGTTAATATAGGGGTTAGAATAGGGTTTAAATGTAAGTGTAGTTTTGTGGTTTAATGTAAATGTAGATGTTAGGGTTTAGTGTAGATGTAGGGGTTAGGATTTAGGATAAATGGAGGGTTTAGTGTAAATGTAGATGTTAGGGTTTAGTGTAAATGTAGGAGTTAGGATTTAGGATAAATGTAGGGTTTAGTGTAAATGTAGGAGTTAGGATTTAGGATAAATGTAGGGTTTAGTGTAAATGTAGGGTTTAGGGTTTAGTGTAAATAATACTCTATAAATCATGACTGCGTATTTATATATATATATATATATATATATATATATGTTACTACCTCATTAAGGATGTGGGATTAAATAGATCAGAACATAATCCATGTAAGTATCTATGGTCTAAAATTTTCTGTGTTTTTAATAGTAGAATGCTTCATATGTACAACTTCACGCTGATTCAACAGCCTGTTTAGTTGAACTGATCTCCATTTTGTTAGGCTCCTTCATATAAATGCAGCTATAAATATTAAACAGTGCATTAAAATCGTTCCATTTCTATGTATAATTGTGTAAACTTTCTTTATTTGAGCTTGTAATCATGTGACAATGTTTATTTTAAATGTTTAAGAGATGTCACTCGCAGATAGTGAGCAAAATATTTGTGATTTACCTCTCTGCTCTTTTTTACTCAGAGAAACTTCTGAAAATTATTATGAGCTCTAAGTTCAATAACAAAGCACAGTGGGATGCTGCCAGTGCCACCATCTAATTTATTTGCGAGTGCATGTATAATCTACACTCAATTTTATTTGCCATTTTCTTGCAGTATCTTTTATTCATGAGTGTTCATTTGCATAGTCATTATTATAAATGTCAGCAATCTCAGGGGTTGCGTGTTTTAAGCGTGTGCCGTTATTTAGCGGCTGTGCTTTGCTCGTGCCTTCCCATTGAGAAATGCGTTGTTTTATTTTATTTATTTATTTTTGTATTTGCAGCACAACGGTTACATTGAGTATACCAAGTCGCTCCCACTGTATCCTTCTCCGGAAATCTTCGGCATGAACGCCAATGCCGACATCACCAAAGACCAAGTGGAAACCCAGCTTCTATTCGACAGCATCCTGCTCACTCAGGTTCCATCTCACTGTTAATTAGTAGAGAAGTCTGATGAACATTTTGTGTCAACTGCACAGCTGTGGTTTAGAGTTTAACCGTGGTTTAAACCTGTTAGTGAGTAAGTCCTGTGGGTTCTTAAACTCCATGGCTGTGTCCTTAGAAGCTCTCACAGTTTAACTGCCCTGTCATTTAAAAATCAAACATCTGCCACTAGATGTTGCTGTATTTCAGGTTTAGCTGAGGTTCATCTTAAACCCAGTAAAGACACAGTTCAACTGAGGTTTAAGGCAAGATTACTGATAATTGAAGTGCATAATTAGTTCTGATGTTTTAATATTACAAACCTAGAAGCCCAATCATGGTAAATAATAATAATATAATATTGCATACCATTATTCCATTCATGGTGGAGGGATATGTAAAGGGTGTTGTGAGGCAAAATAGTCCTCCTCTAGTCCTTTATCAGTGGTCACCAGACACAAGCAACTTGCTCAGTGTTGCCGAATTGGGTAAGATGATCACCCAATGAGCAATGTATTAGATGTTATAACATTTCATTTAGGTCTTACTTAAAAAAAAAAAGTACTAAAAGTAATGCTGTAATGATATTAATAGTAAACAAAATAAAAAAGAAACTTTTCTGGGAATACTTAAGACAACATTGCAGCTCTGGTTCTAACATCACCAGTGTTTTTCTTTAGCTCTTGTAACTGCATGTAATATTAAATATGAAACAAAACTGTGAACAACTAGTGCTTGTTGATTCTTCTGCTCTTTTTTGGATTCAGGGGGACTTAACATGTCAGGTACAGACCATAAGGAGAAAGGGAAAACACTGGGAGTAGCAAAAGTGTCACTTTACTTACTATTGTACATGACATACATACATTTTCACATTATTATTTTAATGTTATACAATAATTTAGGGAGAGTTGCAAGTAAGTGCAGACGCTGAGGAGAAAGTGAAAACTGTTAAGATTCTTTAAAAACCGCTTTTACAACAGAACTGATTTAAATAATAAAAAAGAAACATTTCTCAAATAATTCCTTTTTCACTTAATGTTGCTTACATACACATTTAGACAATTTCACATAAGATTTATCATTTATATTATAATTTCTGTGATATCTAATATTTAAAACTAGGGAGAGTTAATTATGGTGAAAGGTCAGGCGCAGACGTGTGTAAAATGTGATGTTTTAGAAACATTGGGAGCTCCTAGAATGTCAGGGAGAAATTGACTGAGTTCCTGTTGTCATTGTGTGTCTATAAGATACAAGCACTAACTTGTAGTTGAAAGAAGTCAGACTGTTCAGTAATGCAATTTCGTTGTCCTCCTTTAAAGCATCCATTTCCAGCTATAATGTCTATATTGATTGAACAGCCTGTTGCCTGTATAGGCACCATCCCAGCTCATTACTTACCGATTTAAAACTAATCCTGCTTTTCTACATCTCCTGCCAGTCTCGCTCTTCTGGAGGAGATGCAAAATCTTCAGACGACATGGTGTACGAAGTAGCGGCGGACATTTTGAGCAAGCTGCCGCGGGACTTTGACATTGAGGCGTCCATGCGCAAGTTCCCCACCAGCTACAACCAGAGCATGAACACAGTGCTGGTGCAAGAGATGGGCCGCTTCAACAAGCTCCTGCAGACCGTCCGGGACTCCTGCGTCAACATCCAGAAGGCCATCAAGGTCAGAACCAAACCAATTACGCAGGAACAGTCTCCAGGTGGTCACTGATTTGGCTTTGGGGATGAAGTTATTGAGGTCAAGCAAACATGTATGAGTAATACCTTTGAGCTTTATTTTAAGGCACTCAGCTGCGATATAATAAAGGCTCAGTGTGAGAACCAGGCATATGGTCTACAGGCCATGAAATACACTTTACTCAGATCACTTACTTTATACAAGTTATCTGAAATACAAACCAGCAGTTTGATCATTTATTGTGAGAGCTCAAATAATGGTTTGATTCTCATGTCTTGTATTAAATGGACCTGATTATTAATAACAAAGACAAATTAGAACAGTCCCTCTCTAACTGTATGTATCCATGATAAATAAGAGTTGGAAGAGCTCATTCATTTCATTCATTCATCTTCTAAACCACTTCGTCCTACTGGGGAGAGCTGGATCTTCCCAGTGCACACTGGGCAGAAGGCAGAGACAGGACACCAGTTAATCACAAATCAGACACACATTTGCACACACAAACACACATACATCTAGGAGCAATATAGCATCTGCAGTTCACCTGATTGCATGTCTTTAGACTGTGAGAGGAAACCCACACAGAGACAGAGAGAACATACAAACTCCACACAGAAGGGACCCTGATCACCCAGCTGGGGAATCAAATCCAGACTCATCTTGCTGTGAGACGACACGGTTACCCACTGGACTTCCGTCAGATGTCCTAATAATATATTTTACTAGCACCCGCTCTGATATTAGCTTTGACACTGATGGATGAGTGTAGGCATATGTCCTATTTTTAAACATTTAAATGAGGTTTTCTCCAAAAAAATTATTTAAAAAATAATTAACAAATGAAATTATAGCGTTGACTGTCCTTTAGACTATATACATGGCATTTTTGCATAATGTTGCTTTTAGACAGCATATCTCACAAAAACACCTCACAATTCTGCAAATATTTTCTCTTTTCATGGATAACACTGTAGAAATGAAACTTGGATATAACTTGGTAGTCAGTGTACAGCTTGTATAACAGAATAGATTTACTGTCTTCTACAAATAACTCATACAGCCATTAATGTCCAGATAGCTGGCAACACAAGTGAGTATGAACAGTGAACATGTCCAAATTGGCACTGCCTTCCCGTATTGGTCATGGAATTTTCCAGAGATGCACAGGTTGCTACTGTAATCCTCTCATGGTGACATGATGCAGCTGGCTGCGCTCCTCCGCCTTCCGCTTGAGTCAAGTTTCAAGTCAAGTCAAGTTTATTTATATAGCGCTTTTTGCAACGATGTTGTCTCAAAGCAGCTTTACAGAGTTTTGAAAACAGACAGTTATAACATATATCCCAGTGAGCAAGCCAGAGGCAACAGTGGCAAAAACACCTCTCTCAGACTGGAGGAAGAAACCTTGGGAGGAACCAGACTCACAAGGGGAGACCCATCCTCCTCTGGTCAAACAGGTGCCCCACAGGTGCTCAATAGGGTTTAGTCTATCAATTTTACCTTCAGCTTCTTCAGGCAGTTGTCATCTGTGTTTGGGGTCGTTGTCATGTTGGAAAACTGCCATGCGGCTCAGTTTCCGAAGGGAGGGGATCATGCTCTGCTTTAAAAATCATGTTTCCCTCAATGAACCGCAGCTCCCCAGTGGCAGCACTCAAGCAGCCCAAGACCATGATGCTACAACCACCATGTCTGACTATAGGCAAGACACATTTAACTTTTTACTCCTCACCAGGGTGCTGCCACACATGCTGAACACCATCTGAGCCAAACAAGTTTATCTTGGTCTCATCAGACCACAGGACATGGTTCCAGTAATTCATGCTCTTGGACTGCTTGTCTTTAGCAAACTGTTTGCAGGCTTTTTTGTGCATCAGCTTCAGAAAAGGCTTCCTTCTGGAACAGTGGCCATGCAGACCAAGCTGATGCAGTGTGGGGCGTTTGGTCTGAGCACTGACAGGCTGACTTCCCACTTCTTCAACGTGGACTTATCTTCTTTATTCGACCTTGGCAAGGCTTGTTCTGAACGGAACCCATCCTGGAAAACCACTGTATGCCCTTGCACACTGTGCTATTGCTCAGTTTCAGGGTGTTAGCAATCTTATTATAGCCTAGGCTATCTTTATGTAGAGCAACAATTCTATTTCTCAAATGTATTTCCTTTGCTATGAGGTGCCATGTTGAATATCCAGTATGAGAGAATTGTTCCCAAAGCTCCAAATTTAACAGTCCTACTTCCTCCTTATTCAAACCTGGAACCTTGTTACTCTAACAAGTCACATGACACCAGGGAGAGACAACAACACAATTGGGCACAATATGGACATGTTCATTGTAAGGTGTATTCATTTGTGTTGCCAGCTATTTGGACATTAATGGCTGTGTTATTTTCAGAAGACAGTAAATCTATCATGTTATGAAAGCTGTACACGGACTACTTTAAGTTATATCTAAGTTTTATTTCTATGGTGTTGTCCCATGAAAAGATATAAGAAAGGATTTGCAGAAATGTGATGTGTATAAAAACCTTTACACTCCAGAAGGTGCAAATCATATTTTTGTATGATTTTGAGTTGCTTTCCTGGCGGAAAGTGTCTGATGAAGACCCATGTGTCATGCAAAGAAAAACTTTTCTACAAATATTTACAAACTTTCAAATGCCTCTCCTTATTAGTAACTATTTTCTGGTCTTTAAATAAGTCTTAGGTGACTGTTAATAAGAAAAGTGAGTTTGTTAGACTTGTGAGGCAGCATTTTGCAATAGTGCCAAAGATTAGTAAGTTTTAATGACATAAATCCATTTTTCTCTGTGCCTTCCTCAGCTATACTTCTTTTAAAGAAAATACTTTGGAAAATAACTGATTTTACACTAATTCATAATAGCATTCTTATTCAACTTTAATTAGAGTTTGGAAACTATTTTTCTTTAAGTTATAACTTATCACCCTGTGACATTTGTTCTTTTGAGAGAACAGTTTGACCAAAGCTCTATGAAAGCTTGCATTAATTAGAATTAGAATTTGAACTATTAGTTTTATGACTATATTTTTCTAGCATCAAGCACACATGCTAAATATCCCTGCTCAACATAAACAGCATTTCTTGAAAAGTTTTCATCCAGCTGCTAACAATGTAAGCTATAAATTAAACTTAACATTATGCGTTATTGACTTTACCTTTCTAACTGCATCCATGCTAAATGTATGGATTTCATGTGAACAGCAGCCATTGAAAGGTTTCTAGGGATACAGTGTCTACAGCAAAAACACTTTGAATCTGATACTTTAGTTCCAGTTCGGGGGACAGTGGCTATATTTACGCAGCAGGTAAAAGTGGCCCAATTCAGATTTTCTTGGCTGTTCAAAATATCTTTATATACAGTCTATATTAGTCAGAACAGATGAGCTCCTAAACTAACTCGCATGAGCAACAGAACAATGCTTCACCCATCCAGAGATAACAGATAACACTCCCGGAGGTTTCAGCTTTATCTTCTTCAGCATCACAGGAGCAGTCTTGAAGTTCCAATGATTGACAGCTGGACTCATCACTCAGAAGGCATTCGAACTGTGCTTTTAGACTGTTAACTTTTCTTTGACACTGCAATCTCTTTTTCTTGTGGCCAACAAATAGTTATTGATTAGTTGATTAGTGCATTCAAATTTTGTTTGTACAAAACACATCAGCCCAAATGTTTGAGATCTGGGCAGCCTGAAATTACAGTGAATGTTGAGATGGATTGACATACGAGTGGCATTAATTCTGTTCTGTTACATTGCCACATATCAGATATGTATCAGATTATAGTACCACATATGAAAATGCGCCAAAATCGGAACTGAAAATATCAGACTCTGTTTGCACTTACACACAGTTCCAACTGATACACTGTTACACATCTGTATCACATATGAAGAAAAATATTACATTCTTTTAGCTTCTATGTAAATGCAGCCTTTTACATCAGTCCAACCTGGAATTTGTCATATTTTCTCACTGCCATTTGGGCTGATGTTTCTGAACAGACAAAATTAGAATGCACTTAACTCAGCCGCTCAATTGGGCTTGGGCCACTTTTAGCCCAAGTAGCCACTGAATAAGAACTGACCAAAAATTCTATGAAAGCCAGCATAAGTTACCTTTGCACCATTCAAACCCACAAAACCACTAGTAATCCCTGTGGTGTCTACCAAGCCTGACTGATAGCCAAGCCACTCTACAGAATAACAAATACAACCAAGCTAGTCATAGCATAACTCCTACCTTGGTAAGGCATGTAAGCTAACCTTACCTTGTGGAATAACGTTACCATTTTCTAGTAACTTTATCATTCTTATCTGCCCTATTATTCATGCCCTTACTTTCTACCACCATGCTAAAAGCTACTGGGCAGCAACAGGTGAAAACATTTGCCATTCAGAGGCTAAATTTGAATATGAGTCATCCGTATCCAGCTGGAGGACTGCTACTGGTTTCTCTTGGAGTTCTTGAACCCAATGGTGGGCCGCCTTCTGCCTTAAGAAAGTTTCCCTGCTGTTTGACTGGCAACTCCAATCCTGGCTAATGCGCTCCTGCTTTTCTCCTGATGAGGGAACCGCCATGGTCTGATCACAGGCACTGGCTTTCATTTACACACTCTGGACCCTAATCCCATAATCTAACTTTAATATAATCCCCTAATCTCCTCCTGCTCCCATCTTGGTCTCCTGCCCTGGGGCGCCCCTCTTTTTCACCTCACTTTGTGATCCCCAGCCTCTCCCTTTTTGCCTGCATTCTCTTATTCCTCTTATCGCTTTCCACTACCTTGCTCATCTCTTATGGGCTTGTTAGCTCCAGCTCCTGTGGAGAAGATGAAGTAGGTATCATTCTTTAATCTCTGCTGCTGTTTGCGGAGGGCCTCGTTATATGAGTTCCGTTATATATGAGTTCCGTTATGTGGGCTAGACTGATCTTCAGCTGCTGAGGTAGAACTTTCACACCAGGCAATTATTCAAGCACTTTTTAATGAAATTGGAATACAATACAACTGCGATCATGATAATGTGATCTTAGATAAGAACAAAATTGCAGTTCAGTACTGACTGCTACTAATACACATTGCTTCATAATCAAGCGGATCTCCCTTGAGGCTAATTAATTCAGCTTGACCATATATTTGGATGTACATAAGATAAGAATGAATACACAAATTCCTAAATCCACAAGTACACAAGCACAGATTATGAAGCATTTGGTTAAACTGGTTTAAAACTGGAGTTTAAAGGACATGTTATTTGTGATGGAATGCAGTGTTTTGTACATATTTATATCCCTCACATTCATTTTTTTGACAGAATGATCATTTTACATTGTTGTCATTCATCCATCCATCTATCCATTTTTCTTACGCTAGTCAAGATCACAGGGTTGGGGGGGCCTGGAGCCAATTCTAGCATCATCAGGCGGCAGGGTACACCACAGACAGATTGCCAGTCCATCGCATGGCCAACACACACTCACAACTACAGGCAATTTAGACTGACCGATCAACCTAACATGCATGTCTTTGGACGGCATCTTTTGTTGAGCAAATTGTATTGTCCAAAGAAAAACAGGTCCAGAATAGTAACTTACAGGAGAGGGCAAAACCTTTACTTTCCATGTAAGTTCTAATAAAGAGTTTTTTCTTCAAGTCAGTTTTGGAGTATTTCTATTGAGCCAGATATCAGGAAATTGTCATATAAACTCTTATAGTCTGGAATCTTTGTCATGTCCAAGAGTCCTGACTACAAGCTAAGCCACTGATCTATAGGCTAATAAATGCAACCAAACTACCTGTATTGCAACAGTCATTAAACAAAATCAGAAAATCTTTTACCCTTTACATCCAATAAAAATAATATAGAGTGGGAAAAGGTATAAACAGGCAACTTAAGGAAAAAAATTGCTTGTTTTTCTCCTCATTTCTGTAATTTTGTTTCATTTTAGGAATCAGTTCTCTGTATTATAATGATGATTTGAAGGGTTTCATTGTAAAACAAATTATAAACCACAGCCGTTCCACAATATGCATTCTTCTGTGTTTTTGCTTCCTTTTGTTCTTGCCTGAAATCATCCTACACTGCCCAAAACTGCATTTCAACACCAAAACAAAGTAAAGCCACTTTCCCAAAATAACATCACAGTAATGCATAACCTTGAATGGAATATTAGTATATAAATATGAAAAAATATATATTTTTAAATTGGGTATTGTTAATAATAATCAACATAAACATGTATTATTTCAAGAAATATGGTTCCTTTATGGTATGGTATCATGACTAATCAACCATAGACTGTTGAAGGAGAAGAACAATGTTTGGTTACTTATCTGTGGACATTGCTGTCATTTCCTGAATTTTTTTCGTTGTGCAGTAATGAATATACGGTTACAACACTGATAAAAACTTTTATCACAGAAATTACAAGCGCCAACCCAACGACTTTCTACAGTGGGGCTGAATCTCAGACACCCTGCATAGCACACAAATAGTGCACTGTTTGTCTGTAGAAGCTAATATTCCAAAAGGGCACTATTTAGGAAGACATTGAGGTTGATGCTACTTCCATCTGTAAAACTGACATTTGAAACTTGTACGGTGTGATGTTCTTAATCCTTTTATACTGCAGTTTCACATTCAATATTGTAAGTACTTTAATTGAAACCTGTAATATTATCAATGCCGTTATTTAGCATATCTGCTATCTTTCAGTCGGTTAGCTAGCTGACCAGCCTAAATAACAAAATAAGTCAATTAGCCTGTCAGTTTAAACCGAACCAGGTTCTTACTTCTGTACATTTGGTACTCCATGCAAACAGTGTAAGAGTCAAAGATTATTCCATTAACAGTACAAGGATGTTTCGGTTGTGGCGAGTAGTTGTGTTCAGTTGAGCTGTGAGGTGTTTAGTGTGTGAATATCGTTTATTTTTCATCAGCAGAGAAGCTCAGCCAGTCTGGTTTTAGGACCAGAACTAGATGTTTGCTACAGAGCGTTTAGGAAGGCGGTTATACAGCTACATTAAAATATCTGCTGTCAGATTGTCAAAAATCCACTCAAAGTAAAATCACTCCCAGCTATAAGAAACATTGTCAGAAGTGGGTATTCACTAAATCTCATTAAAGCGTCACTGTTGACCCAAAATAGCACATTTACATCTTCTTCATTTGGTTGGGGTGTCCCTTTAAGAAACTGTTAATGAAATGTATGTATTTTTATCATAAACACCTCATCATCTACAGCAGCCATGTGTTAGTACTGAGCCGTGTGACTTTTCTCAAGAGGTTCCATACATCGGTTGTTTACCGTTAAAAAATGTGTCAGAGAAGTGTTTACGGCTGAGTTGCTCGCATTTATTACAGGGTGGCACTTAAAGTGATAAAAGTGCTACAAAAACTTGTGTCTAAGTTGCATCACCTACCCAGCGACAGGGATGTGCCAGGCACGTCAAATCTGAACATTAAAAAAGGTATAGCTATGTGTTCCGTGAGAGGATATTTCAGCATTGAAACCTTTATGACTTTGTAACAAAATGACGAAATATTAGTTCATCTCTCAAAACCATCGGCCTTTAGAAACTGCAGTGTAGTTTCTGTCCAAGCGTGTCACTCTGCTGATTTTCTGCTGCAGGGTCTGGTGGTGATGTCTGCCGAGCTCGAAGAAGTTGTGACGAGCATCCTGAAAGGCCGTATTCCCGGGATGTGGATGAAGAAGTCTTATCCCAGCCTCAAATCACTGGGAGGATATGTCAGTGACTTCTTGGAGAGACTCGCGTTTTTGCAGGTAAGCCATTCCGACAGTACCGTGCAGGTAGAGACCAATCAAAACGGCTATTAAAGAACAGTGTGGAACCTCTAGCACTGAAGCGGCAGATTACAAGCAACTGAACCCCCTCAGGCATTTTCCATCCTGATTTCATTTCGCTACTACGTTCTCACTGTGCTAAATGTGCTAAATAATAAGTTTGATTTTCTGTTTGTCAAAATTTGACTTCTCGGACTTTTGACCACACAAAATGGTTATCCAGCACTGATGTTCCAGCTATTTATTTTACCCAGTGAGCTGTTCTACCAAGCATGCTCATATTACTAGTACAATGTAGTCACCACTTTCCTATGATAAGCTGATTTAGACCATTAAAACATCACTTGGTCCAATTATCCTGTTCCACCCCAAATGGTCCTGCAGAATAAATAAATATGTGCTATGGCATTCTTTTTCTTTCTTTGTCTACCAAATTTAAGCTGAACCCAGCTTTTGGTTAGTCTGTTCTGGATTACTGTAGAAACCTGACAGTGGCAGCCTGTATTGGAAAAGGAGCTGCTCCTAAATAGATAGGAAGGCAACAATTTACAATTACACATTGCTTCGTATGTTATCTTTCATTTTTAATAATAGATCCCCAACTGCATCATGTTATTAATTCTTCAGTGTCATAAATAATATATATTTCTTAGAAAACTACACTAAGTAAAATATCAAATCTACCAGTGTTTCATTTGTGCATTCTTCATTTTCAGTTTCTTAAAACTTCCAATCTTAAAAGCAACCCCAGCAATAACCGTGTCCCAAGGATCAAATTCCCCTCCATATAACATTAACAACAGCCATTAACAATAGGAAACACACACGTACACACAAACACCTAAGTGCAATTCAGTATAATAAAATTATGGTGTTTGTCTGCCAGGGCCAGAGTGGGCCCCTTTTTCAGCCCGGGAGTTTCATGCCAAAATCCAACTTTTTCCATGGAGGAGGAATCTGAATAAATCAAACAGCAGGTAGCTCTTACAGCGCCTTTTTATTGGGTATACATTCAGATATATGTTGGTAAGCTAACAGAAAACACTTTACTTTAACATGTTTAATAAAAAATAAATAAAATTGCATTTTTCTTTCCTACAGAGAGGGGCTCTATTGTTAGATTTACATTAAACTCTTAAGTAGCTTCACTACACGTATGTTTAGTAGCTACCTACAGCATCAAAAGCCTCCTAAGTAGTTCTTTTATAACTGTATTAATTTATTAGCTTAATTACTTATTTTAACTTTTAAAAACTTTTTTTTAATTTATTAACTTTATTAATAACATTGTCTATAGACATGAGAATTTCCATCTCTGTGTACATTAACATTAACACACGTTTAAATAACTCCCTTCAGTAGTCATAGACTCGGGATCATCAGTAGCGTTGAAAAGGGTTTGCTGATCCGACGCTAAAAACATTTCATTAATGAGTTTGGCTATTTATATACTATACTTCTAAATTATGTTTATTGTTTTCAGTTTGAAACTGGATATTTGTGATTAATGGTGTATATTGGGCTCTACAAAATAAACCACGCTAAGCTGTCACTGCAAACATTGCGCAATAGCCTGACAATGCAACACTGACAATACAGACTTATTTCCATATCTCTGTTTACCGGCTGTAACTGGGGTCTGTCCTCTGGAACACAGGTCTGTTCATTTCGCACATTTGGCAGCATCTTCTTCCAACGACTTTCTATTTTTTACCTGGCCTTTACGGTTCCACCTGGCCTCTTTCTGCCCTCCATCACCACCAACTGATGCTTTGCGCTATTCTGTAACTATGTTTAATTTTACCGCTTCAAAAAAAACACCAACTTAAACATTTAGGAGGGGAGAATTCCCTCAGATGGTAGAACCCACTTAATCTACTGCGATGTAGGGGCTATGCTGTCAGATGAATGGAGAATGAATAGTTAAATGGAGAATGAATGCAAGAAGAACATTAGATAAGTGACAGATAAGTGTCAAAATTATTTTTTCCATCCAACCGGCCCAAACCTGTGATTGAAATGAGCCGGCCCATCGGGAATCCTTCCGAATCTCCTGATTAGCCACTCCGGGCCTGTTGTCCGCTAAGCATAACTGTAGAAGCTTCAGGATTATGTATTTGTTCCTACACTTCATCAGTGGAGCTGCTTAGTTTTTGAAAGTTTTTAGAAAGTAAAACGATCATTCAGCTTGGTTCTATCCCAAACAATTAACCTATTGTAGTTCACCAGTATGTAACTATCATCACTATCACTATTTTAATTACAGATTTCACAGCTTATTAATTCTTACACTTACCAGACCGGACCTAATTGAAACATTCTTCCTATTCATTTTTAAGTGTATGTGTGTTTTTTCCTGTTATTAAAATCCACACTGACTGACCAAAAAGAAACAATTCTCGACTGCACAACATAAAGAATCTTAGTGGACTGACAGGTCTCAGGCTGATGATTTGACCCACTGATTTTCAGGGGCAGCCATAATACACTTTATAGAGAATACACTTAAATATGGCTTGAGTTTAACATACTAGTAATTGCACTTTGTGCATTTCTGGAACTTTGTCACATGATTTTAGATGATACTGGAAAGTCTAAACTAATCTGATTAAGAACACCATTAATGTAGATAGACAGTTAGGCATCTGTACCCAGTAGGCCTCAAAGACAGCTCTAGCAGCTTTCCCAGCAGAGGAGACTGGCTTTCAGGAACATTTTAGCTGTCATTTTAATAATCACCCTTCTGAAGGATCAATTAGCGGTCCTTATTACTTATATGAACCATTTGTTAATCACTCAGAAATAATAGCTTTATAGTGTAATAATAGCTTCAGAAAAATCGGCATGTGGCCAGCTTGTTTTCCATATGATTTGGTGTCTTAATAAGCTGAAAGGAAATTGCTTAATCGTCGGTGTGTAAATTAGTGCAGCAGAGTTCCTGCAGTGGGTTCAACAGTGCATTAACACAACACAGAACAGCCAGCTGGTCCAAAGAATTCCATCGTACAGTAAGAAGCACAAGAAAATCACATGCACACCATCTGACTCAACACTCTGCAATACGGGTACGAGCCTGTGCAGTAAGCCGCTTGATGTTTATTTTACCGTGAGGATTAGCACATAACTCCGCGTGGCTTACGCGCATTCATGGGCAGATCCGTCGGCGCAATCGCTTCATGTCATGGCTGAGTTTCAGTGCTGAGGTGGACCACAAAATGTACTTTTTGTATGTAAGTGTGAAATTAGGTTCTGAATAAGAAATAAACACTGGAATCTGATTATATAGGCCTGGCTGAGAGTAAGCCAGGGCAATCTACTGATCCTAAGCCGAGAGTTTTCCATACTGACACACTGGAGTGCTCTAATATGCACTACAGGTCTTTGCAAAAGTATTCGACCTCCTTAAAAATAAGTCATCAGACTTGAATGGTTTGTAAATGACACAGATTGTTTTAGCCAGTATCTTTACTGCAAAGCAGTTAAATCAAAAAGTACACCAACCATTCACCTCCAACTCCCACCATTTTATGCACTTTGCATTTCTATGATTACAGACTGTAGGCCATCTGTTTCTCTGTATACTTTTTGCCCTGTTCTTCAGTTGTTAGGACCCCTACAGGACCACTACAGAGCATGTATTATTTGGGTGGTGCATCATTCTCAGCACTGCCGTGAGACTGACATGGTGGTGATGTGTTAGTGTTGGATCAGACACAGCAGTGCTGTTGGAGTTTTTGAACACCTCAATGTCACCGCTGGACTGAGAACTTTCCACCAAACAAAACTATCCAGCCAACGGCGCCCTGTGGTCAGGGTCCTGTGACCACTGATGAAGGACTAGAGGATGGCCAACTCTGCGGAGCTATTGTCTTTGACATTACATTTACAAGGTGGACCAACAAGTTGGGAGTGTCTAACAGAATGGACAGTGAGTGGACACAGAGTTTAAAAACGTGCCACCATCACGTCAGTGTCACTGCAGTGCTGGGAATAATTCATCACCCAAATAATACCTGCTCTGTGGTGGTCCTGTGAGGGTCCTGACCATTGAAGAACAGAATAACAAAGTATACAGAGAAATGAACAGCAGTCTGTAACTGTAGAACAGGGTCACTAATAGGCAGACCGCGGTCTGGATCCGGACCCAGACGTTGTCCAATGCGGACCCAAACTGATAAACTATTAAGAATGATTCAATTTTGACAGTGTTTATTTTAAGAAGAGGATCTTTTACGGTCTTTATGGTATGCAGGCTTTATGGCGCATTGAACTCAGAGACCAATCGTGTGTGCTGTAAGATCACGGAATGCACTCCTCAATCAGATCTGTGCAGATTGGGGCGTGTGGTGCGCACACACAGGTGACGAGAAGCAGCAGCTGGAGACTAAAGTGAGTCAGAAAGAATAACGTAAAAACAGAAAAGTCAGAGATCAGAGTAGTAGGTTATTCAGGGTGCTTGGGTGACCAAATTTATTAACACTGCCACTGATCCTTAATTACTTTGACCTTTAAATGCACTTTCATGAAGATCAATAGGTTTAAAATTTTGGATGTTGTCTGGCAAGATGATGCATTATGCTGTGAAATGGCCTTTTGTCTTCGCTGGCTATGAAAGCATGTTATAATTTAAAAATTGTAAAATAAAATAAAGATTGTACCACTGTACTGTGGATGCCATTCATAAGGCTTTAAGACACCCACAACACAACACTGACATAGCCTTACATTCATGTTTACAAATGTTTATTTCAGTAAAAGTCATTCACTATTAAGGTTACATTTTGATCAAAGTTAGCTAAGTTGTCCAGGACCCCCAAACAACTTAAACTCCTTAAAAGTCATCAAAAAGTTGAGGGGTCCTGGAAAATAACAACATTGTACTGTCACTGTTTAGGTACTTCACCTACAGTCACTGACCTTCTGTATTTGTTGAATAACAAGGTGCAGCACTGATCTGCTTCAGGTTGCCGCTGTAGCAAAATCTTTCACCCAGTTAGTCCTTTATAGCCAACACAGCGAAAGACACCTGGGATACTTTGAAATATGCCATATCATATTAGTAAATCTGAAAAGTTGGTGTTGGTGTTTGGTGTAAAACTGAAACAAGCTTGTACAGAAAATACTGCCATTGAAGTGGCTATGGTGAGTTAGCAGCCAGACAATGCTGGCGTAAGAACCTAACATAGGTCCCCACCGAATATCAGGAGGTATTTCTGATTGTAATAATTTATGAACAAATATGTAGAGTTACGTCAGTTGGTATGTCAAGCTTGTATAGAGATCATGTAGCCTTATGGCCATTATCACTAAATATTTTATTATGAATGGTTATTAAATTGTTATTTTATAAGAATGACTCTATCTGAAAAGTAAATGTCTAATAATAAACATTTAAAATTGCCATTTAGAGCAAAAAGCTCTGTCAGAATTGTTCACAGTGGTGGTGATAGGAACCAAACTTCCACCATCATCAACATTCCATATAAAACTCCTGTGGACACGTGTAAGTTTACTGGTGGTTTTGATTGTAAATATTTTTTTATATTTGTGTTGTAGACCTAGTGACCCCTGGTTCCTATCATCTAGATGTAAAGAACATCTAAGCCATTAAAGAGCAAATAAAGTTGTATAGTTTATGTGTTTCCATAAAGGCAGACTGTCTTTGGCTATACTGTACTGTGTAATGACACTTCTCAGCTCTCACTGTTCTGAGTTCTGATGGCGTTTGACCAGTGGAGCATTTAGCATTCACCTGCTGCTGTTTTCGTCCCCAGGGCTGGTATGATAACGGCACTCCTGCAGTCTTCTGGATGTCGGGCTTTTTCTTCACGCAGGCCTTCCTGACAGGAAGCCAGCAAAACTACGCTCGCAAACACACCATCCCCATCGACCTGCTGGGCTTCGACTTCGAGGTCATGGATGACAAGGAGTACAAGCAACCTCCCGAGGATGGTAAGGAGAAAAAGAGAGAGAGAGAAAGAGAGATTCTCTTCTTTATTGTCAAACACAACTTTATCAGACAAATACTTTGTTAAGTACAAAGGAGACAGAAACATCCCTGCATTCGCTGAACTCTCTGACACTGAGAAACTAAATATTTAGAGGAGAAGGGCGGAAAGCTATTAAACCATTTTGTGACCCTAGGCTATGAAATATTGTTAGGACCCTTTTAGATGAAGATTTTATGTTTGCTGTATAAATGATTATGGCAGCTTAACAGTAGTTCTTCCACTGTGTCCACTTACCTGAATAGGTTATTGCTGAAAACAAAACTTAATCTTTAGAGTTTAGCTTCTCTACATTTTCTTGATGCAAATCCATCAACACATCAATGTCCTTGCAGTGAAGACGTACTTTGTGTACTTGTTTGCTTGTGGCACTACATAATGCAATACTAGCACTAGCTAACAACTACAGTAAGTAAATATAAATATTTATCTCGTCATCACAGTTTGAATATGTTTCTCCATGTCTGATGAAGTTCCACAGACAATACAGTTCCTTCAGAAGTGGTGAAAGACCTTGTTATTTTTAGTCTTTGGCTTAAAGTCTTCCAACATAACATATGTGTCAGTGCCCATTGTGATGAATGTATTTGCAACTATGTCTTTTTATTGAGATACTCTTTTAAAGACATTGGTACGGTATGCCATTACCACGACACGACTGCTAACTGTAAGGATGATGTACCTTAGAAAGTCTTATTTTTGAACCAATTTTTTATTACACACACATATATATATATTCCATCCTGAACAAGTCTTTGAGAACAAGCTAGTAGATCCACCCTCACAAGCTAGACTGGAGCAAAATGCTTTAGTGTTCAGTTTTTACTGTTGACTCTTGTGCATTGTGTAAGGGTGTGCCACGCTAGCCTGTTAGGATTGTGTTATAAGATGACATCATTTTGTAACAGAGGAAAGGGCTCTGACGGGTGCCGATGACACTCAGGATTGTGGAACATGTAAGGCAGCGACGGTTATAGCTACACTGCCTTCAAGAAATATCCAAACGGAGGAACCCCAGCAGGCAGTGTTTTATACAGATATTCAATTCGGATGAGACTGGTTGCCTTTCTGCTTCAGAATACTAAGTAGGCAGTGTTTGCTAGGAATCAGACACTGACTCATCCTTTCCTGCATTTACTGCTGTTTCCTTCCAAGAATTAACAGTCGTTTGGATCCCTCGATGGTCCCTCAAGTTGTAAAGACGTTTGTATGTCATTATTTTTGCTAGCAGTCTCTTTTCAAAAGTCTTCATGTTCCTGCTTGCCGTCCTCATCGGCGCCTGCATGTGTAACATATGTTGATGTGTCGTTTGCTGTTTTTGGAATAGTGATGTTGTAAAGAGTTTACCAAGATAATCTCAGCTAGTAGGCTTATTAGCATTTAGCAGGCTTTTTTGCTTAATGCTATCACTACATAACTTTTTTAACTTAGCTACCTATTCATTCTTTTGCTTTAAAACATTTGAAATTTAATGTAAAGTAAGAACAGTTTGTACAGTACATCAAAACATTGTGTTGCAGGAATATCTTCTGAAGTTAGCATGCTAACCAGTCACTCATACCTTTGTCACTCTTGCGTAAAGTGGATCCAGTCCAACATGAGAGGATGCTGCTGCTGGCTTGACAGTGTATTCTTACCTCTTGTCAATCATGTTGAAAGTGCTGCTTCTGGTCAGATCATTTAAGAACAGGTTGCCAATGAAAGGAACAGTAAACACAACGATGGCTAAAGTTTGTGGTGAGCGGTTTAGATGAGAGAGAAAGAGAGGATTTGGAAGCAGGAAAGAGAGAAAGGAGAGAGAATGAAAGAATAAAAGGAATGAAGGGAGGATAAAGCACAAATGAAAAATAACAGAACAGAGCGAGGGACAAAGAAGGAGAGAGGATCCATTAACCCCTCGCCGTGCCCACGGGCGATCAATCACAGTCAACATTCCGCCGCTCTTTTATATCAGACCCCCACTGCTCTTTCATCAGCGCATGATGAACCTCTCTCAGAAGGGGGTCCCAGTCAGACACACCCGGCTCTACTCAGACACTGTGTGTGTGTGTGTGTATGTGTTTCAAAACGAGTGTTTATGAGATTTTGGATCTGCTTGGGTGGTGTACTCGACTTCCTGTTCAGGCTCAACTGAAGAGCTCGTAAAGGGATTAAAAGTCTGTATTAGAGTTTGAGCATTAGAGTGAGTGCATGTTACCCACTGTGTGTGTTTTTCAGGTGTCTACGTTCGTGGTTTGTTCCTGGATGGCGCCCGATGGGACCGGAAGACGAAGCTCCTTGCAGAGTCATATCCGAAGATCCTCCACGACAGCATGCCTGTGGTAATTCACTATAGACGAGATGCATACTGTACAGTCCATATTACTGCATTAGAACCATCAAATATGTCATCAGATATATAAGCCTGGATAAACTAAGCAAAAGCAAAACACTAAAGTCAGCTGCTTAATTCCAATTTCAGAATAACTAAACAATATTAAAGAACATGTGGTCATAGGAATTAAGGCCGGATCATCAAATCATTTAGCATGTTTTAATGTAGTTTAGTTTGTGAAACATTAAATTAAAATCTTGTAGTATTTTAACATATATGTGGCACTACAGGTTTCATTTAGTCAGTTTCAAATCTCAGAAAAACTAATGTATTCTGAACATTTCTTTAGTATATTTTTGTGATATAGTTTGTGACATAATTTTGATCCTGGATATGATTAAAGAACATGTATATGGATATACATTGATTCGGAACTTAAGGAGTATTTAGCGTAGGCCCCGTCCAGGTCTTGGAGTGTCAAGACTGCTTATCCTGCCAGATCAGAATGAGCCAATGATGAGGGGCTGAGACACAAGTGAGCTACCCCTGACCGTGTGCAATTGGCAGATTTGTTTGTCTGTCCACATTTTGCATTTTAAAACTTATTAAATTATGTACTTACCCACACTGGAAACTCTTCATAATTAAAAGAGACACCAGCGTGCCGTTTAATACAGCTGCTGTTGCTGCCGGGGCTTCTCCTTGCAGAAAGAACTGAGACTGTTCCGAACAGGTGATACGAACCATATACTGTCACAAAAATATTATAAGGGCCCAAATCAGTATAACCGAGGGCAAAATCAACCAGGACAACCAGTGAAGCACAGCTTACACAATTCCCCCTAAAACTAATCAAAAGAGCCACGTCAAACAACAAACGAGAAGCTCGAGAAGGAAGATTCGTGGACTGACCGAAGGCCAAAGGAACGGAGCGGTCAGATGCACAAGCATGTCAAACCTACACAATGTTTCGGCCAAAAACATGGTGTTGATTCATAAAATGTTTAAAAGGAGACCAATCAGTTTTTCTCTTTCCATCGGTGTGTTGTAGCTTTTTGTGCATGTAAAGTTCTAAAGCCCACAGTACACAGTAGCCCTTTCCTATGTTACAAAATGATGTCATCTTATAACACAATCCTTACAGGCTAGCGTGGCACACACTTATACAATGCACAAGAGCCAACAGTAAAAACGAAACACTCTAAAACGTCGGTCTTCAGTCTAGCTTGTGAAGACGGATCTACCAGCTTGTTTGGCCAGACTTTCAGGATCGAACTCTGAATCATACTGATGTGACAAAACCGACACCATTGTAGGAACAGCCACAAAAGAGAGGCAAGCCTTGAAAGTACATGAGCTCTAACAACTCTAAAACAGAGATGTTTGGTAAGAAATATAGAACATTTTTCTGAAGCATGCAAATTTGTCATAGTATACAAAATATAAAATCATCAGTTTAATATGTCATTTTAATATGTTGAAACTGTCACTGTCCACGTACTTCTATGTGTTTTAATGTTGGCATGGATGTTAGGCAGTACATCCACTCAAGGGCAGTTCAGGGTCAAAAGTTTCTGACATGCATGAAGACAAACATGAAGACAGTGGAGGAGCAACAGTTTGCAACAAAGGTTCAGAGGTTGTACCCCAGAGATGTAATATCATACAGATTTTTGTTGTGTCCATATGGCAGTGGTTGTGTTTTGCTGGAATTACTGACTACACTGCTCCCACAGTTTCTAGTGGTACTGCTTTGTTTGTATCCGTAAGTTTTTAGAGTACAAATACAGATGAAATGCCTCCGTCCATATCCATATTCAACCTTGAGCATAAATAATCCCCTAAAATGACAACCTCAGGAAAATTTCTATAAGAGCACAAAGAGGAAACACTGAGAGAAACTGAGGCTCAAAAGCAGAAGCTCTCTAAAGTCCCAGCCATATTAGCGTTTAAGTGAAGTTACATTCATTTTGATGGACTTCGCTGCAGTGAGCCATTTCACATTCACAGTCCTCCATTTTGCATGTGACACTTCATATCAAGTTTAACTTTGGAGAACACAGTCATTTGTGTCTCAAGTCAATAGTGCTGTGTTTGTGCTGTTAGTCTGGAGGAAATGTTTCTTTAACCAGTTCCTAAGCATTTAGCTTTGAGCATTTAGCCTTTAGCTTTTACAAACCGACTACATGACACCTTCTTGATATTACTTGATATAATTGTGAATTTAGTGTTTATGGTAGGCAAGTTAGCTAGCTTTTATTAATCGTGCACTCAAGTCACCCCATGTTCACAATTCATGCCAGTTGTCCACAGTTCATGCTACAGATCAATGTGCAGCACTATACTCTCTACAGTTATGTGATGGTCACACCCGTTTTACAAAGGGACACAAACAACAAATGTCAAGCGTGACTGTGATTTAAAAGCATGAGGCACCAAGAAGAACCCAGACCAAAATGGAAAACTGTCTAAGAACATAAAAGACCACTGAGGAAAAAGTGAGAAAATGAAGAAACTCCAGAAAAGCATGAAGAATCACTGAAAGGAACCAAGACTCAGAAGGAGAACCAAGCCTCCTCTGGTCAACGCTGGATAGCAAAACACTAACACCACAACAGCAATGTAAATAAAGACTTGATAATGTATATATCACTGTTTAGTCTTAATCTACAATCATAAGGAATTCAATCAGATTAATGGAATGTTTGCATGCACACAAAGACATTGAACAAATGAAAACATAGCTCTGCTTATAGGACCTCGTTACAGTGGGAATGAGTGTTTTTACACCGATACGAAGCCCCTCGTTATGCCATGTATATAGCAGATCAACAACGTCTGGTCCATCTGATTGTTCTTAAGTGCTGCATCATTAAGTCTGGTTGTGCTCAACAAGCTTTGGAGGGCATAAGAGCGCCTCCCGAGAGTCAACATGCCATCCGAAGAGCCTGTGTGGATGTTTAAGGTTTTGTCTGGTGTCTGTTGTTCAGAAGTGCTTCTCCTCGACCACCTTCGAGAGCCTTCTATGTTATCACTTCTTCGCTTCATTTGCTTCCAGCTTCCAGGTGTGTCTTTCTTTCCAGGCCTTGCTTTTCTTTTTTGCCTCGTCTTCAGAGACGCCACTTATTGTCGACTGAACGGCCGATGTACGACCAAACGCAAGAGGGAGGCAGTCTCGGTTTCTCGACGGAGGGTCTGAGCTGACTCCACATTTCGCCGCTCGGCTCCTGGGAGGCAGCGGCTTTTCATCTACGCACAATGCCGAAAAAACCCCAAAGACAGGCGCGGCAACAACAAGCAGCCGAATGATTAATTATGGCTGGCGTGACCCAGGAGAGAGCTCGCTCACGTCAAGCTTTTGTGTTTCCTAGTTTTATCAGGGGGCTTCTGAGAAGACAAAAAAGAAAAAAACCCCAGCAAAAATCTTGCGCTGGTGCAGTTTGCGTTCTCTTTTTATTTCATCCGGTGATTGGAGCGCTTTCTAATTACATCTTCACACAAGCGAGCATATGAATTGTTCATTAAGCAAATACTGTATTCATACAGCATTAAGCACAATTTTTTTCAGCCAAATCTCTTTCGGCACATTTTTGAGCTGCTGGGAGACAAAACACTGGATATAGTTTTATAGTTTTTTTTTTTTACCCTCCTTTTCCCCCATCACGCATAGTGCATACACACGCTCTATTAATTATGCATGGGCTTCTATTTAATATTCAGACATTCCAGGGCAACTTAATACCGGAATCCATTTTTTTGACAAGAGCAGAACTTTTTATTATTTGTGTGGAAACATAAAAACTTTTGAAATGCAAATTTCTGCCCTCTTCCCTCATTATTCCATTCCACTGATTGGCTTTCAGGCTGAATTGTGTACAGACTCACGTGTCTGCACATCTGTTAAACCTAGAATATCACTCCACTGTGCTAATATAGATAACAGTCCCAACACGCTTGCCGTTTTGTAACCCATAAGGCCCACATACGCCCAGGCAAATTTTATTAGGTGGCTTGACATTGTTTTGAAAAAAAGTCACGGGTATGTTACACTTCCCTGAAAAGACAAGGTCACAAGGGAAGCGTGAACAAGAAGCCAAAGGAAAAGCTGCCACTGCCTGAAACATCAGATTCCGTTAAGTTTGTTTAATATTCCAGACAATTAATCATAGAGATTCTCTTGTGTTTAGCGAATCACGCTTGTTCTCTTAAATCAGCATTGGTTCGACAATTTAACATCGCAAGACAGTTTAAAAACGCAGGCGTAATGTTTCCTCAAGCAGCGCTGGCATTTAAATATTCATCAGCCTTTCTGGAGCACAGTGACTTACTGCGCTTGATTGTGGTAATTACAGTGAGCGATTGGGTTCATGTGCTCAATTCATCAATCAGACCTTTCTGTCATCATAAGAAATCTGAGCAAAAAGAACTTTTTCAGCGTGCAAAGAAAAAGCATTGTTACTACACCTACAGTGGCCTGACCTGGGGTGGAGAATTTCACCTCTTATGCATATGTTTATGCATACGTTTCCATACTTTTCTTCACTGTATTAAAAAAGCTGCTCAAACTATGTTTAAGATCTTTGGGTTATATACAGATCACTGCTGTCTCAGATCTCCAAAATAAAAACCAAGAAATACTTTGCTTTCCATTTCAGTTGATTGAACCCGACTTCTTTTCAAAGTCATCTTTGGTTATTTCTTTTGTTCCATTTTTCTTGAAAAGTGAACGCAAAGAGTGTAGGACAACAGTGTAGGACTGTTGTCCTGTTGTAGGACTGTGTTGAAAAGTGTAGGACAACAGGTGCTTTCAAATTATGCCAGAAACTGAAAAAACACAAAAATGGAGATACAAGGTTTTGTCCTGACAGCATTAAAATGCTTAAAGTATAAAGAAAGAATTCCAGCACCTTCACATAAGTTTGATGCTACATGGTTCAGATGTTCTTTACAGTGATGATTATGGGAAGCAGGAGTCACGGTGACTACAACACGTGTACATTTTATTTACTATAAAACCACATACCAAAAATCTCCAAAAATGGTCACTTCACAGTGGAGACCACGAGAGAAACCTTCTTTACTTTTAGAGCAAGTTAATGTAAAAAGATTTTATTTAAAGCTGTTTTGGGGCATTTCTGTGGAATCACACAATGTAGGATAGAGGACAGCTGCTGAGAAAATGAATAAATAAATAAATAAATAAATAAATAAATAAATGAATTGGAGATACCTTTTTCGAACAGATTAAAGAGAGCGGCATGCAAAAGGAAACATTTAGTCGATAACCTGAAGCAGCATGAACCCTGCACACTTTAATGTAACTGACTAAGCTAGTATTTTTTTTTCATTCTTTTGTAGACATGGGGTAGAGACATTGTGTCGGAATTAAGATTAAACAGAATTTTCAAAGGCCCCTTAGGTAATTTGAGTTTAAGGCCCCTGCTTCAGATGTCTGTTTCCTGAGACTGACATTACATCTGCAGAAAGGCACATTTCTTATCAAACCACTCTAAATCTCAGAAAAAGTATCAGTGTCAGGATTAGGTTTAATGTTTAACAGCTTTAAGTGTTGACGTTGATGTTAAGGTTAGGGGTTAAGGTGAGTCTTGAACGCAGGGCTACCCAAACCAACTCAACATGTTGCTGCCACGTGAAAACTCCAAAGCTCTAATTTTATAGTAGTAGTAAAACAGTCCTAACTAAACAGTCCTAAGATCCCACCATACGCATAAGTATTCTAACGCTAATGTTAGCGCTGCACCCTTACATTACTTGTTTAAGTTGGAGTGGAAGAGTCTAATAGCTAAAGAGTGATTACACTGCCATTGTGATCGTGTGCATCAATCTGTTTATTAAACTATTTATTATTAATCAATACAGTATCACAAAACATGATACTCTAATTATCAAGTGTATCGATATTTTCAAAATAAAAGCCTGACTATCATGAAAAGGTTACCTGTTTAATATCCAGTGTTCTTCACAATTGTAGATTTGGCTGAAGCCCATCAAGAAGCAGGACATCCCCCAGCGACTGTGCTACATTGCTCCCGTCTACAAGACCAGCGAGAGGCGAGGGACTCTGTCCACCACGGGTCACTCAACCAACTACGTCATTGCGATGACACTGAACTCTGACGTTTCCCCTGAGCACTGGATTCGCCGTGGTGTGGCCTTGCTGTGTCAGCTGAGCTCATGAAGAACCCAAGCAGATTAAAGACTGGCAACTTCCTGACCTGTGTTATTCAATTACATACAGTTCACAAGTATGGCTTAGCGAGCCTCCCATTGTGATGATTCCTCACCTATTGCAGGTTTTATAGATTCTTTAAACTGTAACAAAAGAAGAATCTCAGGAATATAGAATAAACATTCTGCAGCGTACAGACTATATTCTTGTTTTTCATTGTTTGGGTGATTTAAAGAGGGACACAGTGTCCATTACTGCCCATTAAAACCCATTTAGTCTGTATAACACATAATGAAAATTGATCTGGGCCTGCTAAGCAACAAACTCCATTTTGAGGCTTGACTCCTCTAATGGCTTATGACTTGCATTAAAAATCATTCAAACACAGAAAGCGCTGTTCTTAAACTTTATTTTCCTCTTGACAGGCCAATGCACACAGACAACCAGCAAGTATGGCAAACGCGGTGACAACACTTATACACCCAGCTTTTCTCAACAGAAACATAAAAAATGAAAAGAAAAATATGAAAGCGAAACCAGGATCTTCATACTTCTAGATTATTTTGCTCTTCATCCATCGACGTCATGTGGGGTAAACAGATATTTTTGGTCAAACTCTAATCAAAGCTGCCAAACGTTAACCAAAAATTTTTATGTAAAGATGAGAAGTTTGACGGCATGCTTAGAGGAGAGTATCTTATAGATTCACAGGATAAAGTCTAACAGTCTCATTTGTTTTTAATCACTTCAGTATCTGTTTAACCCGATTCTAGGAGCTACGTTTTGCAAATTTCAGAGCAAAAATCTGAAATCTGCTGCAAAGTAAATCATACCTTACTGAATTTCTGTTAGACACATGAACAAAGTGTAGAACCACAAAGAGTTTCTCTGTTTCTGTTATTCAATAGTTGAAATCAGAACAAGGACAAATAATCCCCCAAAAAATTCATTTATTTCATGCCACATGCATGTATTTGATCAAATGGAGAATAAACGCGACTGAACATAACGTTGGGCCAGAGAGAGAGCGAACAAACGAACGTCACACGGTGACGGGTTAAACGCGACTTGCACACGTTCACATGCCTCCGCTTGCTAAGACCCCGTCACGCTTGAGCAGCGGAGACAATGGAATGTCTGGAGATCAGAATAGAGCCAACTGGAAAAAAGAAAAGCCAATGTTACTCGAGTCAGGATGTTCCATTTTAGCTTATGTCCAACATCCAAGTGCAAAATTAGGCGAAAGATTTTAATAACGTTTCAGAGCATCTCAGTGAGCTCAGTCTCGTGAGGGGGCTTCAGATTGTCAAAGAAAATGTTTAACAATGCAAACTGAAATCTCAATTCCATCAAAGCTGCACTATATAGGATTTAGGGCTTTGGAGACCTCTCAGATGGCCATGTGTAACTGCATGAAGTCTTCCACTTGTTTTTATTTTGAGATCTACACATCAGTGTATTAGTATTTGCCGACTCAGTACTGAGTACTTTCAATTTGAACAAGATCTTAAAACAAAGAAATCTTTTAAACAAAGAAATTGACTAACTTTGAATTTATAAACCGTGTAAAAATGAAAGCTAGTGTTAGTACATTCAGCTGAAACTAAGACCTTAATCAACCAAGCAGTGTTGGTTATGTAATGTTTTAAGACAAAACATACCCAACAAAGTACTCTCACAAAAAGGCATTGCTAATGAATCAAGTAAAAAAATTTGAACAAATCATCAGAATTAATAAGATCTTCTGCTCTACTTTACCCAACTGATGCAATACCCTATGAAAAAATACTAATCTTGACCTTGCTGGAAGATTGTTCAAGTCTGTAGGCTATAAAAGTCAGTTTATTATATAACACTGCGTACTTTCCTTTAGACTAATACTCAAATGGTCTAAAGTAGGGCCAAAATCGAAGGCTTAACTGATTTGGTTAATAAAAAACAGAGTGGAAAAAAAGTGATGAATGTAGTGAGCATAAGAGAAATTCCTACAAACAGTAATAGTGCACATAAAGCAGAATGGGGGGAAAAACAGGGATGAAAATGAACCTAAGTAGCCACTGGAAACACGTTTCGGAACAGCATCAAGAAAAAAAAAAACTTGCCGGTAATTCCCAATAGTACACATTTTCTCAGCTAGATCATTTTACACCGGAGGAGTGCGTAGCTCTATGATCTGTGATTCAGCACCACGATAGTAGGACAACACTAGACATAACACAGTAGGACATATCACATTTTGTCATGAAGGGGCCACGGGTCATGCCGCGAGCGCACTAAACACTAGGGGCTAAACACGAGCCTACTGGATGCACGACTTGATGCTCAAGTGGGCCGGGTATCGGCTGCCTCTCTCTAGGATCCCTCCTTTAAGACTGTAGTGAAATTAAAGGGATGATGCTTTAATTTGGGAACTTCGTGTCAGTATAGACATATAAAGAGGATATGTTCACATTTGATCTATGTTACGGATATGATGGATACATAGGGATATCTATGTGTTCCCATGTTCCAATATATACTTAAATGTTTAAAAGTACAGGACAGGATCCAAAAGAGAGGCTCCCAATCACAATGTCAGCGTTTCTCTGCCTTTGTTGAGCCGAGTTGAGTCGTACTGTTTCACAGGAAGCAGAGACACGATGGGTGGAAAAGGGTTAAATGTAAACGTCGTCTGCATGTCTATGTCCACTGTAAGCCACTGTAGGCCCTCCTTACGAGGCACGCGAATGAGACACGAGGACACTTTGCGCCATGCTTAGAGGACGGTAACCGCCATGAAGACGAAGTCACTTGAGAGCAAAGCACGGGGGTCAATGTAGCTTGGGTCCCCGGCTAGAAGCCAAAGTCCAAAACGATGTGGTCCTCAAAAATGGCGATGAGCAGCATGATGCCAAAACCAGTGAGCATCCCGAGGTTCTGCAGGACAAAATGACCCAGGTGGCAGCGTTTGTGCTCTTCACTGTCACCGTGGAGCATCTCAGGCAGCTGGAGGGGGAAGAGAAGAAAATCTCACTCAGAATGTGGAAGTTTTACTCTTGATATGAACGGCAAGTAGCAGGTTCGGTCTTCAACAGGGACACTAGTTGCTATACATATTATACATACATAATTTACATTTGTAGTTGAATAGAATAGTCTGGTGAATAATCATGGAAGCAGAAAGTCAAAAACAGCATCAATCATTATAAAGTTTACATTTTGTATAATAAAAAAATAATAATTAACATCATTTATAACTTACCCCAGATGTAGATGATCAGCCAGGTTTGGTGTCCTGCTTCTCGAGTTATCAGCAGGAGATGCTATGCTACAATTGCTAAATCGCTGTTTACAGACTGTCACCTACATTACTGCTACTGAGCACTGACTGGTTAACATTTCTGCTACTGAGCACTGATTGGTTAACATTTCTGCTACTGAGCACTGATTGGTTAACATTTCTGCAAATGAGCACTGATTGGTTACCATTACTGCTACTGAGTACTGATTGGTTAACATTTCTGCAACTGAGCACTGATTGGTCACCATTACTGCTACTAAGCACTGATTGGTTAACATTTCTGCTACTGAGTACTGATTGGTTAACATTTCTGCTACTCAGCACTGATTGGTTAACATTTCTGCTACTCAGCACTGATTGGTTAACATTACTGCTAATGAGTGCTAATCAGTTAGCATAACTGCTACTGAGCTCTATTTGGTTAACATTACTGCTACTGAGTGCTAATCAGTTAGCATTACTGCTACTGAGCACTGATTGGTTAACATTACTGCTAATGAGTGCTAATCAGTTAGCATTACTGCTACTGAGCTCTATTTGGTTAACTTTACTGCTACTGAGTGCTTATCAGTTTGCATTACTGCTACTGAGCTCTATTTGGTTAACATTACTGCTACTGAGCTCTATTTGGTTAACTTTACTGCTACTGAGTGTTAATCAGTTAACATTACTGGTACTGAGCTCTATTTGGTTAACATTACTGCTACTGAGCTCTATTTGGTTAACTTTGCTGCTACTGAGTGTTAATCAGTTAACATTACTGCTACTGAGCTCTATTTGGTTAACTTTACTGCTACTGAGTGTTAATCAGTTAACATTACTGCTACTGAGCTCTATTTGGTTAACATTACTGCTACTGAGCTCTATTTGGTTAACATTACTGCTACTGAGTGTTAATCAGTTAACATTACTGCTACTGAGCTCTATTTGGTTAACATTACTGCTACTGAGCTCTATTTGGTTAACATTACTGCTACTGAGCTCTATTTGGTTAACTTTACTGTGATTGTACACAGATTGTGCTCACTGATATCATAAATGCACAAGGTGTGCTGTTATTAAAGCCCCAAAAGTCCCACTAAAGTTCCGAAGTGCTCGGAAACTTCTTTCTGTATAAAACGTTACAAACAATAACCTCACAAATGCTCAACACTGACCCATTCATTTGGATTCGCTTAGGATCACCCTCTAGTGTTCGACAAATCCAAAAGACATTAATGAAACAAGAAATGTTTAACTTCTCCCCACTAAAAAATTATTTGGCTCTAGAGCCAAACTTTACACACCAAACATGCCTGGCTGATCAACTCCACTTGAGGTAAGCGGAAAACTGTAAATGTTGGTGTTTATCATGAATCCTTACTGGTTAGAAATACTCACCATGTCCACTAAGGCAACGTAGAGGAACATGCCGGCAGTAACAGCAAAGATCCAGCTTGTGACATTGTGCGTGTATTGACCCACAGCTGTCCCGATCACCATGCCAAAGTAGGCCATGAGGGCTGAGAGCAAGTTATACACAATGGCCTGCTTCACAGACATACCTGCTTTCAGCAGCACAGCAAAGTCACCTAGAAGCAAAAAAAAAAAAAAAAAAAGGCCAGGTGTCACACACCACAACACAAGAATGATTCATTGACCCAACAAACATGTACAGGCATGCATTTGATTCCACGGCACTCCTCTCAGCAGCACATTATTTCGGTTGATGAGCTAAAACTAACAATCGCTTCTGTAGAGAATTGGCACTCAGTCTGGCTCCCCGGGCGAGAGGTCCTAGCGGAAACGCTCTTGATCGAGAGCCAAGAGAAGCCGAGCCGACGGCCTAGATTCCCTCCATGTTGCGTCTCCTGTCCTCCTTTCCTGCTAATTAGTGCCTTGAATACATTAGCGCACAGCTTGCACATCTATCAATCTCAGGAAAAATTAGGTAGATGCAGCGCTCCTGACTGAGCAGTGCCTTTTTTTTTCTTCGCGACTTTCCCTTGCTTGAGTTCCCTCTGCTACCGTGTCACAATTAAAACAGCCGTCAGAGGCAATTAGCCGCGTCTCAGGGTGGCAAAGACCACTCATCACCAACACGTCTTGGGTTGAGAGCTCTGGCCTGTCATGGAGAAGCGCTAGCAGACCTATCATTTCTGCAGGGGCCGAGAAAATGTAAACAACAGATTGGGACACAAATGATGCAGACTTCCAGAAGGTAACTATTTCTAACAACTGCTGAACAGTTTTTGTTATGGCTGGTTCCAGAAAGGAAGAGGCAGCATTCCAGACAGGCATCCTCAAAAACCAGAAATAATTATTTTGTTTTTTTGCTGTATCGTTTTGTCACAGACTTGATTGATTAGTGCACCGCCCTTTCAGTCAATGTTTGTTTGCCTCCTATTCAAACGTAAAAGGAGGGAGGTGTACAGAGAGAGATGGATGGAAGACTCTGCTCTGCTGTTCCCAAGCTGATGTCTGGGATGAAGCGATGGATCGATATGGGATGTTAGAGGCATCATTGGAAATGAAAAACCATTACTCACACTAGTAGAATAAATATTGCAAGAAGGCAACTTCTCTCTGGCTGGGCAGTGTTTCGCATCGACAGCCGCTGCCCTTAAAGCCAGCTTAACTTTTCTTACACCAAATGTAGATTATATTTGACATAACATATACACATACACCAGTGATGTTAGTACGAATGGAGAAATGCTGCTATGAAGTCTGACATTTCCGCCACATCTTCCTCTACAAAACCACCTACCCAGTTCATGAGGTAACTCGTGGCAGAACACAGCAACAGATGTGCTGATGCCTCCTGTTATATTGGCACTAAACGCAGCACCTGCAAGAAAAGAGGAGCACTATAAATAATCATTATAAGTTTATAAGTCTAAGCCTGAACTTAAAACTCTTAAGCATTTAAATAACAAAAAACTAATCTGCTGCTATTATTCCTTCACAAAACATAAACTAAGCAAGAAGAAATAAAAACATAAATACAAGTACATATTTCAGAGCATAAAAGCTCCTTTTTTAGCTGTGAGTGAATGGCTAGAATACTCCCAGCCCATGTATAAAGAAGAATAAAATATATAGTAAGTGTATGTACAGTAATAATGCCAATATAATATACAAACAGTTTTGGATGTCGTGGATGTAAATGGATGTAAATGTTTCCTTTTATTGTCTCCAAATCTTATTGTTGAAACCCAGTATTATTTGTAGTTCATTATGTGATGTCTAATCAGTGCTTCATTATCAGAAATCAGGTATTGGTGATGTGGCACCAAATTTGGTTCTTCAAATTAGCTCACAATATATTCTTTTGACTGTATTTATGGTTATTTAGGTTTTTTTGTGGGTAAAATACTTATTCCTAAGATAAATGGTTTACAACTAGAGTGGTTATGTGCCTAGGAGCATTTTAACCTTCGTCTCAATACTTGAGAGCAATCACCAAACACGAAAGAAGAAATAACAGTGGACCACACCAGAGTTCACTGGTAATAGAACCTGGACCACCAATTTCAGGAGGACCAGAGATCAGTTCTTTGGACCACAGCCAGGCTCTAAAACACTTTTCATACTTGAGCAAACGTACCGAACTTGCAGAGCAAGTGTGTAAATGTTCCCAAGACTACTACACAATAATAATAGTTAAACAGTTCAAGCCTTTGCCTTTGATATCTGAAAGCGGACATAACTCAAGCTTGTATTATTGTTTGCCTAATTGCTTAAACCAAGCTCGGACAGTTTCTTTACTAACACATCAATACTGAACAGACACTATCAACAGAGCACAGCAGGATCTTACCGATGGCCAGTCCATCGCTAAAGTTGTGCATGCCATCGCCCATGATCACCATCCATGCAATGCTGGCTATCCCTGCATCCTTCATGTCCTTGTCTGAGTGGCAGTGGCCGTGATGGGAGTGCCCGTGCCCATGCGAGTGCCCATGTTTCTTTGACTTGGCCTTCCTGCCATTTTCTGTTGCAATTACGGTTTCTTGCTGAGAGTGCTGCACATCTGAGATGGCCAGCTGAGTCTTGCTGGGTGAATCCAGAGGTTGTAGTTCGTTCAGTTGAGTGTCGTTATTGGAGCCTGATTGGATAAGAGTAACTTTTTTACAAAATGAAATTCCACTGATTTTGTCAGTTAAGATATGATCAGCAACCTTAAAAGTGGTCTATTGTGTTCACAGTGATGGTGATAGGATGGTGTGTACACACACTAATCCTTCTGGATAGAAAATAGCTATAATGTCCCAGCCCATAGTTCCTACCATCACCACTGTAAAAGATTCACTGCAGTGAATCATTTCATACAAAACCACTCTATTTATATCAATGATAGGGATGAAACCACCCATTATGGTAAATTCAGTTCAAAGATGGTACAAATGGAAACTGTCAGGCTATGTATTATTCTGTATATTTTACTGCAGTCTTGCACAGTTTTCTAAAGCAGGTCAATAAAGAACTTACCTTCAGTCAGTGGTTTCAAATGCATCCACTCAGCATCTGACCGCCTGTTCAGCTTATGGTCTGACAACTTTCTCCCGATCTTCCCCTCCTCACCTCTCTTTTGCCTTTTACAGAAGCTACCCTAAAGGGAGCAAAGTAAGGCCAGACGGCTTAGAAATAAGAAATACTGTTTCTTTTATCCTTTCCTTCACTCATGCTGCCTGGCACCAGTTCTATCAACTTGTAAAATATCTTTTATGCCTCTTCTTAGTACCTTCGTTCATTGCCTCCAGCCTCCTGGTCAGTTTACTTGTAACATTTCAACATTTTATGCCCCAACCTGACCCAATCCTACGCAATAGTTTTGCTTTCCTGTATTGGACAGCTTCTCACCCCTTGGTCTTTGTAATGTTTGACCATGCTGATGCAGTGTTCAATGATGAAAAGCAGGTAGATTCCTGCCAAGGCGGTCAGACCCTTCCACACGCCGTCAAACTCTGTGAGCAGGTCCATCTCCTCTTCTCCTTCTTTGTGTTCTCCGTGACTGTGGTCATGGCCTCCTTGTGACTAGAAGATAAAAACAAAGACAGATGTACATACCCGGCTGCTACACAGAAAAACACAAGCTGAGACACCAACCCTCACGTTCTGTTCAGCGAAACCCTCTGAGATCTGCTGCCAGTGGCAGCGCATAAGACTACTCGAAACTCATTCCCGCCTGTGGGGCACGCGTCAATCTCAGCAGTGCCTTGATCCATCGCACCATAAAGACAAAAAAAGTATTCACATACTTATTGTTCATTTTGATTCATTTTTAGAATGTTTCTCCTTTACCTTTATTATTAGACAGTATAGAAATACTGGAATGTCGTAGCTCTTCAGGGCCAGCATGCATTGTAACATTATAGTTAGCCAGTGAACAGCAATTACAAAAAGAAACTAAACATCATCCTGTACACAATTTTTTATTTAGTTCTGTATTAGTCTGGAGTCTTAATGAAGGTATTTATACAGACCAGAGGTGGTTCAGGTCCTAAAACGTTTAATTCCCTTTTTTTTTTTTATAAATAAGCTCTTTATGATGCATTGTTTTTCAAAAGCTTTCAGTTTTTTTAAATGTAGCCCGTGTTTTTAATTTCAGTGAGGAAAAAAACATTTATTTATAAAACAAATAATTTATTAAGTTCCGCATTTATAACAATAAATATTTTTAAAATATACTGAACAGTATTTGTAATTTGTTTTGTCTTTCAGATGCTGATGATATAAGATGCTGATAGAACTACTAGTAGTTAGAAATTATGATGGTTTTTAATTATGATGGACTTTGACCTAAGGAAATTTCCTCCAACCGGACCTTACTGAAGTCTAATTAAATACTCCTGTTGTAGACCAATAAATTACCTACCATGTCACATTAAGGAATCACCAGTGTTGGAACATAAAAAAAATCTGGAATCTGGAATTATTTGACCCACAACACCCTGCATGTATGCCTCCACCATCCAACCCTCCAGAGGTGGATGCCCAGTCCAGTTAGCATTGTGAAAAATTCTAACTCACTAAGTTTCTCTACAGCTGAGCATTTTACACCAAATACACTGACTGAACTTTGTATGCAACAGTAAATTTTCCCTCTGTTAATCAGCTTCTTCAGCTGGATCTGGTACTCACGTGGGGCAGTAGGTGGAGGAGGGCATCTCCGCTGAGGGTCCCCACAGCCAGCGCCACCAGAAAGGTGAGAAGGAACTTAAAGCAGGACTGATTGAGGATGGGCACCAGCACCACACCCAGCAAAGACAGCAAGCTGATGACTGTGATGGACACAAAGCCCCACACCCAGATCCACACTGGAACAAAGAAGAGAAAAACTACTAAAAAAACAACAGAGAAAGCCAAACAGAAAGCTTATAGGTTTGACAGTTACAACAGCGGTGAACACATAGTAATATTAAATGCTATATATGGAAGCAGCTCCATGGCTTGAGATGTTTTTTCCAACAGGCTGGAAGAAGACATATTCATGCTGAGCCCTTGGCTGCTTCAGAGGTTTTAAGACATGCTTTCTTTCTTCAATGAAACATTCATAGTGGTCCAGGCTGAAGGCCTGCTGTAATGCTGTGACTGTAGACCTCCCAAATATAGAACAAATCCTGCTTTCACATACAATGAACAGTGTTACACAATGGATGAAAATCTCTCCATAGGGTCAAATCTGAAGAACCAATACAAAGTTACACAAAATAATACAATTAATCATGACGGCCATACAGTGTGGCTTTGGATAGAAAATCTAACACAAGCAATTTACTACTTAGAGATAGTAAATAGAAATAGAAATGCTATATAAATATAGCATTTTAAGCATATAACTAAAATCTGAGCTTTATTCATACAAAAAACGTACTTGCAAGCAACTTCTGACCTGTCAAAATGCACATGAAGGTAATTTATTGATTTATGAATAATGGAGTGGTGTCTTACTTGTGTTCTTTAGCAGTTAGTCTGGCTTGCGAGTTGATGCAGTAAAAACTCTGTATCAACAAATAAATACTTCCTATTTTACTGCTAGCCTTTGCTTATTCCTGCTACATCACATGATCTAATAAAATGTGACTGATAACTATGACAGCTCACATTAAATTCAGTGTTATAAGGTCCAATAGACCATAATATGCTTTAACAATGTATATACAAGCTGTACATTCCACAGCAAAACCTCTTCCCAAAGGCTACAATTTAAGGTTACATTCACCCAGCAGGCAAAAAAAAGCCATCGCACCTGATCTTTTTCTTTATATGTGACACAGACATGTATATGTGTCAGAGAGAGAAGCAAAAATACACTGAATCTAATATTTTCAGTTCCCATTTGGGACATTCCATTCTATTTAATGCCAATAGAGCTCATAATCAGTTAATCGTAATTATTTAATATTTCATGACTGTGACAGGCCTAGTTTTCAGTATTAAACTTGGTATTTCAGTAGATTTCAGTTGTTATTATTTTAAAATTATCACTATTAATACTAAAAATCCTGATCACTAAACACTATATTTCATAATATTTAGTTCTATTAAAATAATCGAACTATATTGGACGATAATTTGGTTTAAAATACATTTTAAAATCAACAGTTATTTGCCACTATAATGAGAATAACTTCAAACCAGTAAAACCATCTAGAAATAGGTTAAACAGCCTTAAATAGGCCTCCAACAATTGATTAGATTTAGGATCATTTGTTGCAGTGCAGTGACCTGTCGCCTGCATAAAAATGCACAGTGAAGTTTTATGCAGTATAATACAATGCAAACCGAGCTGCTTCAGATAATCGCACTCAGCATTTGCTGTTTTTGTCTGAAATTACGCCTCGCAGCAGACAGAAAACTGAAACGTTTATTAAAAAGAAAAAGCCTTGTGAAAGTTCCACAGCTTTCTTTGAGAAGCACGTTCTCTATCCCTGGGAGACAAAGCAATCACAGAAGACGCAGATTGCTAATTACGTAGGTCTAATAAATAGCACCCTCAGGCCTGTGCCCAATGAGGGCGTCTTTCAAACAAAGTATCTCTCACTTTTCACCGTCCCCTGATGTCACGACAGTCTGAATATATGTGGCTAATGACTAATGAGGCCTTGTTAAAAGGAATTGTTGCTACACGCTTAATCCATCCAGCGGTGTTTGAAAGTTTGTGAGTCCTTCAAAAAAATGTTTTGACCTAAAACATAATCAGATATTCATTATGATATTCAGATAGTTCTGAAAGTAGATAAAGAGAACCTAATTGAACAAAGATAAAATTATTATCCCTGTTCTAGAAAAGCGTCACTTAAGCACTGGTTTTGGCCACAAAGCTGCAGAGACAAGATGTAACCTTAGGTAAAAAAGTGTTGTTACATGTGGGGTTGCATGTGTCTTCACTTGAAATATTGTAAAGGTAAGTGGTGCAAAGACAAACAGAAGTATGAATGCGTTTGACTAGTGATCATATTCAAGATCCGCTAAATGTAACCAACGTTATTCAAACTCCACTGATGTCCCTACGTTAGGTGGATGCTACCTTAAGTACCAGGGCTTACAGCCATATTCCAGCTCCGCTAAAGTAATCTACGTTAGGTTGATGCTAATATAAGTACAGTAGTTACTTTTTTGGCTAGAAGAATAAAGCTAGTAGAATCAACCTTAAATGGCCTTGCAGTGACATTGTGGAGCCGTAGCACCTTTAAAGGGAACCCTAACTATTAAGATTTGGTTTTTGTGTCCAATAACTATTTAAATATACTGTATTAACCAAACAAAGTAATTTATTTATTATTAAAAACAGAATAAATCATTTAAACCAGTAATGGAACAAAACTTTTTTATTATACCAGTGAACTATGCGGGAAAACGTCAGGACATCTGTCCGTAAACTGAATCTCAAGACAACGTAGATTACGCAGCAAGGCACCCTAGGCCCTCATTTTACCAAAAAGTGGTTAAAGAAGCATAAGATTTTGGAATGACCAAGTCCTGACCTTAATCCCACCAACATCCCAGAGCTGTAGCTATTCTAAAACTTGGGCAAAAAATGTCTTCAAGCTTATGTGCAGGACTGATCAACAGTTATGGTAAACGTTTAGCGGCAGTTACAAAAGTTCACATAATTTTACCACTTGCACATACAAAAATACTGAATTACTGCCCTTAAAAAAATTCTAATAATATCTAATTTTTTAAACTGGGCTTTCTTTTTCTACTTTCATGATCTGTTGCCTTGATATCTTTGAGATCTTTGGGTTTATCTCTCATTATTGTCATTTCAAACATATGCTGATCATGTTCCTCAGTAATGACTTTTCAGAGAAAATGTATTTTCTATTACAGGCAACAGCAGAAGAAGATACAGGCACATGATCCTGTTCCTCGGGGCAGGGACGCACAAACACAAGTGTTATTCTAAATGAAATCTTCCCACATTCATTCTAATATCCGGCACTACCAGTCAAAACTGTATTATTTCTACAGATTGAATGTATAAATATCTACATGCTGTCGGTTAGCCAGGATTACTGAAGTCCTGGCCAGAGCGCTTTTGCAGTTTAGTACCCTGGGAATTCTTGGCTGGCTTGTTTACTTTGTTCAGAGTCAAGTGATTTCACAACTTTATTACAGCTAATTACAACCCAGATTACACATTTGAGATCCTGTAAAGTAGGGCTGGAAAGCTTTCACCAGAGAACAGCTCTGTTTGGAAAATAATAACAATAATAATAATAATAATAAGAAGAAGAAGAAGGTAAAAAGTTTTTACTTTGAAAATGTTTTTGAGTGTAAGCCATGCTTTCCTGAATTCTGAGGCTATACAGTTGGTTTCAACACACCAAACAAAGAAGCATATGACTGCTCTTCTCAGAAGCTTTAAATTAAGACTATATAAATATCAATGAAATCTCCTTTTGTTGTTGTCCTTTTATATAAGCAGCAAAACAGTTGTATGTCGATGCTGAAAAAGCATAATGCAAACGTCACAAAAACCTTTCAGCAATCTGTCAATCCAAACCCCTTTACTTTGTCTGACTGTTTGAGGTGCTGGCTTTGGTGTCATAACTGATAAGACACTGCAAAAATTGTATTTTGTCAAATGAAATTATCTTAAATCTGGTAAATCCTGGTTTGTTTAAAAGGATTGCAGCAAGTAATTTGTAATTTACCTTGTTTCAAGGATATTTCTTAATAAGCAAAATGGTCTGCCAGTACAGGGAAATACTTTGACTACCTAAAGTCACTATTAATAAGCATGAAGTGTCCAGAGACAAGAACAAGAAGTCGGAAATAATAGACATAATGTCTTCATTTAAGATAATTTCACTTGCCAAATGCCAATTGTTGCAGTGTAGTTTCTCAGGTACACGTGCTTTAGACAATACTGTAAACAGAGAGGTTCTTATATGGCGTTTGGTGAATTGTTAACCAGAAGCTTGAATGATTTACATGTTACACATTAAGCCCAGACATCAAGAAAGCTGTTATGTGATGGCAATATAATATAATACAATATTTCCTGTTCAAAACAGTCAATTTCAAGGCTAGAGCAAGTGCAAAACGCCAGAGTGCTATTTTGCCTTAAAATGGATGCAAATGTATTGTAGGCTTCGATAAAGTACTTGAGTGTACATCAACTAGAGCTGCGTTATATATCAGGTTTTAGTATCATCATGATGTGCACACATTCAAAAGCCACATTGCAGGACAGGTTAAGTTGGCCAATGAAATTGGGTGTGTAGCTGTTAAGAATTTGTTGGCTTAAGGTTTTGTGTTAAGTGCATTATATTGCATTGGTAATCATAGTGAGTTTTACATGTTGTTTGTGGTGCTGTAGCTGCTGCCGCAACATGACATCTGTCAATTGAACTCATCCTTTGTCCAGTGAAAACATGCCATAATTGTGGGTATCAGCCCAGAACAGGTGGAAAGTTGCTTTTGCTCTAGAGTTACAAGAGAAGTCAGTCTGATCTGACATTATTTATTCAGTTGTTGAATACGTAAAGTTTGTTTTTGGCAGCATAGACACTTCACAGTTTCAGTGTCCATTTTCTAAACGCTGTAGTCGACTGCGCTATTGTTATTTTTCGTAATAAACAACCATGCAATCAATTCTGTCACCTTATTATTCAGCATTTCTATTATTATTATTATTATTATTATTATTATTATTATTTTCTAGACAGATGTACTCTTATAGAACAAGTTCTATAAGCAGGCAGCACTAAAGATACAGTGATGTCCAAAAGTCTAAGAGTGCACGTGAAAATGCATGTATTTTGCTTTATTTTGTAATGTAGTGCAAAATTATATCATTAAGTTAATCTGACTAAAAAGCAGAATTAAGCTCCAAGTTTGTTCCAAGGTCTCAAAAAAGTAGATCAGATGAACAAAACATGAGCCTCACTGGAAGAAAATCTGACATTTTTGTACGAATTCCTTAACATGTTCACAAATTTGCTCTACTTTGATCAGCAAGCTAAAAATAGTGCAATAATATTTTTTTCTTTTGTTTTTTTTTAATTTCAACTATTGTTATAGCTATTTTTTTATATTGAACAGAACTGCAGTTAACCCTGTGCTAGAAAAAAAGAACTCGTCAGAGCCTTACTAGTTCGAGTGACAGATGTGGTGTTAAGATTCTTAAAACAACAGCATATAGAAGCATATAGAAGAGCTATGCCAATGGTTCTGAATCCTGGTCCTGACGTACCACTGACCTTTCTGTTGTAGTATATTTCCAGCTCTAACACACAAAGCTGGCCCCAGCAAGGGCTTAGTAATTAGTTCATTAGTTGCACCAGGTGTTTTGTTAGAAGCAGAAACTGTGTGCAGGGTAGTGGTACAAGCACAAGGACTGAGAACCACTGCATTAGACCATTAAGAAGCAACCAAACACTCTAACTGCCAGTCTGGCACGTTATAGACGATTTTCCGCCACATGGAACGGCTCAGCTAAATCGACTAGACTTTCTGTTGGTACTAACTACTCTGTCTTCCATTGCAAATATTATCCATCCCTAACCTAGCTGGTCATCATACCACTGGCCTTGCAATGTATAGGTGACAAATGAGGCAGTGAAAAAAACTGACTGGTGGAAAAAATAGGAGAGTTTGGCAAAAAATCTGATTACAAGATGATTCTGGTTGCTCAAAAGGTGACGCAACGGTACACCAAAGCAAGTCGATATGTTGGTTTGCATTATCCAAAAAAAAAAAACTGGACATCACGTTAAAATAAGCCAAATTTGAATTGCAGTTACAATACTGGTCAGAAAAACACAATCAGATATTCAGCCCAAATGGTTCAGGCCTTGATTCTGTCAACATGCTGTACCTGAGAGCTGTGGTGCTTCCTGAACGTCAACCTGATGGTAATGGCGGATGCAGACACGGCTGTCTATCTGGTAGAGCAATGCGGGACACAGGTAGGAGAACTGAACCGGAGAGATGAGCGAGTCAGGACTCAGCCCATAGTGCCGCAGTAGCTGGGTCAAGTTCAGACACTGAGAGAGAGGAAGCGAAGAAGAGTAAGTTCAGTTTCACACTACTCAGTCAATGACCAATGTAAGTAGCAAGATCACAAATCACTGACAGACAGGACACATTTAGACAATACAGATATAACACAAGTACAAGCCAGCAACAGGTGAATACTCAAATATGTACTGGTATTATTCTGCACTGTCATGTGTAAAAATCATTTCACACCACACCACAGTGCATCACACTTTCACTTCAAGAATGCTGATGACAAAGGTTCAGACTGCCATCTCAAATACAATTTCTGGAATATTCCAACTGTATGCAATTGAATGACTTAACAGTCTGGACCACAAAAAAACACAAATACGATTTTTGCACATCAGATCCAAACCATACTTGTAGGTGGTTTGAAATGCAATTCCAAGCAGATTTTTACAAATGCTTCTAGTGTGGATTCTCTGGCAGCTCAAGTTGGATTTTAAAGTGTCTTCTGTATTACTTGCAACATGACAAGCAAATCCAGCGTGACAGGAGTGCTGGGATTTGCTAAGTATGTAACAATGCCTACCTGTGCAGATAGATAGGTGATATACAAATCTGATGTGGTAACCTCTAAATAGTAGTTGGGCCAGTCTCCTCAAAAGATATTATTTGAGAAACAAACCCGATTTCCTGCAGTCTGATCACAGCCTTGTGGACTAAGTTATCCTGAAAACCGCACTTTACTGCTGCACACTTCATCTTGCTAGGTGGCATATCAAGCAAAACCAATCGCCAACTGTGTCCTCAGGCATACAATTCAAAAACCACTCCTCAACCTGACTTAAAAGCCTGCTGAATAGGAACGGTCATTTATTGGAAACAAAATTTACATTGGTTATGGTACCATTGGCTAATTCAGGTAATTCAACTAATTCAGGTAACTCAACTAAGAAAATCTTGACTAAAGACAAAACAGACAGAGACTGCCATTATCTAAATTCCTATAAACACAACCATAAGGCTGATAATTCATTGGTTATTTCTTGTACTGAAATAAATTACCTCTTCATGTTGGTGAGGCGCATCCTCATGTCCAGTCAGTGATGAGATGTTTTGATTGGTAATTTCTTCTGGTACTTCCCTTTTTTTCTTGTGTGACTGCCTTTGGCTGTGAAGATGGGCATCGTGATCATGGACATGTTCACTTCTGTTCTCATCCATCTCAGAGCTGGTGGTAGGGGCCAATGGATTTGGGCTTTTGTTGCGGCTGCGTTGCCCTCTACCTTTGGTTGGTCTCCGGACCCTTTTGGGCTTTGCGGTAGGAGGCTGTGTGGGTGATGAAAGCTGAAGATAGGCAGCCTCAGCATTAGATGAAATTCCTGTGAGCTGTGGAGATGCCTGGGTTGGCTGGTCTGTCGTGTCTGGAGTGTGGTGGTGGTTGTGAGGGTGGGGGTGTTTGTGGTGGTGATGGTCATGATGGTGATGGGACTGTGTCTTACTTACTCCATGGCTGTGGGTGTGTGTGCTATCTAAAGAAGTTTCAGGGCTGTGGTCCTGACCCAGGTCATTGTTCTCTTGGGTGTCATCATGTTTCTCTTGATCATGATCTTGGAGAGAAGTGTGGTCGACGTGTTGAGGTTGGTCATCGTCCCGTTCATGATCATGCGAGAGGTCATGCAAGTGTTCGTGATTGTCACGCGTATGGTCATGGTCAATGCTTTGAGTCTGAGTACTGTGCAGTTCGGTTTCATGCACATGTTTATGTTCATGGTCACTGTCTTTGTCGAGATCATGACTGTGCCGTCCCAGAGGACCACTGTCTATAGTAGGCCTGGCTCCAGCAGTGAAACTGGGGCTGCAGGGCCCCTGGGATGTGGGGTGGCCTTCACTGGCCTCCCCATGGTGGTGATGGTGGTGATTGTGGTGGGAGTGTGATTTTGGGTGTGGATGTGAGTGGCTGGCCGAATGAGAATGGAGGCCTTCCTGCACTTCCAGAAGATCAAGGTGGGCCACATGGTCGTGGCCTAAATCATCATGCTCCAATCCCACCACCCGTACTTCACCTAGGCCCAGGCTCAGCAGCAGGCTCTGGAATCCACTGAAATCCAACCGGTCCTGTTGGCCATAACGACGAAACAACTGCTTGATGTAGTATTGCTGCTCATGCTGCGCTGCCTCACTTTGGCTGCTGGCAGCCGGATGATCAGACTGGCCGATGTAAGATGCTTTCGATATCTGCAGGTCACTGTGAACATGATCGTGGTCATGATCGTGATCGTGGTCATGATCGTGATCGTGGTCATGATCGTGATCGGGGTCATGATCGTGGTGCTCATGGCCATCATCATGATGATGGTGCTGGTGACCACTATCATGGCAGTGAGTGCATTGATGAAATAAGAGGGTAAGGACGCAGAAAAAGCAAAACTTAGTGTGTGCGTGAACTCTCATGATCTCCTCACTTCGACACCCCTGCAAATGCAAAAAGAGACAAAGAGTAAGCTTTACTGCATGGTTTTAAAACAAGTGGGCATGTTTCAAACATGTGTATCAGCACTACCTTGAGAATAAGGCTAAATGCCAACCCACTAATCAGCTCTAAAACCCTTTTCACTGTTTTCCCAACTAATTTGTTTAGGAGACTTTTTCATTTGTTTCGTTGGGTTTCACACTGCAGCAGTTCAAGCGTGTCTTATTTTGCATGTGGTTGTACGTAAATTGGTTAGAAATTTGGCAGAGACATAAGGATTCTGTTACTTTCACCTAGAAATGTAATAATCCATCAGCCAGTACTGATGCACTGACCAAATATCAAGCAATCCAGTGTCTTGACGTGATTCATAAATAGTGATGCATGCCTGCTCCAGCATTATCCATGTGATTCCTCTTAGCACACCCCTGTGCTGTGTGTGGCCACTGTATGGTGCTGTTTGTGTTGCATTTTTACATGATACAAACGTTTGTATTATCCATTTATTCCTTAAATAAACTTTACGTAGATACTATAAAAAAGTTGACCTGCTCCTGTGACTGTTGCTGCTTTTTTTCTGAGGTATGGCTATATTATAAACAATGCAAGTGATGTACAGCTGTATGAAGATGTATGAGATTTATGAGAGATGTATGTGCTGTATATAAAAAGTGACTGATCTGGTATGTATTGTTTCTCAAATTTAAAATAATCAGGTCAATACGCTGCCTAATGCATGTGCCAAAATCAAGTGCACTGCCTTGCCATTACTTTATCACTCATCTTGCCATTATTAGCAGCAGCTCGTGCTGTAGGAATGATGAGCGCCTGACCAGGATCACAGTTTAAAACAAGCAGATTATGTGAACTGTACAACAGTGAAGCGCTCCAAGAAAAAAAGAAAGAAATAAAGCATGCTCCAGTGTTAAATTCCCTTGTTCGGTGCTGACCATCATAAACATGCGCTCCCAGCAGCAGCAAACTGAAGCTCACTTGGAAGCAGACCAAGGCCCACGATGTTTGCCCAAACAAAGTTCTTGGTGCAGACCACAGTACAGGTGGGGTGTTCGCAAATGTGAAAACAGAGTGACCTAAAGCTGGATAGGTCCGGTAATAAGTTTATACCACCTTTGGGTTAAAAGATTTTCACAACAGAAAAAGACACTAATGGTGGTTTTCCCATCGAGCCTAGCCACAGGCAACTGACCCTTTATGTCCACTTCTCAACAGTCCAATGCTAAGGTTTTATACCCCTCTAGCTGATGACTGGCATTGGGCACGGTTATGAGCATGTGCCTTAGAGTCTCCGGTCTTAGTGACAGTGGTGGAGATTATACAAGCTGTGCTGCAAGTGGAGCAGCTCTTTAAGGATGATAAAACCTTTGCGGTAATATTTACTTTACAGCAAGAACAATCAAATGCTCCCTGACTTCAAACAGGTAGTAACCGAAAAGGCCACTTTCTTCATCTTATCTAATAAAAGAGAACCCCATTACTGCAAATCCCCAAACACAATTGAGCTTCCATCGTGAGCAGTCAAGAAACAGCTTCCATAAAGAGCAGCAAAAATGAGAAATATGCTTTGCTTTTTTTTTTTTTAAACAGAAGAATCAGAAGCATCCACATAATTCCGGTCAAGTGATCGCCATGCGTTTTCCTAGGGGCCTGATGGGCTCGCTGCAGTAGTCGCAGACGGGCTGGCCAAAAAGAGGAGCCATGCTACTGCCAGAGCAGCTGGACAGAGCCCACAGGGCGAGAGCACACTAACTCCACAGCTCGCTGCACACTGAAGGAAAGATCAGAAGCTCATTACTTAGGATCCAGTAAAAATTTAAGGCAGAAGCTCAGAGCTTGGGGAGCCTTGTGACTTTGCACTGCGTGAGGTAGTTAAGGATGGCAAAATTATTTATGTTGCTTGTACAGTTTTGCTTTCTGCATTTGCAGTATCGCAGCAAAGTCGGCATGAGAACGCAAAGGAGTTGGCTCGTTCATTCAAGGTGCCAAAAACAATTCTGTTAAACTGTGCGTGATTTGATCAATGACCAAGGTAGCCATTTACATACCTTACCAAACTCACTGTATCTAAAAGAAAAATTAAGGAGGACATCACAACTGCATAACTTGTATATCAGCTTCACAGCATTTACTTTGTTAGAGGTCTAAGTTTTAAGTAGAAAAGTGCTGATGCCACTTATACCTTTACAAAACTAAGTCCTGACTAAAGGACTTAGTTAGTAAAGTCCTTTACTAACTAAAAGTCCTGATATTTATACATATCCATTGTTCCCCCTTATTTTTACAAGCTGTTATAGGCCAGTATATATGTATATACAAGTTGTTTTATTTAATTTTAGTTAACAGTCTTATGATTTTGATATTCAGTTGTTTTTTATTTTTATTTTAATTTCCTTTTACCATTCTTTTATCTTGATTATTTTTTTTTTTTTAATTATTATTATTATTATTATTATTATTATTATTATTTCTTTTACTATTTAGAAATGTACTACTATATTTATATCTATTTTTATTTACCTACTTTTTTGCTTGTGTCTTTTGCTTGGTTTAAGTTTCTTAATCAGTTTTTAATTTGTTTTTCTTTTATGATTTATTTGCTTAATTTTGTCTGTTTTTATTGTTTGTTTTACATTTATGTACTTATTAAAATTAAAATTTTCTTTAACAATTGCAATGCTCTGCGCCACTGTAAATGAGGGTCTCCCTTAATGTACTTTCGAGTGAAAATAAAGGTTGATTGATTGATTTAGATTGTAAAACAATATCTAGACAAAGCTGTGCTGTGAACATGTCAGCACCCAGCATCTTTTCTGGCCCCGAGCCAAATGTTGTTTCACACTCTATATTCCCAAGTCATTTGTCTTTTATGCGCATCCCGTTCACTCACTCAGTTGAGGAAAAAAAAGGCTGCGAGACCCCATGATGCTGCCAGCCAACCAGGATGCATAGGCCCGGCCAGTGGGCTGCTATGCTAAAGGCAAAATCAAGAATAAAGGCCATCATTACCCCAAGAGACAGACGGTTCCTTCCATATGTCTCTCTGATGTTCGCTACCAATAACAATAACAACCTGGACTAAGAGTAGGCTCCACATCTACACACTGTCAAGTCAGATGATGAAGTGGGGTATGTCTACATTTTCAGGGCTGCACAAATTGGCCAGGTAACGCTGTTTTCATTCAGTCAAACAGTGGAAAGCAAATCTAATCAATAGCAATGACAAAGTGAATTTTTGGCATGCATAGTTAACTCACTTTATTTACTGTCCCACCTGCACTTGGACTCTTGTCCAAATGTGTAACAACAAAAAGTGCCTCAGCACGTCATATTACTTTGCTGCATCGTGACTAACATGTTAGCTTGGGGCTGGATCATTAGATAAGACCGCTAAGGCACAGCTTTTGTTTCAGATACAGTACATTTTTAAATGCTGAATGCTCTAATGAACCAAAATTGAAAACAAACATCAACATAAAGCACAAAAATCAAGACACTACAGTTTCTTACTAAACCCCATTTTGAACTCAGTTTTGTCAGTTTTTACACCCCTAATTTCATATGCAGCATATAAAAGGAAAAACACAACACAAAGTCTGAATACGTAGCGCACCCAAACAGACAGCATCGCTAAGAACACATTATATCAGCACCTTTGGATTCCTACGTGTTCACCATGTTCAGATCCAGTTGTTACCAAAGCAAGCACAGGCTCTCGAACGCCCCCTCTTACTAAAGAAACCGTTTCAGCCTTAAATAAAATAAACAGTGGGAGAAACAGAGAAAGCGAAGCTGAGAAATAGTCCCGTGGTTTCACTGTGGGAAAACCATGTGACAGAAAGAGGACCTGAGATGTAAAAGTGTTGTTTACAAAAGACTGTGACGAAAAGAAAGAGGTTCTGCATCTAAAAGCCTGCCATCTCTCAAACTAACGTATGCTATGGAAGTTAAACGGAGAGCACGCCTTTACAAGAAAACAAACAAAAGAAGCATGTGATTTATCAATTTATGATGAACTGTTGAGGATTAGCTGAGAAGCAGGGTGTGAAAGGTCACCGGATCATAGTTGCTAAATCCAAACTGTTTCCCTGTGAAACAAGTGATTAAACAGACAACCAGGACAATCCTTCGCCAGCTTGAAAATGGAGACAGTAGATATTCCAGAATTAAAACTATATTAACTAAAAAATACTGAACCCTAAGCTCAGATCTGCAGCTACAGTTATTCTTTATTAAAGGTTCCAGCAGTGAGAAGCAAATAAACCTTTGAGCATTGACTAGTACGGCTTGCCAAGCAACAGCATGCTGCAAAATCAGTTGTTTCAAGGGATCAGCGCAGGAAAAAACAGCATTACTGAAAGGACCTACTTCACTACTCCTGCCTTGGTGACACCATGCGGAGTACTTACACCAGCCGGCGAGCACGGCGTGTTAAATCGGGCTAAAATCGCAGACAAAGCGGGACGACGGTCTGGGGTTTTCAGTTTCTAACGTAATTACAAGCCTTTCCCTCTGAGCTCACACCGACTGTGTTTATAAACATGCAACTGGAGTGACCTCTGCACCCTGGAGGAGATAGGAGAGGGCAATACCGGAAACTATTTTTAAGAGACCAGCCGGCCTCACAAATAACACTTGTGTTTTAGCTCAATGTGCTCTTTGTTTGCAGGCATGACATTTTAGAAAACTCTTGTCTTTCATTTTTTTTTTTTTTTTTTTTTTTTATAAAACAATTGGAGATTGAAGAGAAGCTACAGAGTCATGTGTTGCAAGAAATATCATGAGACAGTTCAGAATGGAAGTGGCAGCAGATCACAAAGCACAAACCATTATGAGCTGTTTTATGCCTTAATTCCATACACACATATTCAACTTGCTGATAAGTGAATTGTAGCTAGATATATTAAGCCTTTCAGCCGAATGCACAGCACAAAGCACTCTGGGCTTCGTTTCTGATTGTCTGGTCGATTGCGGCAACGAAGACGACACAGGGGGTCAATAAGTCCCCATAGCTGAGGGCTGCATCTACAGCTTGACCGTGAATGAAGAGTAGACACCTTGCGTGCGCTCATGTCTCCAGGAGCTTTACAAACATGTGAAGCACAAAGGAGGGCTGTGTTTTAGAAGACCCTCAGGTGCACTCTGAAACTTTCATAACCACAACCTGTAGAATCTCAACAAGGAAAACTTGTGTAACTCTCAGGCTGCAGCAACTCATTCACCTCTTACGTTAGCCTTCTCTTAACATTACCCCGAGACTACGGTCACCCTGAGAACAGATTCCCACCACACGACTCAAAGGACTCATTTACTGTTCTCAACAGTCAGATCTCGGGTCAAATACCTTCTGAAACCACATTCAATACTCTAAACACTTTGCAGTGGTTTTCAAAGAGTAATGAAGGTCAAGAGGTTTGTCCTGGGGTAGTGGGTGGGACTTCACTGCAATATCTTATATCTCGGTTAAGAGTTAATCAGTTATTCGCTAGCATTCTTAAGCACAAAAAAAGTCTGACTAAATCAACTTTAATGTGAATTCTGAGTCAATTAGCAAAGTTCTTTAGAGTAAGACAAAAAAAATAACAAAAACAGGATTACAAGTAGGCCCCATATTCTTGAACGTAATACCAGTAATTAGAAATAGGCTGAGACTAGGGCTGGGCGTTATGGGAAAAAATCTTATCACAATATTTTTTTTCATATCAGTCGATATCGATATATATCACAATATAAATCAAATCACTTCCTTTAAGTGAGATATGAAGGTATCAAAAAGTAATTTTTTTCTTAAAATTATTTTTTATTTTCAGACAAATAGACAAATGTACTATAGAACATTACACAACTGTATTAACCACACACACACATATACGTGTGTGTGTGTGTGTGTGTGTGTGTGTGTGTGTGCGTGTAATACAGTTGTGTAATGTTGTGTATGTGGGGCAGTATTAGTATGAACAGTATTCACACACAGACACTGTGTTAAGCAGGCTGTTACTGGCCCTTTAAGGGCTGAGGAAAGGACTCGTCGACTCTCTGTCGGCTCAAATGGTGAGTTCGTTTAGCGATTCTTTTACGGTACAAAAAAAAAAAGTTTCTTGGATTATAAAGTCCACTTTGGATTATAAAGTCCACTTTGCCTCAGCGTTCTCACTCAAACTCATACAGTATACATGTTTATGATTATCGATTACGAAATTACATCGATTAGCATAACGTGCGTCTATGCGTCGCAAAGGTGGCCGCGCCCACTGAAAGCATGGATTTATCCGGAGCGCGAGCTGCAGCTACAAACAATCGCTCACCTACATCTAAAGTTGTGGGAGTATTTTACACAGAAACACAACAGTGTGGTGCTCTGTCAGCTCTGCACAACACAACAGTACAGCTGCTACACACCAGCACTTGAAGCTCAAACGCCCCGTAGCGCTTTCTCAACACAGCAGCAAGACAGCACCTGTTTACTAGTTGTTCTTATCTTCGCATATTATTTCAAGATTAACACGTATAACATGTTTCTTTCAGTAGTAGTTACATTTTCTGTCGTTGTTTATTCTTATTTCGTTCTCTCTGCTCGACTGTGGTGTCTGCAGTAACTTATTACTAGCGCGTGGGTTAAGCTGCCGCTACGCCTACACTCTGTGCTTTGTGCTTCAACCAAACACGAAGTGGCTGGAACTCGAGCCACCTGATTGGTTGGGGGCGGCGCTATTCTCATTCTCATTGGCTATTCGTGTTGTCTCTCAAAACACGGACGGAACTTAATTCTATCGACTTTCTATCGACTACGTCTTAAAGTTCTATCGAGGAAATGTTATTTCGCGATAATTATCGTTTTATCGCCCAGCCCTAGCTGAGACAAACACAAATATAGTCTAAACATATCACAGATATAGCCCGTACTGACTTATTTTTTTAAAGAGCGTAACTAATTATTCCTGTGTAAAACTGCATTCTTTGCAGCATGTGAAATGTTACATGTTGTATATGCATCTGTGTGTCAAAATATTGTGATCCATGTTTTTAAGATTGCTGATATGATATTGTTTACCACATCACCCGTCCCAACTACTAATAATCTATAACCCTGCAAGCTGCTCAGTAAGTCCAGTGAAGGAGCTGAAGGGAGATGAAATGTGGACAGTGCATTCCATCAATGCATTCGAGCAGCAAACACACACAGGGGTGAATTACTCTCAGACCACTCATCTTCAGGCTGGAGGAGGGAAGAAGCGAGGGAGTGAGAGAGAAAGAAAAAGGAGATGCATGCGCCCCTAAGCCGGTTCATATGACTCTCACACGGTCTCCCCATCCCTCCTATCTTTGCCAAGTATGAGGCAATTTAGATTATCCCGTGATGCACACAACAGTGTGTGCGCACACACACAATAATAACAATAAATTATTATTATTATTATTATTATTATTATGCTGAAGGGCAGTTCACCAAGTAAGTCCTTAGCTGCGAGCTACTGATGCATGTCATAATTATGGTCCTATTAAAATTTGTAAATGTGCATTCATTTATTTTACTATGTACTTTTTTTATTTGGTTTATTTTTGTTTTTAGTTAATTATTTTAATTTTAGTTTTAGGTTTTAGTACTATTAATGCTATGAGGGAAAGTATATCAATAAAATAAAAATTTCTTTAAATATGGCCAAACACAGGAAAGTTCCACTTATAAACTCTCATTCAAACACTAAAACAAACAAAAACATTTTACTCAGTAACTTCTATGAAACTTTAGTTAGCTTTGCAAGGACATATAGCTCCGATAGAGCTTTCATGTTGTTGTCATTTTTATTGTTATTACAGTTAAAAATCAGTTATTTTCTTACTTAGTAATAGTTTCAGTGAACTTTAACAACCCTGTTTAAAAATTGCCATCAAAACCACCAGTGAACAATATTAATTATGTTGTGTTTTTATCTATAACACTTAAGATTACAGGCTGCAGCAAAACTAAGTGTTTAACCTGATTTCTCCCTAAGCAGATTAGCTCTACTGACATTTGTGCTATTTTTCTTATTGTCATGCAGCTCAGATATACTGGGTAGGACAAAGGAGAGGGCTGAAATCTCGGCCGCAAAAATCTGAAGATGGCTTCTTATGTTAATTTCTCGTTCCACCTTAATGGTGCAGCAGTTACATTCTGGAACAGTTTAAGTGGAAAAGTAAATTCAAATAATAAGGTGGATGATGTCATGGTGAATCTGATGATGTCACATTCAGATAAGAAGCCAACGTTAACCTCATTCCTTCTTGTATCTGAGAACGTACTAGACAACTCAGTGAGCACATTTCGCAGAGCCATTTTTCAAACAAGGAGTTGGAGTCGGCATTTCGGAATGTCAAAAGCGACCTTCAAAAAGCTCTGCGCCAAGAGCAGATCATCTGTAGGGCTGTCCCTTTTCAGTCACTAGCCACCGACGTCCACTGATAAGAGAATCGCTATTGTATAAGCTGCTCACTACTCAGAGTAGTATAGGGTTGTCGGAGAAATGTTTGGGGTTAGCGCAACAGCAGTTCACTCTTGTATTTGCTGTATGCCAAACAAGATCACACGTAACTGAATTATTAAACTCGTCCTAGTGTAAAAACCAGAGATGGAAGAATCGATCGGCCATGTATCGGTATCGGACGATTTTTAATCTAAATATGTGATTGGTGATCGGAGCCTAATTTCTGTTTTTCCAGCTAGCATTTCATTCAGGAAGAGGAGCCCTCTGGCCAGTTCTCTGCTATCCTATCTGAACCGCTAGGTGGAAATACACACCCTTTCTTTTTTTTTCACAGACTGACTAAAGCAGCAGCCTCACGAGAACAGGTTACGGCTAGAGATGGACCGTTCAGCGTTTTTGAGGCCGATTCCGATCGCTGATCACCTTTCAGCGCGATCGGCCGATAGCCAATACCGATCGAGGCCGGGATATACGCCATGGCAGGGCTACATGTAGTTATTAGCACAAGCAAGTCATAAAACTTAATCGAAACTGGTTTATTACCATTTTTAACGAGCTCATGTGAAACAGCATAATATTTTTAACTAAATTATCAGTAACTAAACAAAGTAAATCAAACAAATATCCCCAATACTGCAATCATTACATTTAGACCCTTAACTTAAAACTAAAAAAGCAAATTAAATAAATGCAGTAAAAACTGCAGTCATTAAACGCAGACTCTGGTTATTTTAAACGACAATCTACAATCATTAAATGTAGATCTTGAATTGCTGCTGCTGTACTGTTTGTACCGGTCAGATCTGGTCAGCACGGTTCTCTGTGTTGTTTGTTTTGTGCTAGCTGCACATGCAGCTATCAGATTAGTAGTGTTAAATGTCACACAGACCTACTTCTAATTTTGTAAAAAAAAATTATGCTGTTTCACATGAGCTAATTAAAAACAGTAATAAACCAGTTTAGACCATGTTTCATGACTTGCTTGTGCTAATAACTACATGTAGCCCTGCCTATATAGGCCCGCCCTCAACCGGTATCTGCCGATCGCATTGAAATGATCAGCGATCGGAATCAGCCTCAATAAACTCTTTTTGAGACATTTGTTTGTTTTATTTAACTTCAGAAAACCAGCCAGTAAAAACTCAAAGCTTTAGATTTCCAGAAACAGGACGGTGGCAGAAGACGTTTCATTAGCTGATAAAAATCAGAATGATTACACTTCTTCAAACTCCCCACTCCATCACTTTCATTACCTTTCATTGTTTTCTACCATGATATTCTTTGATGGGACTGAGCTCTACACATAGCGGATACATGGATGATGGATGACCAAGCATGTTATTTGTTCGCTGATATTTTTTTCAAAACTCTTCTAGCTGAATGGAAATACAGCATTTGCGAAAGTAACTCTTCAATTGATTGTGCTCTATTTGTGAGGCAACTACACTGTGTAATCATGACTGAGAATTCTTCTGTACCAAACTGCTGCTTCATATTGGCCTCCATAATTTAAAAACTCAAAAAGGAGACAATGATCAACCATTTCCCAACACATGACCTAACCAGATGTCTTTCTAAAGAACAACTACAAAACACCTATTTTCTTACTAATTTGGAATCAACTGCATCCATCATTCATCATCCTGTTGTCCTGAGAAGCCAGTGGCACCTTCCCACTGCCATACATTATTTATTGACACACTGTTCACCTACAACTGTGTGTTCATATGACACACTAGGTTTCTCCAAATGCAAGTACAACCATGGTTAAAAAAATGTTATGATATCCGATAACACAGATGTGCAGTCTATCATCGATTCCCGACACTATCCAATCCTTATGTAATTCCAAAACCTTGTAATACACTACAGCAAGTGCTGGGGGCAATAACAGTGTCAACTGTTTTGTTGGACCATAAAAGAAGAAATGACCAGTCACAGAGTTTGATGAAGAATATGAAGCAAAATCTGAAAAATGTGCAGAATTATCCGAAGAATTTAACTGTTGGTTCATGACAATGACTGCAATTTAAAAAACGCAATGTCAAAAAAGTCAATATGATTTAGCTCTTAAAACTGTGCATCATATATGATGGGAAAGCCTTCAGGGTCATAAGAAATGAGCAGATGTCTCAACACATGGAGATACAGCACAGCAGATGGTAGTGGGAAGAACACGTTTTTCTGCAAAGAAAGGCGAAATTTAGGAAATCCAGTAAAGCATAGTTGGAACGTGAGGTCCTCGACTGACCGAGTAGGTTTGTCCATACATATCCATACAATATAAAACACCAGATAAAGCAAAACCATCCTTTAAAAGAGAACAAAACTGGGGACACATGGAGACAAGAAGTAAAAACTGCTGGACTAGAAAATACGCAAATGAGCAGCACTTAAAACAAAAAACAAACAAAATCTTTCTCAAACTGAGCTACCCCTTTGTGCAACGTGAGACAATGACCCCACAACGTATAATGAAATGTGGCGGTTCCCTGAGGAGCTGAGAAATCTAAAGAACCTTGATCCCTCAATCCCAAAATAAACATGCAGACACACCCACCTTCAACATAAACAGACACACCTACTAACTACACAGATACTGCCTGCCCAGAGAGATGTCCAGCAAAGGCATGTCATTGGGTTTAACTCCTTAAGGATATAACCAGCTTTGGTTAAACAGTGTTGCACCAGTATTTAAGTTCCTCTATAGAAAGCGGTTCTCCACAAGTTTGCTGTCAATAAAACATGGTGGCTTTATCATACACAAAATGATACGATAAATATTCAAATAAAGTTGTTAGCTTGAGTCTCATGATAAGCAAACAGCTGACTTCAGGTGCAGATGGCAAAAAAACAGTGAAGTCGGTCACAACCCAATTGGTCACGATCTCAGAAGCATAAGCAGCACTATCATGTGATGAACTGAGACACACCCTGCAGCTACATACCAGCAATGGCTGTTCCTAAGCATCAATGCTTTTATGGCATCTATAAACACTCAAGGATGAAACACAATTATCAGCAGCGCCAGTTAATCTGGTTTGTAAGCTGATTCATCTGAACTCCAGGTAACGCTAAGATACAAGCGGACCACCAAAACAAAATGTCCAACCTTGTCTCTCACCTTGAAGTGTTGCAGTTCCTAAGGTTATAAGTCAAGAACTGCTGATCTCCATACAGCTGGGATTGACTCGTTGTGCCCAAGCCCCACTCTCATAAACGAACAAGTGCCGACTGTGGCCAAACTCCAAATTCATACGAGGGCCCTGTGGTATGTCAGGAGGACGAAGCCTTCCAAACTCCTCAACACCTTACGAGGAGCATAGCATACCTCTTAATCCGAAGACTTGCGCAGACAGCAGAAGGTGGGCTGAGGAAGGGAAGAGTCTGGTGCACCTTTTCTAGAGCAGCTTTAAATCTCAAAGTCTTCACGTCTGGTGATTTAATGCATTTTTGGCTCCTAGAGGGAGGGGTTAGTGGGCTCTGTGCTTATGTGAGTTGTAGGGTGTGTGCAGAAGGGCAGGAGGAGGTTTAGGATTTAAGTTAATCAGCTACTGGGGAGACCACAAACTGCACAGAAAAGCCTGAAGACATCTCTGCACTGTGAACATCTGTGGAGGTCTAGGGGAAGGGCAAGTTATGAACTGATGGAAGATTGTTTAGCCAGCTCACCAGCAGAGATCTGAGTAGTTCTAAGAAGTCCTCACAACTGTATATGCATGGCCTTTTGCACTGGAGGGGGGCATTATTAGTGCTCAGGAGAACTCACACTAGCAGGTTCTCACAAATAAGAGTGCAAGTAACAGACTCTAAAACCTACCAAGCACAAATACTTTATTTAATTTAAGATGTAAGTATATATACAAATATGTATATATAGAATAATAATGTGTAACTGTTTACTGTTATAAAACATCAATCAGGGGATTAATACTTGTTAGGCATGTTAGGCAGAATTTTTAAAATAGCACCAGTGGTGTTTGGCAATAATAACACTGAGTGTCCTCATACTAAGGCTGCTGGTTAATTTAAGTGAGCTAGCTAACCCACCGAATCACAGGGCCCTACATAAAGGCAGGTTGGTGAAATTAAGCCACTATTGAAATGTTGACATTTAAAGCTCACTGAACTACGCGTTATTTTATTGCTAACTTACTATTATTAGTTCAATATGTGAAAAAATAACTTACAAGTTATAAAAGTTGGGCGATATGGCAAATATATTAAATATCAATAATTTAAAAACTTGAAGTATTGAACAATACATGATCCTTTACAATTATCAATACTTAACAGGGATAGAAAATAAAATCTTAAAATATTTGCATATTAAACTTGAAAAATTGTTATACCATTAACCATTATTATTACCGTTGTATTATTATTTTACTGTCTTTCATCTGTTCCAGCTTGCAATGCTAGAAAAACTAAATATATTGTGATGTATACTGTTTATCCTGAAAATGACTTCAAGTACTATGATATATTTTTGCCATATTGCCAGGCACTACAGTAAGGTTGTCGGCAACTTAATGCTGAATGCGCAGTCAAGTCTTTTGTTAGTTGGGAATAAAGGAAGCGACTACTGCTTCAAGCCTGACCAAAACAAGGAAATAAGGCAAGACCAAGCAAAATCTGACAAAAATGCTGTAAAAATGAGAAGAAACATCTCGTCCAATTGTAATGCAAAATTATTACATGCAGCGTTCATACAGAATTGTGCACTCAGAATTCCTAAAAAAGGAAATAAATGTGTCATAGATTAGGATGAGCCAGCTGTATGGTAACTTTCTTGAGCCGGGAAACCATCTCATAAGTATCTATAAACTGCTCTCTAATATGGACCCCAACATCAGATCTAGCAATTTACCAGCAGGTCTACTGCCCATTTCTCGGTATGGGTGAATAAACGCAAAGCATGAAATGCTTTTAATTCACTTTCACCTTGACAAGCAGTTTTATTGGAAAACAACAGGTCTATAATTCTATAATTAAGCAGTTAACCATGAGTCACAGTGTGTTTATCTGTATTTAGAGTTACGAACATTTGAACATGTACACTAGACACGCAGTGCAGCAATGAACAGCTATATATATATATATATATATATATATATATATATATATATATATATATATATATATATATATATATAAAAGCATCAACTTGTCATCATAAAACATTCTCTAATCTTAATTAAGACTGCATTTTGTAGCCCTAAATAAAGATGTAGTGGTTCCCAGTTAGGGGTAGGATGCATTCCTTTTTTTAAATGAGTAAGTATTTACCTGCTCAATAAAAACCTGGGCAGCATCTGGTCACTAAACATTTCCAGTTTAAGGGTTTTCACTATACTTTATAGGTCATTCTGTGTCGACAATTAACACTACAAGCTCTGTAAGAGCCAAACATGCCTCACCAAAGCTCATCGGCTGGAACACTGTTGCATAATCCGACAGAATACTGCAGGGAGAGACTGTACAGTAACATTCCTTTCAACAGACCATGTGAGCAGTCTTATGGATCTCACTCTCGACTTGAATGCTCTCTTTTCCCAGCTCTGCAGCGCACGTGACGTTTAACAATGTCACCTTGCATTTGCCTTTATCTTGTGTAACAATGAGGGACTCTTGGTGCCACACAGTTGTGGTCCTGCACTGTAGCAAACAGAACTGTGCAGAAAGTAGGGCTGAAACATGGACAGGCCAATGAACAGTACCATTTATACAGTACACAAATCACACCTCTCCACCCCCCCACCCCCCCCAAACATACATCTTAGATCTAAATATTACTTTATATCAGTGGATTTCTGCTGTAACCATCCTAAATTCATGTGTTTCGACCATCCACACTTTAGATCAGAGGTGGGCAATATGAAGGCATTAACTGGTACTGTGACAATTTACACCACTATGAGTCACAATACGCATTTCTGAGCATATCATGAAAATCATTAATACTTAAAACCTTCAACCGCATGTTTGATCACAAACAGAGCATACTTAGCCCTGTTTAAAATGATTTAGCGCAGTAGAGTGTAAAATATAAGGAATACATAATATAATAATACTTTGTGTTCCAGCGTGTCAATTATAAAAAATAAATAAATATCAAGTTTCATATTACTTTTTTGTCCTATCGCCCACCTCTTACAATTAGACTATACCCTCTGCTATTACTGTGCTAAGCTTTTAATTACTAAGAATAGTAATAATTTGAATGCCCAAACTCATAAAAACCCAACAATAATGCTTAATTTCTTGTGAAATAATCAAAACTCTTATTCATTTCTTATCAATATAAAAGTTTGATCAGTAGGGGGAGCATTGCACCCACGAATACAACTCCGAATAAGGGCTCAAGTGAGATGTAAATGAGGTACTGGCACTTGATTTTACACACTGAGGCTGATTGCACTCAAACCTACACTTGTTTTCATGTCATATTGAAGTTTAATGAAACAGACGGAGAGAAGTTGAGCTGAATGCTGTAGCGACAACTATGTTTGTGGTTCATAGCATGTGAAACGCACCTGTGACTGTGGAAGGTTTGCGCATGCAATATGAAATAAAGCAACCATCTGTTAGGTGAAACACGAAGCGTAGAGTGATTTAGAGTTAAAATAACATTCTGCATGCAGTGGCTTATTGCTTCTGTAAAACAAGAACAAAATAAAAAATATATAGATTATCGCCAGCACAGCAGCCAAATATCGCTAATTGTTTGATTAACTGCATAATTTCTTAAACGCATTAAAACAGAATTCAGCTAATGTGTAGAATGCAGTTCAATACATCTAATGCATAAACATAGAAAGAAAAAGACAGTGGGAAAGAAAAGGCTGTAATTTGAGATTGTATTTTATATAGATCAGCATTTTTGAGGCTGATTACGATTGCCAATCACAAACGACCGGCCAATAGCCGATACCGATCGAGGGCAGGGCTTAATGCCACGGCAAGGCTACATGCAATTATTAGCACAAGCAAGTCATGAAACATGGGTGAAACATGATTATCTAGCGCTATAAACTGTTCGTACCGGTCAGATCTGGTCTGCACAGTTTTCTGGGTTATTTGTTTTGTGCTAGCTATGCGTGCTAGCACTGCTGTTTGCTGATACTTACTGTATTCAGCCACATGGTGTTGTCCTAAGTGCCGTATTAGATTAGCAGTGTTCAATTTTGTTGTCCTGGTTCCCCCACAAGACATGCTGATTTAACAAATTTTACAGAACGGCAACAAACTGCCAGATGGAAGACATGTTTTCTATCAGCTCATGCCATGAACACCAAACCTGTTCTTGCGAGGCCCGCTGTTTTAAATGAAAAGGGTATGTATTTCCACCTAGTGGTTCAGACAGGGATTGCAGGGAACTGGCCGGAGGGGATTTCACAGAGGGCTCTTCTTCCTGAATGAAACGCTAGCTGGAAATATAGAAATTAGGATCAGTTGTTTAACGGCATCAATCAGCTCTCGGGATCAGCTAAATTGGAGAAATATAGGCAGATCGCATATTTTGATTAAAAATTGGCAGATACCGATACATAGCCGATCGATCCTTCCATTTATAATTTTATACGGATGGCCCAAACAAATCATTACAGTAGCTACTTGCAACAAATTATGAAAACTGAAACATGACAAAAACGCTTGGGCCAGTACTAGTAGTGTAAGAAAGCATTGTGAAATCATTAGAGATGGAAGGATCGATCAGCTGAGTATTAGTATCAGCTGATATTTCTCCAATTTAGCCGATCCCGAGAGCCGATCAATGCCCTTAAACAAATGTGCCTAATTTGTAATTCCAGCACAGTGAGTATCAGCAAACAGCAGAGCTAGCACGCACAGCTAACACAAAACAAATAACCCAGAAAATCATGCAGACCAGATCTAACCGGTACAAACAGTACAGCAGCAGCAACAGCCAGAGAGCTAAAGTAATCACAGCCGAAGTGATTGAGCTAGATAACCACATTTCAACCATGTTACATGACTTGCTTGCGCTAATAATTGCATGTAGCCCTGCCATGGCATATAGCCCCGCCCTCGATCGAGCTGAAAGGTGATCGACAATCAGAATCGGCCTCAAAAATGCTGAACGGTCCATCCCTATAGGTAATGCCTTTGCAGATACTGTATGAGAACACCTGACTACCACCAACCATTGAAACTTCAAAGCCACATCAAGAGTAGATCCAACCCGCTGTAGAGGGCACCCTTTGTGCTTCTATTTATTTACTTTTGTTATTTTCGTTTTACTGGAAATTTCTACAATGCCAACCAATTAGTATTCTGTGGCTGCATCTCAATAACTTTGAATAATGCCCTGCTAATAAAACTTCCGTGCAGAGATAAAGGTCAGAGAAATCAGGAGGAAGCAGAGAAATACACTCCCTGCATCCACTGTCTGTAACTAAACGAGCCTCGAATAAACGTCTACAAACACGACAGATGGCTTGCGTTAAAAGCGGAGATGGTTAATTAAAGGTTCAATTAGTAAAATCTGAATGAAGCTTGTTCTTGTCTTTTATTAAGGCACTTCTTCATTAATTAATCTTTAAAGCACATTTCTGTAAGTTGGTGGAACCTGCAGGATCCTAAGTGTACATGTGTATTTTCTAGTTTAATTAGAACAGCATTAATAATGCTTCATATCTGGGTTACACTTGTGCAACTGCATACTGCACCATGGCAAAGGAGTAACCCAGAAATAAAAGCATGTCAACAAAGGGGCTATAATATAACCTATAATCTGATTCTTCTATCCTCTTTAGAAAAAACGCTTTACACTACTTTTTGTGAACGTACACTACAACATGCCATGCCAGATCATATAGAAGGTGCCAACTACTTATTAAACCTTTAACTGCAAAACGTTGTGTAAACAATCTTTTGGTTTAGTGTTGAAATAATCAAAAGCTATTTTAAAAAGTATACTTTATTAATAAATTATGATTATATACACAACACCTGTGGGCTTTAATGATACACTGTGTACCAATTATGTTAATACATTGCACTGAAAATTAATATGAATAAACTTTCAATGCTGAGCTGTTTACTCCAGATGTTCTGAACTGCTTACAGCTGCATGTCTTCAATTTTATTTAGTTCTTGTTGCTCTAAGAACAAATTTCTGCACATGCACAAGTTAATACAACTTTACTGTTTATATGCCTTATTTTTTCCCCATCAACATGTTAAACTCAGTAAATAAACAGTAACTAAGCTAATATACATGATGTTTTATAAAAGAATGGAATATTTTTAGAGTGAACAACTCTTGTTTCTAAATCCCTGATAACACTGCTCTAATAACCATGTAAGCTGTCTTTTAACAGAAGGGGCCTTTTCCAATGTCATCAACAAAATGTTAAACATGCTACACCTTCACAACAAATTCAATACTCCACGTTCAGGCATTTAACCAGCAGAAACGTTATTAAAAATATACTGAAGCCCTAAACTTCATTATTTATAAGCTCCCTTCTTTTATTACAGAAAGCAATTCTTAACTTAAAACATAACTGCCCTGCAGGGCTCTTTAATATACCCTACAATGTTATTAATCCACACATTGGAGGTTAATATTAGGCCTGTGCATTATGACAATATTATCGTTACTGTGATCAATTATGTCATAATACTCTTTTCTGAGCATACTGTCGTTACAATATTGCAAGCCTATATAGTAAGTTGCAGTTTTATTGTCATATTTCTGCCATATTGTCCACCTCTACTCTACATCTTTTAAAACCCTGATCCACACTGAACCCAGTGTTCATTTCACATCATTGTAAAAACATGTTTTCTGTTAATTTTACTGCAATACAATGTAAAATACACAGCAATATATATATATATATATATATATATATATATATATATATATATATATATATATATATATATATATATATATATATACCAACATAAATGGCCCACAATTACTTTGACTTGTGCCACTGACTTACAATAAAAAGAAAAAACATGTTTCATGATTTCCTGTTCCTCCCAAAAGAGACACAAAACATGGATGTCTGTCACAATGTCTGTCAATAACATGACCATGTTAGGGAAATAAGGAAGGAGGCTACACGGCTTTACATCACAACCTCATGACTAACAGATTAACATTTTATTTCAATAGCACTTGTAACAGCACCGCAGGCCTCAACATACAGCCTGAACAGCACAGACTCAATAAATGTATAATCTTCTATAGCTTCTGTAACAGCCCTTCTCTCTACACGTGGTGCCCAACGACTGAGGTAAATAACGTCATCGCTAATTACAGCAGAGCGTTTTATATACCTTATTATCAAAATTATTTCAATTCCCCTAGTGTTTATATGTTAAAGCTGACAATTACCGAAGCTAATGTTTAATTTTGGCCATATGTGACAATGCTAGCTAAAAATGAAAGCTAACTACCGGACTCATTGTTCCTCGACTTGACACAGAAAAACAACGAAAAGGCCAAATAGCGTACTTAAATGTGTCACAACCGCCCTAACGTTAAGTTCAGAACCCTTTAATTCCTGTATATCCTTCTCAAAAGCAAGTTAGACGCGGGTGCTAGCTGGGTTAGCGAAGCAGTAAACCTCAAAAACTGCATTACATACTATGGTTAGCGTAGCCTAACCTAGCCTAGCCTAGCTCGACTACGTTGCTTCGTGCACGGATTTCCCCGTTCCACCTTAAACAGGGTAGCAGCACGTTTGCGACAGAGGCGGCACAACGCAACTGCTACACCATTTAAGGTGGACACAAGAAATTCGAACAAGAAGCTGACGAAAAGGAAGCGAACTTCAGGATGGTCGCCTTAAGCAACAACATAACAAAAGCTTCGCCCTTCTGCGACGTTTATGTTGAATTTAGTCTTCAAAAAAAACGGAAACCGACATGGTTTAAGACAAACAGTCGCTGCTTCATGCCGGGTCTCCGTTGTGGGAGTGAGTGAGAACAAATCGCGGGTTTTTTTATAGAGTTACCTCACTCGAGTGCCGTGTGCATCTCCTCTCCGCTCGGTACGAAAATCCTCACTGCGCGCAAAACATACCAGCCAGACAGGCGGGAAAAAGCATTCACCAACAGATTTACGCAACTGGCCTGCGCCCCGCCTCGCTATACGGGGTAAGGGGACGCCAAATGCGTACAGAGGGTTTAGAGCTGTTGCTGGACTTCCTCTACCTTTTATCATCTTTTGTTATCCGAATAGCTCTCGGACAGCGTACAAGTTCTAAATTTGATCGTGTTTTACCTCTAATGCTCATGAACTCTAAGACATTCACCAAATCCCATACGCAACTTCATGCTTCGTCTACGCTGGAGCAATGGGGCGCGAATAACGTAGTTAGCTTCCATCAGGATAATGGAATCACTTGTGCTAGAGCTGTTGATTTATATCTTTATTTATTTATTTGTTCCTCATGTGATGTGCCTTGTAGATAAGAGTTTTGCGTTGAGAACAATCTCCGCAAACTAAGTGACAAGGAATGGACGCATTCACTAAGCCCCTTAAGTAAGTTCGCTGGACCCGACGCTGCTGCTGGGCGCAAGTTGCGTAGCGATTAGTTAAACTGGCAAACATGTTTAAAGGAGGACTCCGCCGATTTCTCAAAAGTTATACCCTAATACATGGCTGAGATGTAAATTTCGATTGTTTTTTGTGAAACGCTTCAAGAGGAATTTATCCTGTCAGAAGAGATCACGCTGGTGGTGATATAAACCAGACGCCTGAAGAGTTTAATACATCTGAAAGCTCCCTCTCAGGAAGTTACTCTAATAAATTGTTTGTAATAGTTTTGTGATAATGTTTTGGCTTAAAATTTTAACCAGTTAATTTTAATCATTTTGTGGTGGAGGGGCACAGTGGGGCAAAATAGTTCCCAAAGATAACTTATTGATTTATCACTATTGTGCCATCATCAGCATAAAATATTAACACCCACACGTAGGTTCACTGATGACTTTGTATAGTAAAAAATGACTGTATTTGTGTTGTAGACATGGTGACCTCTTGTTCATATCACCACCAGGGTAAAGAAATCTGAACCATTTCACACCAAACCGCACCTTCTCAACTACTGAATTATGCTGAAATTCTGAAAGATTGGTTGAGTTACCCTTTGAGCTGTTGGGCCAGCCGGTGGTATGTTTTCTTCCTGGTGGTTAAGCCTTTTTTATTGGTGATTTTGGTCATTATTCATAGGTGGATACCACAGTGTAAAGAACCCTAATGGTTTAACAGGTCACGTGTAACTGATTTTACACAACATTTGATGGTTTTCTAACATGATCTTAAGGTGCCCTACAGGAATCTTGTGGTCTCTAAAAGCCAACCATTAGGCTAATTCTCATTAAGAAGCAAAACCAGCAGGTTTTAATCCTAGTTAATCTAATCTTGTTTTTAGTTGACCAGCATATGGTATGTTACCACCTAGTCCAGCTGGTCAGTCAGCCATCTAGCATAGTGGGGTCAGCGTACATTTTGGGCGATCAGCTAAACTGGCACAAGACCAGCTGGTGATACTGGTGTAAACTGGTGTAATGCTGGTTTAGCTGGTCTTTAGGTATGTCTTGTATTAAGTAGATCTGATGTGTATCTGAAACCCAGTTGCTTATTTATTTGTCACAGAATAAATCTTTAGTTCTGTGTTAAATGGCTAGAGCCAGCACTGTATTGTCTTTTTACTCTTTTAGTCTGTGAGACACCCGCAGCTGTTGACCTGTCAGGTGCAAAGGACATTAAGAATTCACTGACCTTGCTGTAAAAAACAAAACACACACACAGCTTTACCACAAAACATGCCAAGGTCGGGCAGTGTGTTCATCAACATGATTATTGTACGCTGTGTCTGCAACATTAAAGGTGCCATAAAACAGTTATAGTTATAAATAGTTCTACACAGAAAACTGCCCAGATCCAGTTTTGCACACCTAATTACACTGTGATTTGGTCCTGGAATGAAACGAGCTTCTTTCTGATTTTGGTGAGTTCTTGAATAATTTAATGAGCTCTGTTCTGATTGGATGGTTTACAACAAGACACTGCGATGATTACATAGACAACATGTTGAAATAGACAAAATAAGATGAACCTCTATGTCTATGTAAGTTCAGTCCTCATACTATTTCGTTAGCTTTGCTAGTTACTTGGAGCTTGCACTACCTACACTAGTTACCTGATTGCGATCTCGACATCAACACAAAGTAAATTAAAGTTGTTACTCACTATGAAACTTTTAGTTTAAGATGATTAAGAGTCTGCTTCAACTGGCAAACGGGGATAAAATCACACAGCATGGCCACTACTTAAAGGTTACTGCTGGGACTGTGATGCTAAAAATGGTGGAACTGCTCCTCTCTTCATTCTTGCTCAGTTAAACACTGAGCGAAACCACCTAATATTGTCCAAAGTTTGAGAAACTGTCTGGGGTGAAATGTGCAGAATTGAATTTTAATTGTCAGGGATCCTGTTAAAGTTGTCGGAGCTGAAGTTCCTATAAGGCAGGTAGTTATGTGAATTTTCAATTTTACCTTAAATGGTGCCGCAGTTACATTCTGGTACTTTAAGCTGCAACATTTAAGGTGAAATAGATCATTCAATTAAGAAGCTTTAATTAGGAAGCAACTTTTTTAAGCCTTGTTTAAAGATAAACATCAATGAGTACAGCTGACACTTCGGTTTCTTGGAAAGTTCTATGTACTAAATCCTCCTTACACAAATACAGCAATATAAATACCATTTTACCCTCTGTGGCAGCAGTATCTAGCGTGTTTCATCTTCACAACGCAAACGTGGGCAACAAACAAAATATCCAGCTGAGTGAAGTTTTGCCGAAGCATACTCCCAACCCAACATATTTGGGAGGGACCCTTTTGATCAGGCTTTGTCCTTCAAGGAAAATATGAAAGGAGTGGCGGCTTAGGTGAAGTCTAGAAACAACCTGCTCAGCAGGCTTGCAAAGAAACTAAATGGGGTGCAGCAGCTTTCACACTGCTTACTTTAGCTCTGGCCTTTGCATACTATGTAGCAGAATATTGCACTCCTGTCTGGTTTAGGTCTGCCTGTACATAGAGTTTCAAAACAAATAAGTAAACCCTTAAATTTAACCACATCTAGCATCATCTCCACCAAATGGTTCCTGTAGCTGCAAATAAAATTTACACAACGTTTAGAGGGACCATTGAACAATTCATCAGTATTTCTGGGATGTCTTGGCTTGCAAAACTCTCTTTAGGTCATACCACAGTATTTCGAAAGAGTTAAGGTCAATATGCCGACTTGGCTATTCCAAAGTACATTTATTCATCTTTTTTAACCAACCATTTACTTGTGCATCACCCAACATCTCCTCAGCCTGAGGTCATGGACTACTGCCCTTATATTCTCCTGTAAAATGTTTTGATACACATTTGAATTTGAAGTCATTGTTCCTTGTTCCCACAAGGTGTCCAGGCCCTGAGGCAGCCAAGCAGCCCCAAACAGTGATGCTCCCTCAACCTTACTTTACAGTTAGGATGAGGTTTTGATGTTGGTATTTTTTTGTTGTTTTATGAAACGTAGCATGTGCATTTGTGCTAAAACCTTCCACCTTTATCTTGTCTGTCCACAGAACATTTTTCCAGAAGCACTGTGTAACATCCAGGTGGTCTTGGGCAAACATGAGATGGGTTTCTGCAGTTTGTAAAGCTATAGGTCCTTTGATGTTAACCTTGGGGTCTTTCTCACCTCTTTCAGTATGGCCTGTTGTGCATTTAGACTGATCTAAATGTAACGTCTACGTAGCAACAGTCCTGAATTTTCTGCTACTGTCATTTTACCAGTTAGTTCATAAAGACTCATTAAAAAAGTGGTTCATTTACTTCTTCCAAGTATCACTGTGGATATTACTTAATGTGCTTAATAAAAGACATAAAAAGTACAGCTGCAAGTGTGTTATTAGTTTAGGCAGATTGTGTTTCTCTATGATTATGATTTAAATAATAAACAGACCACATTTTATTACTAAATCAATGTAGAAATCCAGCTTCATTTACTTTTTTGGCAACTGTATAAGGGGTCTGTATTTACCAAATAAAAGTACAATAATATCTGCGTGGGTTTGTTTACCAGAAACACTGCAAAAAAGAAAGTAATTAATTCCACAATGACCATTTTCCGACCTCTGTTTATTATTTTGAATGAAAAGAGCTGTGTTTGCTACTGTTTAGACTTATCCTAAAAAACAGCCCTGCTTGCAAGGCTCCTTTTAACTAAAGTGTGAGGGGGTGGATCTAAATGGTTGGCCAAGTAGGTGTAAATATGCATTGCTTTATGTGATATTACAAAATCAAATAATTCGGTTTTAATTGTTCTGTTTTTGCAGTGTAGTTTCTATATACAGTATGTTATGTATGTACTAGTAAAATAAATGGTATGCCTTAAACTTTAAATGTGTTTGTAATCAGGCATGCTCTGCTTACATCACACTGTATAAAACATCTGGTTTTGGCCAGTTTTACTTTGTTACATCATTTCTACTTTAAATATATTTTTTTAAATAATTAACTGTCATAGTGAACCAGGGGTCATTATGTCTACAACACAAATATACAAATTTTATTTCCTATGTAAAACCACAAGTGAACCTACCATGTTTTCTTAGTATTACCATGAATGGACCATAAAACAACATCTCAAACATCAGTCAGCGTATTCATAACCATTTCATGTAATAACTTTATGTGTGGGATCTTTTAGGGGTGGATGTCTGGTTCCTGTGAACAATTCTGACTCAGGTTTCTCCAAAACGAAGCATTTCACACCATACCACTCTGAATGACTCATTCTGAACCATTTCATTATGTAGAATATATTTTTAAATCAGTGGAATTCCCCTTTACATTTTGATTAATTAAAATATGCATAAATAAAACATTACCAACTGTACAAAAGGACATGTAGGTCTGTGTTGTGCTTAAAATAAGTTTTTATTTTTGCATTCATTTCAAGGCCAGAGCTCTTGGCTAAACCCAACCAATCAGTGATTCAGGAAACTTTAGCCAAGCTGATTGCTTGCAACTGGGAGCTGGTCCATTTGTGTGGCTGATGCAAATCAGAACCATCCTAATGGCCTAGTCCTGACTTAGGCGGTGGGGTGTTGGGTAGGGGGGTGATGAGTCTGCCTAAATCATTCCGTTTGTGCACTTTTGACATGTCCGCTGCCGACACACTGGCGTAATCCTTTAAGGCCGACTGTCTTATGAATAACGATCACTCCCAATCAGCCGAGACAGACCCTTGCATCACAGAGTTTGTGCATCGGGGCACTGTCAGATTGCAGATGAACAGTGATAGCACAAATGTAGCGGTAGTAATTCTGTATAATATCATATCTTTGCAAAAAAAAAAAAAATAATAAATATGTCTGAATATTGCCTTCATGCCTGATACAGCACCGTGATAAGTGACCAGTAATTGTTTCCCTGGTCATCTTGTGAACAAAACTACATTTTCCTTGCCGGTTTACACACTACTATTTTCTGTGATTCTACTAACTGTGAGGATTTGCATTATTTCATGTGTTTCCAGGCCTCAACTTGAACAAACACACCCACTCACTCACTCAGTCTTCACATTTACATCACAACTACTGTGTAATCTGTGGTTAGTGATGGGGATCATAAGGATTTTATAGATACTGATATCCGTACAATACTGGTTATCTGTACTGATATTTATCAATACTCTTATTGATACTACTCATCATAATTTGGTGCAAAACAACAAGAAGACATCTACCTACAGCTGAAAATTAATTTAAAGCTAAAACCATACAGAATAAGTGATGTCTGGAGGTCATAACGGCTTACACTTCGATTAAACTTAAGCTACCCATCAGTTAGCAATTTAATTTATTGCAGATTTAATAATCACTTTTCCCTCCTAATATGTTAATTTAGTTAATTTAGAATATTTTAGTGTATTAGAATTGCAATTTTAATATTTAAAAAATAATAATGCTGCAAACTTTTCCTGATAAGTACATTTAGACTATCAAACTATGTAACCTGTAGTTTTAAATCAAATCGACTTTTGGTATAAAATTTCCCTTACCATCTTAAATGGTGCAGCAGTTATACATTTTATAATGTCTGCGGAGACAGAGGGCAACTGCTACGCCATTTAAGGTGGAACAGGGAGCTTTTGAACAAGAAGCTGGCAAATATAAAGCTGAACTTCCGTCTCGTAGTTTTAATGCTGGTTTAATGCTGCACTGCTTCATATTTATAGAATGTTGTATATGCAAGTGTTTAATGTGGTCGCTTGTGTTTGTGTCCTCCCTTACATGAAGCTACTGCTTTATGTGAACTGCATTTAGCTTATTACATTTGTATTATTATTTTTAGAATTATCTATAGAAGCTCTATAGAATTAATTATATATAGGGTAAGTCAGAGATTTAATACAGTACCCATCTCTACTTGTGGACATTAGGCCAAAGTCCATAGAGAAATCTCCACTTGTGATCTCTCTCCTCCCCTATAATGTCTCTGGTTGACCATAGCATCCTTTAACTTATTGGTTAATAACTAGATTTAAGAGCTTTGTTCGAGCAGGAGAATGACCAAACTAGTGGTCAAGCACACTATACCTTAACAACTGACCCCTGTCCATAGGGTCACATGACTCATGAAGTGTAAGAGCTAAAAGGGAATATATAGAACAGCTGCAACAGATGCATAAGCAAGGAGGTAAAACATTCCTACATTTGACTGTATCCCATAGTAAGATCCAACATTTTCCACAGCTATCCTGTGAGATCCAGCTATTATCTACTGGGCTAACAGTGCCTGCTAACTAATATGAGCCAGTCAAAGTGTGCTACTGCACTTTGACCAGAGCAAAATTAAGCCAAAGATAGTAAATGGACACTCCTAAATTAAACAGAACCACTTGACAAAAAATGCCCTAAGTAGCTCCTTGGCAGCAGTGGTCATGATCAAATTGAAGATTTCAATTTTAATTTAATTATCCTCATCAAGCACAACTCTAGTTTCTCAGGAGATCCCTGCTTTAATTTGAGGATTGTAGTTTGTATTGTTCAACGTAGATTCGCAGATCATTGGCATACAATCAAACATATAGCCATGTGGTCTTCATAGATAAACACTGGCAGTAAAATGGGTCATACTGACCTTTGTCACAATTAGTACATGAAATTTCTGTCGTGCTACAGCTGCCCAGAACAACTGTAAGGACTATTGTTATGAAATGGAAGGAAATCTAGAAACAAAAACAGCTCAGCCACTAAACAGTACACAAAAATGGCATGTCCTTTTCTGCATCACTCACTGCAGAGCTCCAAACTGCCTCTCAAGGCAACATCAGCACAAAAACTGCACCAGGAGCTTCACGAAATGGCTCTTCATGGCTAAACACAAGCCTAAGATCACAATGCACAATGCCCAGCATTGGGTGGAGTGATGTAAAGTGCTACCACTGGACTGGAACAATGTTTACACAATGTAAACATGTTGTCTGAATCAGTGAATCACGTTTTACTATCTGGCAGTTTGATGAAGGAATCTAGGTTTGGTGGATGCCAGGCGGCTTAGCCAACACTAAAGTTTGGTGGAGGGGGGATAATGATCTGGGGGGTTGGGGGGTTGGGCTCAGAACCCAGTTCCAGAGAATGGTGATGTTAAGACCACAACACACAGACCTTTGACACAGTTATATGCTTCCAACTTTGCACAGCTGTTTGGGAAAGAACCTGTTCCTGGTCCAGCATGACCGTGTCTGACATGGTCGTGGAGTTTGGCATGGTAAAACTCCAGTGGCCTGTAGTCCTAACCTCAACCCCACTGAACACTTGACCTGAGCCAGGACTTCTCTCATTGGGTCCAATGAGCACTTTTCAAAAGTGTTTTGAAAATCTTACCAAAACACTGTTATAAATCTTACCAGAGGCTGTTATAGCAACAACGGTGAGGCAACTTTGTATTAGTTTCCATCATTTGAAACAAGATGTCCAACAACTTAATATGGGTGTGCTAGTTGGATGTCCACATACTTTTGGCCATAAAGTGTATGTTATTTGTTATGTTACATCACCAGAAAGGAGTTTTCTTTGTATCGAAACCAGAAAATGACACTCTAGAAACTTTGGCATTGGTGTAGGAGGCAAGTAAGCATGTGCTTGCCCCCCTTAAGATTGTATTTTACTGGTTATGTTTGACTGGTGAGTCAGATATCTTGTTATACAGGTTCCATCTGTTTGAAACCAAAACAGCAGGATTGACACTTTGGTCATGTATGTGGGTGGAAAAAAACATTCAGGAATTGTGGATTTCACTGCAAATAGATACCTGATGTTTTGCCTCTAACGTATAATGAATAGCCTCATAAAATCGGTCATTTGTTGATATCTGTCATTTGTTCATATGTTGATTTTGAGGTCATTTAAGATCATTTTTCAGTGTCTGGAACAAAAGCAGAAAACATATTTAACAAAATCACACAGAAGCCTTAACAACTAAATGTTTGAGTATTAAAGGCTTCCAATCTTGACCTTTTTCAAAGTTCCTCAAAGAGACACACAGTTCAGATTTAGAAGTTGGTTTAGTAATTTCTGCTTCTTACCATCCAAATAACCTCAAACACATTCAGTGATGCTGAAGTCTGGATTCTGGGGTGGTCAATCCATTTTTCTGAGAACACCAGCAGCTTCTTTATAGATGTGTTTGATGTGTCTACTTTTCTCAGTGAGGGGCTTCTTCAAAAGCTATACATCCTTTCACACCATAGCACTAAAGTTCTTCTCACAGCGGAAAAATGGACACAAACACCTGTAGATGTTTTCAGATCTGAAGCAAGTGTAGAGCTTGATGTTCTCATCTCTCTCAAAGATGAAAAGCTTAAAGTGCTGTTTATCTGATGGGGGCAATATGGGTGATTTGGATTTGGAGATCCCATGTTGGCTGTCTCCTTCCTTGTACAGGTCAATTATATTATCTACAACAACTGATTTGACGGAAAAATAAAGTTTAGTGTCCAATTCCTCCCAAAAATGAGAAAATGTGGCTAAATAATGTTTCAGATTTTCAACAGGTACTTAAATAGGTACATATGTACAGGTACATAAATACTCTCATGTATTACTGGACTCTATATGATTACTTTTCTTTGGGAAAAATTGCTGACTCCAGGCCTCCTGAGGATTTCCCTCATCTCATCGATGTGAACAAGCCTCAAGAGATTATATGGAGACAGATCAGCTTTTTGAATCCCTTTGAAGAGCAGACAGAATTGTGCTGCTGTGATCAGATAAGACAGAGGCATGGCAAATCAGCATTCTAAAGTCAAAAGCAATCCATTAATAATAGATATCGCTCTGTTGGGTTTTTTTTGGAGGACTGAATAGGAGACTAAGGGGACAAGAAGTTCTATGACTTGAAAGATATAATATATTGTATTTCCCCTGATTGGTGAACCACATATTACCTTCCACTGAGCTATACTCCATGAAACAACTGAAGCAAATGAATTAGCAAAGGTATGGGTTTAAAGTGAACTAGAGGTTTAGCTGCATTGGTTGATACTGTATTTTGTTCTTTTAAAGCTACACTATAGCCTTTTTTCCACTGCATGGTACTGCATTCACTCGAATTGTATATTTACAACTCACTCCAACTCCATATTTTGGAGCTCTCTTTGGCAAACATGGTACATGGTACAGATAATATCTCAGTCAAGGTTCCAACCAAGCTGAGCTGAAACCAAATGGTGGCATAAAAATGCTGCAGACTGCTGACTGGTAGGAAATTTTCACTTTAACTCCAAACTCATATGCTAATGCTAGCTACCGGGTTAGCCAGCCTGCCTGCCTGAAACCAGAATTGTCTCCTGGTCTGAACTCTAATGTAGTATTTACAAAACTCTCCTGTTTTTTCAGCAGTACTTGTTGCATCCGGTATTTTCATGTGGTATCACTGTGATGAACAGCTACATGAAGGGGGGTTCTACATCTGTAGAATCGAATCAAATACCATGCAGTGGAAAAGCAGCAATGTAACATTTGACTTCTCTGGTGTGAGTGTGTAACTACATGTGCCGTGCAGTAAAACAATTGAAAAATTCAAAGAGAACTTAGTTAGAACTTTTTAAAAGTTCTAACTAAAACTTTTTCAGTCAGTTTAAATCAGCCCCCCTTCAAGTTAAGTGATAATTCACAATATGCAGAGGAGCTTCTTTGATGTAGTTGTCTGGGTGTTGATAAGGAAATCATAACAGAATGCTGCAGTACATAATGCTAGTGTTAATGTCAGTATAGATAACTCCTTTGTAATTATTGAAAATGGTGCATTCCAACTTTTATTACAAGTTGTAAGTGGTTAATTAATTCTCTCAAATAAGTAGAACATTACTTCTACATTACTGTTACAACATAGAATGACTCAATTAGAGTGTGGTTGAAACACATAAGGCAATGCTAGAGAAGTGAAGGGGCCAGGCCAGATTTAGAGTTTTTTTAACCAGAGCATATTTATTACATTTTAAAACATCCAACCCAAACAAACAAAGCCGAGGCATTTTTGAGGTCTAAGGTGACGGTGCCAAAGAAAAGAAACAAACAAAACAAAACATTAATCTAACCTGTGTTTGCTCTGAACAAAAAACACAAAGGGTGCCCACCTTCTAACCTGGTGTATCTATACACACGGAATACTATGTGGTGTTATATATAAGGCGCCTCAACCTTACCTGTTGGACTTCTCAGATAGATATGAGTTGGATGTCTACAAACAGTGGTTTAAGTACAGAAATTGGGATGGCAAACCCAAAACATTCCAAACAGTAAACAGCTTAAACACATGGCAGATAGTGGTAGCAGGGAACCAGAATCACATACAGCATAGGCATCACTTCCTTTGTGAGATCTCAAACATCATAGAAACTACTTTTCTCAGCTTCCTGAAATTACTCTTTAGAATTCCAGCCCTTTTCTGTGTAACAAGGTGAAGTAATCTTGTAACACAGTTCTTATTGCCTACCAGCAAACTCAGCATGCCCCCAGACAACACGCATCAACTACTGGAGGCCAGGACATGCTCTGGCAGTTGACCAATCAGAACAGAGTGGGCGAGCTGACTGGGTTCAATAGGAGGTGGGACTTAAAGACAAAGGAGCTCTAACAGAGAGTTTCAGACAAAGAGTGAATATGGTAGATGTACAGTACAATAAAAACATTGTGTTTTGGGTAAATGTAAATATATTCTAGAAGAACCCAAACAATTATCTGCACTGGAAATCAGCATAATAGGTCCTATTTAAGAAATGTTATCTATAGCAGAGTGGTCGGTCGTGCCACTCAGGAACCCTGTCTTTTGCCCAGCAGCCCACAATCACTACATATTCCCCTGTCCATCACTCCAGAGAGAACCACTGCTTCACAACACTGGAAATAAACACCAGAAGGCTTTAGAATTTTTAAGAAAAAGTTTTGATAATGTAAAAGAATATATTTCTAGATCTCTATTTAAAGTAAAGCAGATTTGGTAAATTGACAAATTGGACGCCCAACAAAGGTCAAATAGTTTTCAGTCTTATCTCTTTCAGAAAAGCTTGTCTTCCGACGACTCTCAGGAGGATGTGGTACACTGGAGTGCACACTGTTATTAAAGCAAACGAAAAACATTCAGGAAATTCCAAACTTCATGTTGAAATGATTAACTATTCTACTTTTAATTCAGATTGTTTTGTTGATAATACAATTTGTAATGACAATGTTTTTTTAAAAGAATGTAAAGCAGATGCATTTTCACAAGTATCTGACTTAAGGAACCCAAATCTAGGAGTTCGTAGCTTCAGCTGACCCGACACAGGCCACACAGATTCGGCTGACGAGTCCTTTTTGAAGTTTGTTGCTATTTCAGGCTGCATTACCAGTGAAGAGTTCATCCACCCTTGATGGCGTAGAACTCACCGTGTTCTCGTTCTTGTTTGTGCGCAGGAGGACAGAGGAGCTCTTCTGCAGGTTTAAATGTAAATACGCCAAGGTGTGTCGAGCTGCGATAAAAAGCAGGTCTATTCTTAACCCCGCTGAATCCCTGCCTGTGCGCTTCAGCGGCGGCTCACTTTTTGATTCCTTTTCGCTGGTTATATTCCGAGACTGCGTTCCGTATTACACATCTGAGGGCCGCGCCTTCGAATCCCTCTGTTTCTGCTTAGTCTTTCAGGGGCGAAAAGTAATGCGGGTAAAGACACCCTGCTAAGAAATGTCATTTTCAAAGGGCGAAGTTCCATCCGAGCGGGTGATGTTATGGTCGCTCCAGTTGCAGAAGTTGAAGTTTTCTGGAGAAGAAACTCGGGGACCGGATTGCTGAAGGTTTATTATCTGTCATGAAAAACACAAGCAACAAAATCTCGGAGTGATTTTTAACTCAGAGTTCAAATTTGATGAACAAATTAAAGCAAACAGTTTCCAAACTTCCCTTTCTTAGCTCACCTGATTGATTATCTATGTTGGGGTTAATGAAGCATCTCCTGCTGATTTACAACTAGTCCAAAATGCTGGTGCCTGATTATTTACCACAACAAAGTTTCACGCAGGGGTGCAGAGGAGACAAGGAGATGAAGGAAAAGGCAGGATAAAACGGAGGCGCGGATGCAAATGCAAGCTTTAACAAGTATTTAATGAAAAACAAACGCAAAACAAAGTACTAAGAACATAAAGACTACAAACAAAACAGAGAAATAACCATACAGACTAAATAAAAGGACAAGCGGGCAGAATACAGAAACACAGAAACCAAACCACCAACCGAGGCAATATAGACACAGGATAATAAGAGAGAAGAAGGAGAAACACCGGGTAATAATAGGTGAGGCCACAGATGGGAAACAGTTAAGGGATGGAGATAAGGAGCACATGACAAAACATGAACACATGGCCACGAAGTAAACACAAGCACATGGGAATGACGAGGGAATGTAAACAAGAAAATAGACAAACGAGACCAGACAGGGAGAACAGGCAGGGCGTGACAAAAAGAGATCACATTGCTTTAGCTTTAGCATCTCAGTTCATTCCAAATATGAGTGCTGATATTGTTTGTTTATTTCCTAAGTCTTTATTAAGTCTTTATATGGTCTTGCACTAACATATATTATAGACATTATGGGTCTAAAATCACTAAAATGTACTTACAATGTTATGTCAAGTGGCTCCACACAATTGTGTTAAGTAGATTTTCTGCGATTGCTTGATGTGTAGTTGGCAAAGTCAAATAAATCACACTAAAGTGATTTAAGTACATTCTAATGAACTGGATTAAAGGATTACCTAAAAAAAAACAGAAGGAACAGTATGTCAGTATGTTACCTCCAGCGGTGAGGTTTATATTATAACCTACAGAACAGAGTTGAATAATATGTACTAAGCAGAAAAGTTCTGTTTAAAAATAGTAAATCTGGACTAATCAGACCATATGAGCTTTTCACATTGCTCCAATCTCGATAAACTGAAGCCTTCTTTCTGATTTGTCTCACAGACAGGTGGTTTTCTTATGTCAATGCAGCTGTTTAGTCCCAACCCTGTGAGTTCTGGTCTTTTAGAAATGCTCTGACTTTCACTGTTAAACATAGCTGTGTGTTCTACTGTACACTCATTACTTCACAAAGTGTTTAAGTGGTCAACTCAGTGATCTCCACATTCCTTCCAGGTGTTAATGATGCACTGGACAGTTCTGAACCCAATTACAGTAATTTTAGCTTCTTCTTAGTTGCTTTCATTGCTTAATGCGGGTTATAAATGGATCCTTCTGTGACATAGTAACATGTTTGCCACGACTGCGGCACATGTCTTTCCATGAAGTAGTCTAAAGATCTCAGCATACTTCTTGCGAAGACAATGTTCACCTAGCTTTGGTGAACAATATGATGTAATTTTGGAGGAATTAAAACAACAGCAGGCATCCTGCAGAGGCTTCGTTTACAGTGTCACACACATAGTGGCTTGGAACTTCCAGTAGCCACTTCTACTGTTCCAGCAGTAGTGAAGCAGACCTGTACAAACTCAATTTCTCAAGAAGTATGGTTTAGGTTAATAAAATTGTTACCAACTAAAACATATAACTCACTGTGGGAATTATCTAATCAAAGCATTTTAGGTATTTACTTACGTAAATCTGAATGGTGGCTTCAGAACAAACAAAGGTAAATAAACATGTGATGTTTTTGTGATGTAATCCCAATATTGGCCAAAATAAGCCTAATTTTGATTTCTAGATGACTGTATTTGAAGTTAGAAGGGCTCTAAGTATTGAGTTTTGACTTTTGCGATCAGGTAGGGTGGGACTGCTGAACGGCTTGTGGATGGGGTGTTGTCGTGTAAATGTTTGTGTAAATAATACTGGTGCGAGCAGAGACCTGATGGTGGGACAAACAGTATCCACTGATTGTGAAGCTCCTTCATTTCCAGTGTGCTAAATAAGAATAACAGACTTATGTCACATACTTATCAGCATATAATGAGAATAAATTATGTGCACTGTTGGTTTGCAGACTAAAACCAAGCTGTGCCAACAGATGCCAGTCTGGGTCAAACCAGAACGAAGTGTCATGAAGCTAGATAGTCTGTGTCAGTTTGTTGTCTGTCATGCATTAATCACCAGTCAGCCTCTGACCATTCCTGACAAGCGGGAATCATCCGAAATCCAAAATGGCACCTTCTCCTCAGCTCGTTTTACTGTAAGACACCTGCAATCGTCTCCCTCGCTGTGGAGATGACACAGAATTATTCAGGAGTCCCTGACATTCAGCGCAGTGAGATGTCCCTGCTGTCTTTTGGCTTGTTTGGAGAGTACATGCACATGCATGCATCAGTGTATGCACATGTCCTGTACACCAACGGCAATATTGGGATTTCAGCTCCAAAATACTGTAGCTGTTGAACATGCAAGACCACGGTACAGGGATTATCCCTGAGAGGACATGGGAGCTTAACCTGCTCATGCCATGGCTACTCGACCAACATGAATAACATTAAGGGGCCCTTGTTTTTTTTCCTCCTCTACCTCTAATGTTTTGTACTTCATTTGTACAAGACGAGTTCCCAACCTCTTTATCCCCTAGAATTAAACATGCGGTTCCTCAAATCCTGAGTGACCCTAAACCTTAATTGAGTTCATATGATTAAAATTAATTGTTGAACATTCCATTTTAGCACTACCAAAACAATCATGACATTAAACACAGCTTTCAACAGCTGTACACACATAAACTCATCATACTTGTCATTAAAACACTAAACTGTTCAGAGAATCTGTCTCAGGAATGACAGTTCTCAATGTTCCACATTGATTTCTGGGACATGTTTACTTCAAAAGAATATGATCTCTTACCATGGCTTCTTTCCAAAGTCTAGGCGGTGGCGAGGTATTTCTCAGCTGCTATGTCAAGAGGACTGTTCCAATGTGAAGGACCTTCGTATACAACCTTAAAGTATACCCAACAATTTGGGTATTTGTCTTTGGAATGCAGTTCATATGGTCATGAGAGACAGGGATGAACTCTAAAATGCAGGGGCGTGGCTAAAATAAGGCTCCACCCACACACTAAATCTCTATTTGTTTCAGTAGTGGCATGAAAATGTGGGACTTTTTTTTACACTTATTTAGGAATTAAACTTTTAAACTCCTTAAGCTTTATTACAATAATTACAAATATCTTTTTTTGTTGGGTAAAAATATATGTGGGGTAAATAAAACAACAAAGTAAATCTTTTTTTTTCAAAGTGAGATAATCTCACTCTTTTCGGCATACAGTATACATCTACAAAGTAAATCTTATGAATAACTTTGTTAACCAGTGTCCAGTATATGTCCAGGCTTTGACAAAATTGTGTTCCCCTACAGTCTCTTTCACTCTTTTCACGTTTTAGTTGGAGAAACTAGCAAAAGCCTCCATTTGTACTTTCGTTTAATCAAACAGACACTTCGGCAGTAAAGTGAATAAGGACACTCTTTAAGATGTCTTCATATAGAAGCTGGATAATGTTTTTAGTGAGTGGACACAGCAAGGTCTACAACACGGCCTGTATATCTACAGCCTGTTCCATATTTCTCCCGCTTTTTGAGTGAAGTTCTGCTTCTGTGTTAACAGGCCAAGAGCTGTGGATGGTGGCTGTTGGTGCTCATCAGAATATCAGGCAACCGTTCTCAGCTAGGCCTGATTGATTTTAAAGCCATGTTTTATTATATCTTGTCTTGTTTTTATTTTATTGGATGGTTGCGATAACTCTTAATGCAGTTATCTAAATTTGATCTTTATTTGCTGCTATATTTTTATGATCCATTAGAACATAAAGATCACTCTGGATGTTATTAATAGTGTTTGGTTCCCTGTAACTCTGCAGGTGAGATCTTAGGAAAAAGAACAGTTCCAAATGTTGGATGTCTAGTTGACAGCAGGCCCTTCTTTTCTGATCTCAGTGCAGCAAGGTCTTCCCGGTGTAACAGAGAACCACAGCTATCATCACTCATAGTGAAGATTAATGGTCAGAGTTACTTCATTCAACCACAGCCAATTGATCCTGGAAGCTTCAGTATTGCATAAAAGCTAGTTTCATAACTAATGCACGTAGTAGATGGTGATGGTAACCAAGGCAGCAAATTTTGAAAGGTACTTGCGCAATGCTGTGAGACAGTGATGCATGGGTTAATACAAGAGGATTAAGAGTAGATATCTGAAGGTGTAATCATACAAAACTCTCAATATCATCTTGAGAAAACAACGGGTTTCCTCATCACACAGTGAGCAGAAAATAGCATACATTGCATAGAAGACAGCGTCAGCCTCTCATCTAACTAGGCCATTACAACTATTACATAATTATGTAACTAATTATTTAAGATTATTTATGCAATTATTAATGCGGACTGCAATCATTTCCCACAGTTGTTAGACTTCACAGTCTTGTTATGCTAAAACTAACAAAAACGGCAAATAAATGTGAATAAAAAGCAGCAGATGCATTAACATAATAGAAAAAACATGCAAAATATATGTAACAAAAATACATAAAATGTATGATGCCAACCCACAGCTTGACATTCACCACTGCGTTCCTCACCTCTTCTTTAAGCAGCACTCTGTAAGCATTTGGGAACAGAGGAGACAATTGCCATTCTTTCTTGATACCAGATTTTTGATACCTCCTTTGTTCTATTTTTCAGTGGGTGATTGGTCTGAATTGTGGGCAGGTCACTTTAATAGCCGGACTACTACAGAGGCATGCTGCTGTAATATGTGTAGGTTCAGTGTATTGCTAAAATAAGACCTTTGCTGAAAAAGATGTCATCTGGATGGCAGCATATGTTCTAAAGCCTGTATATAACATTCAGCATTTATGGAGTTTCACTGTGCCATGTGATTTTGATTGACTGCACAGAACACTTTCCCATTTTTTTTTATCCCAAATGAGCTCAGGTGCAGAGAAGGCAGCAGTGTTTCTGGATCTATTTATATCTGTCTACTTCTTTGCATGGTAGTGGTAACTTGCGTTTGTGGAGCGGTGACAAACTTTGTTTACTGACGTTGGTTTTGGGAAGTTTTCCTGACATTTCCTGTGATTTTAATGAAGAATCAGGTCTGTGTACTTTTCTGTTCCCTCTTTACCCTGTTCTTCAGTGGTCAGGACCACCTCAGGACACCCGCACTGCAGTGATAATGACAGGTTGGTGCTGTTTTAACGGATCAGACACAGCAGAGTTGCTAGAGTTTTTAAGCCTCAGTGTCACTGCTGGACTGCTGGACTGAGAATTGTCCAACAACTAGCCACATTCAGCCAACTTTGTTCTGTGGGCAGCGTCCTGTGACCACTGATGAAGGACTAGAGGAGGACCAACCCAAATTTGCAGTAACAGATGAGCTACCATCTCTGACTTTACATCCACGAGTCAATCATCAAAGTATGAGTGTCTATTAGAGTTGACAGTAAGGGGACAGTAAGTGTTTTTAAAAACTCCAGCAGCACTGAAGAACAGATGGACTGCAGTCTGTAATTGTAGGACTATGAAATGCTCCTATAACATAGGCAGACATTGTACTCTTTGCTGTGTCTCCTCTTTTATTATAAAGAGAAATAAAAGATGAGTTTGTCATTTTAATTGTTCCCCTTTTCACAGATAAAAACACAATATACAAATATTTTTTGGGGAATGAGTACAGTACGTAGCCATACAACTGTCATTAGCCATTCACACGCCACATTTGATTGAAGATATTTGCATGTGGCCATCAGTTATAATGTTATTTTTATCCATATAGGAACTGAATGTCAGTGGGTTAAAATAATGTTACTACCATAACATTTTTTTGAATTTGGCTTTTGAATTTGGCTTTTGAATTTGGAATACAGCTGATTAGAGAGTATTAATGTTACTGAAGTAACTTACATGCTTTTGAATGTTGACTTCAAATGTTCAAACATAATAATGTATACATTGTTGTAACATTAATCAAGCTGATGAGAGTTGAATATAAAGAGTTAGTACAATAATCTCTATTATGAGAGTTGATTATTAGACTGCCTGCATTTGTTCTTGTGTTTTTATTTCAGTTGCATGAAAGTTAAAAAGTAAACATGTATAATTGGAAAATACTAAATTTGGCACATTTTGATTGTGGAAGAATGTCAACGAAAGCTCATGTAGGCATTTTGACAAATATTTGTACAATGTGCACTTCAAACTGATTTGCTATAAGGAAGCAGAGAAGATGAAACAGTAGAGAGTTTGTCGTTTCATTGTTCCCTTTATTACATGGTTAGTACAGTTTATCTTTACATTTTACACCAAAAGAGTTCTAACCTATGCTGATAGATGCTGGATGGATTAAGACGTTCCACTGAAGTGTTACGAAACACCCTGTACTTAATATACTAGATGTAAAGGGAAAAAATTGGTGTAAAAACATGCCTTGCCAATGAAAACTTAATATTAGCTAGCAGGGGTTGCATAACATCAAATAGGTTGGTATGTGATAAAAGGTGAGTCAATGCTGACGATTCGCTGATGACATGAATTAAACAACAGGAGATGGAAAAGCTTTGCAAGAAGTGAATCTAAAATTCAGTGACAAAGCCATCAGGTGAGGTCAGTAGAGCATGTTTTGCCCTCCCCAATGAGCCCTGGATCATATTGCTAGCCTTCAGGGAACTGAAGATCACAGAATCTAGCAAATTCGTACTATTAAGTACGCTCTGGCGGAGGCCTAGAGGGCCGGAGAAATTTATAGAGCTGTAACTCAGCCAAAATAAGAGTAACTGGCTTCAAACATTACAGGACTGTAGAGCACTACGCTCCCTCTCCAACCACACATCAATATAGAATATTTCTTTCATACATTTAATACTAGATCTTTGAACCTCTGTAGATCAGTGGAGAAATGTTAGAATTAAGCCAAACTTCATGGGTCAGTAGAGCGTGACATACCCTCCTCAATTTATGGCCTTACTAATCTGTGATAGTGATAGGAAGTCGATTTCTAAAGACTCCAGCATGTCTAGGAGTTGGGGTCAACTCTTGGCCAATGACTTTAAGAGTCAAAATGCTGGGAGTCGACTCTCTAACCCTGTTTTTACAGTAATTGGCTTGAGAGACATTCTGATGGAGGAGCTGCTCACCAGCTGCTCTAGCACTAATTCTGCTCACAGAAACAATTTCTGTGTTACCTGAACTAAAGATTTCCTTCATCGTTTAGGTCACAACAAATAGATATTAGGAGCAGAATAAGAAATGAAAACGAAATGAAAAGTAGGTGAAGGTGAAATTTGATTCCTTTTTCCCAGATTCTTTTTAAGATTTCTACCTTAAATAGCACTGCAGTTGCATTCTGACACCGGTTCACCATTAAGGTGCACCACAAAAGTTGGACTGGATCAGTCAAATAAGAAGCTTGTGAATATAAAGCCAACAAATCTACATCTAATTATCCAATCCAAGAATTAAAAAAGAATTTATTGTTTGTTTTCTAGGAATTCTGACTGCAGTAATGATTTGATTAGTATATGTATTTTATAGGATTGTTTAACCTCTGTTGTATTTCTGTATCATCAGCTCTGGTGCTCTCTGTGTTGAAGTAAAGTGAAGAGGGGTTGATTCCATTCAGGGGCAAGAGCCCTGCATCACTACTCTGAGAACACCTGATCTTGTCTGATGGTACATAGATGGGAGACCACCATGGAATACCAGGTTGCTGAAAGTCTTTTTTTTTTTTTAGTAAAAAGCTAATTATCTTAAGCCACAAAAAATGTGTCCATGTGATCAGGAACTAGGAGGCATCAAGCTTACAGCATCATCACCAATTAGTAAAGTTAACTAGTATGTGCCTTTTAAATACATTAGTTAATGTTAATGTAACGTGAAAACTATAGTTCTTCCTTGTTTCCTTAGTGTTATCCATTATTAACACTGTACGTCATGTGTTGTTTATGTAACTGAACGCATTAGATAGATAGATACATAGACCGACAGACCGACCGACCGACCGACCGACCGACCGACCGACCGACCGAACGAACGACCGAACGAACGACCGAACGACCGAACGAACGACCGAACGAACGACCGAACGAACGAACGAACGACCGAACGAACGACCGACCGACCATATATCCATAACAATTATAAAACTAAATGTCTTAAAATACTGTGTGGCCTACTAGTTGAGATTTATCACCATATTCCAGTTCAGCTACTGCCTGGGGATTTCCAAACAGCGGAAGTGACTCGCTTCCAGAATCTTGGTTGAGTCATGTAGCTCATGCAAGATCTTGAAGAGACACCAGTAATATCCTGCTGTGATAAAGTGGAGTGGGTGTACTCCTGTGCTAGTACTGAATAAAGCAGAATAAACCAGACTAGCACACATACCCACATACATACGTTAAGTACAAAGCTAAAAGAAATACTAAGCATTTTTACTTGTTCATGGCTGAAAAACCTAAGATTGAAGAAAGAGGCTAAAGTGGAGATCTCACAGCTTAAATTACTCAAAGCTTTTAGAAATCTTAATGCGTGTGTGATCTTAGTTGAGAAGTTGCAGAGCTGGCAGATTTTGGTGATTTGTTTAGATGTGATGATCAAAGGGCTGGAGACAAAGCTAATGCTCGTACACTCTCTCCTTCCCTGAAGGTAAAAGACAGACTTGTATGATTTCCCCCTCAGCCTAAATGTGCTCAATCTGCTTCTGTAATTTAGAGCTAGAGCTAATGTGACTAACAAACACCAGAAATCAATAGTCACCCAAATCTTTTCTGCAACTACATCCCCAAAACTTTCCTCTCAACCCGCAAAGACTGTTTCCAGGTCTTCCAAACTTATTTGTGTGGCCAAACTTATTTGTGTTTGGTCTTAGCCATGTAGCTCAACACAGTGCACGGTCACTTTAAACAGTCAATTGCGTTCCTGTTGCAGATGTGAATGCTGAAGCTGTGTAAAGTTTATCATGTGAAGTCGGTGTAAGGATGCCAGCTTGTTAAGTGGTTGTTTTAATTTAAGCTGAATGTCTTTAAGAAGTTTATGGCACTACCATGTGTCAAGGCTTTGCTCTAGAGAGTGCACTGCTCCCCCTGGTGATTCTCCTTCCTCCAACACCAAAAACAGGCATTAAAGCAGTTTCTTAGACCACAGGATGGTTTTGCGCTTAGTATAGACTCTTCAGGCTCTGGTCAGGGCCAGTGTCTGCTTTTGGGTAAACAGTTTTTTATACCATCTTCACTAAAACCTGCCTGCTTTGCTGCTATAGCACTCAGATTATTTATAGCCCGTCCATCGCTAATGTACTGCTCTGTACTTTTCATTAACCATTCTGGTACGAGTTCCCACAAAATCTATTCATCTATTTATAATCAAGATATCAAATCTTTTTAAAAATATTTTTCACAGTGTGTCAGTACATGCTACACCTGCTTTTAAAATTAAGGTGCTGAAACTCATTTCATAAGGTATTCACAACCTTTTGAAAAGGTGTTATATTTGCATTCATATTTAATAAATACATTTATATAAATGGTACATATCTATGTGTAATATTCTTCACATATTTGAGTTTAAATGTGTTTTTAAAAATATTTGGTTAACATGAAAATGTATTCTGAAATACATTTTAGAGCTTGAAGTGCATATTTTTCCCTATGGGTTGTCATGGTAATGTCTACACTCTGGTACTCATGTATGTATGTGTGTCAATTTGTATCAGTTTTAATAAAGGTTACATGTTATTAAAAGGTTACATGTATTATTAATCATGCATGAAATAAATGAGCAGTACTTATAATATGTTTTGCATTGTATTTTGCATTAACCACTGTGGTACAACAGTGTTTACACAGCATTTATTTAAAATAAACAAGATATCAAATCATCACATTGTTTTTTTACAGTGTATTAACACCTACAACACCTGCCCTGCATTTGCCATGTTAAAGGTCCATTACTAAAACTGAAAATTAAGATATAGATTCATTTCAAAAGGTGTTCCTAACAGTAAATTCTATTTGAGAAGTATTTTGGGTATTTTTATACATTTTGAAATGTGATAAATATATTTGTGCATTTATTTATTCATGGTAATTCCCCATACATTTAAACGTATATTTGGTTTATATTAAAAATTAATAAAAAAATGAATATGAATTACATTTAAAATGTAAAATAGAAAAAATGCATATCCATATATGGGTAAACGTCCATATCGGTGTGCATATACAGAGGTTTTCACCAGGGGGAGCATTTAAACCTTAGTCTTAATCCATAATCAGAATTAATTTAATTAGATTGGCGACAAAATAGCAAGTGAGTCATATTATGTCCTAAACTGTCTGCACCACCTGGGAACCTGGGAACCTGGATGCAATTTAAGAGAAGTTTGGCAGAGATATTAACAGAAAAGGTTTGGGGGTCTATTTACCTCTATTGTTGGCACTCGTGGGCTGAAGATTAGAGATCTATTCTTATTTAATCCCCTGCATCAACAGGACATGACTGAGGTGCACTTGAGCAAGGCAGATGACCCCCAACTATTCCCTGCGTGCTGTGGATAGTGCTGCCCAATGCTCTGAGCAAGTCTGCTCACTGCCCCTAGTATGTGTATGTTAACTAGTGTGTGTGTGTGTGCTTGTTTCACTGCATGGATGGGTTAAATGTGGATGTCAAATTCAGCTGTGTGCAAGTACAAGTGGCAAATAGTTCTGAATTCCATTATATTGTTTGTTAGCGACATTAGTCGTGTTGCTTCAGAGCAGAACTATAAAAACATGCAAAACATGCCTTGGGAGTAAGTGGAAAATTGTATAAATTAGTTTTTTTGCTGCAACTACTGCAGCTTTTGTTTTTAGCGATACTAATTTGTTTTTGTCCACTTCTATAGATAACAATTTGATTTACAGTGTCAGAAATTACATAAGCAAGTCTTATGTTTAAGCTTCCTTAACAAAAGCGTTGGAGTAGTTGGAAGGTATGTGAGGGAAAAGTGTGATATCAGCTTTTATGCCTTGTTAGCTACATTAGCATTGTAGCTCCAGTGCAGTTTCATAAAGCAAACCTTAACCAAGCCAAACATGTTTTGCGTTTAAGGGGAATATTGGGTAAATTAAATTTTTCGCCGACCTACTGTTCGCTCTACCTGGACTGTGGATTGTTGTTCTGTGGATCGTCTGGCATGTATGCATTGTTTGTTAATTAAGCTTGTGTTTCACATCCAACATCTCTCGAGAGACGATCCTCCACACATCCTCTGATCTTTACTTAGATTTTTCTGGGAGACTGCGGCGTCGTCACCATGGCGGCACGTTTCGAAGGGGTTGATAGATACAGATTTTATTACCTTCTGATTATTACCATAATTTCCCCCCGGCTCTCCATGCCATTCGTTATCGAAAACCGCATTTCCAGTGATTAGGAGGCATCCCTCATGACGGGCCGATCTGTTTTGCCACGTGCGGCCGTGATCCGTCAGCGTAATTTGAAAGAGCACAAGTGCGTTTTGCCACGAGCGACAGCCTATTATTGAATTAGAGAGCCATGGCTCATCTCTGGCTGTCACGGTTTAGTGCCAGTGGCCGCCTAGCTGGAAGTTCTCCAGCACAAAACATGATGTGCTTTAACCAACCCAACCAAGATAGGTTAGACAGGTTATTAAACCAGAGCAACAGCTTTTGTGCCTTAATCTGTGACAGGGAGAAAGAATGGATGACAAGGATAAACTTGCTGGCCAATTTATTACAAAAACCTACCTTTGTCCTATGTCTAGGTATAACTACCTTGTATGTCCTATAACCTTATTAGAAACACCTACCTTGTGTTGCCACTAACTGGCACTTTAGTAGTGCATTTTCAAAGTGGCCAATTTATTAGAAACACCTACCGTGTGCATTCTTTTGCTGGCCGCTTTATTAGAAACATCTACCTTGTGCTTCCACTGACTGGCCACTTTTTTAGAAACATCTATCTGGTGCATTCTTTAAATGGCCACTTTATTAGAAACACCTACCGCTGCATTCTTTAACTGGCCACTTTTTTCAAAGCACCAATCTAGTGCTTCCTCTACTTGATCATTTTATTTGAAACACCAGCCACATATGGTCATGTTGTGATGTATTTAGAAAATATCATGATGTTGAACCTTATCATAAATATCCAGCATTATGATATCCACAGGATTTCTACTAAACAGATATTATTTGGTTGATAGACGTAGTTGTGTGGGTGGTGCTGGTGCAAAAACATCGGGCACAAGGTTGCTGAGCTTGCTGGTGGACCACTACCCAAAAATATTCAGACCAAAAGAGTGCCTTATGGGACTACAGGATGGCTAAGACAAATTGTGCACTAACCAATGAGCTGCAGTCTGTAAATGTACACAAGCACAGTTGGAGCTTTCGTGGGATGAGTTCTAATAAAGTGGCCAAATACTGTATATTAATTGTGACGGTTAGAGCTGGGCATTCAGTCCAGGCCAAATTTTCCACCACGGTACTGATGCCAGAAAGATGTAATTGTCTGCCGAACCCCTGGCTGTGAGTGTTGCCTCAAGCCTCTCCTTGTTGCTCTGGCCCCATCACCAGGTCTCCCATGCCAACTCTGGCTACCAACCTTGCCATTGAACCTTGCCTGGCCGTTTTCCAGCCACCTCCCAACTTGCTCTCTCTTCCTTTCTCACAGTCCTCGACCAGGCTCGACCAGGCTTCATCATTGAGTTTGGCATTTCTGTGCTGCCTCCTTCTGACACCATTGTGTCATCAGTGTAAAGTAAGAAGTTGGGAAATAAAGTGCTTTAGACGAAAGTTCCTTTATTGAATCCAGCACAAGTGGAGACTGCTGACCCAGGTAGGTCACCTACTGCTGCCTTGGCACTACCTGTAGCGCTCTGCACTCACCGCTTCACTTGCCCACTCCTTCAAAACATGCATGGAAGGAAGAGCTGGTAGCAGGATGGTGTATTTTTTATAATTTACCTTGTAGAATTGAATTCTTCAGAGCTTTGGCAGAGAGCTACTGCTGTTTTTCATTTCTAATTTAGGAATGAAAGGATATCACACAATCAGTGTATATCAGTCATATCTAGAACTAGACTAGAGTGACCTTTTTCTCACCAAATTAGTGCTACTGTCCATCAAAACATGATTGGTTGATTCCTCTGACACATTAGTCCTTTAGTTCAGCACCTGAAATCCTAACATTTACATTTACATTTACATTTACTGCATTTAGCAGACGCTCTTATCCAGAGCGACTTACATAAGTGCTTAGTGTTCAGTTAGAGTATGAATCTCTATCTAGTACGAACAGGTTTAAGTCCAAACTACTCTTAAACTCAAACACTGCCATAAACACAGGGCCAGTGCAATACCTAGCAAGACTGGAACACCTACAGAGAAGAGAATAAATACAAGACTACATACAGTACAAGTGCAGTACTTAGCCAGTGCTCCTAGAAGATAAAGTGCAATTACAGTTTATACCATACTTTAGTATATTAGTGATTATAAGTGCTTTACAAAGAGATAGGTCTTCAGTCTGCGTTTGAAGACCGCGAGAGAGTTCGCTGTTCGGACAGCTAGTGGAAGTTCGTTCCACCATCTGGGTGCCAGTACAGAGAAGCGTTTTGTTGCGTGTCTGCCATGAATCTCAAGTGATGGCGGGTCAAGCCGAGCCGTACTTGAAGCGCGAAGGGCTCGAGGTGCAGTTCGACTTTTGACCATTGCCATAAGGTAAGGAGGAGCTGGTCCATTCTTGGCTTTGTAGGCAAGCATCAGAACTTTAAACTGAATGCGAGCAGCTACAGGAAGCCAGTGAAGGGAACGCAGCAGTGGTGTGACATGAGTGAACTTGGGGAGATTGAAGACGAGCCGTGCTGCTGCATTTTGGATCAGTTGTAAGGGCCTGATGGCCTGCAGAGGAAGACCAGCCAGGAGTGAGTTGCAGTAGTCCAGCCTTGAAATGACAAGAGACTGGACGAGCACCTGGGAGGCCTTCTGAGAGAGGAAGGGTCGGATGCGTCTGATGTTGTGGAGAAGGTATCTGCATGACCGAGTCAGGTTCGTAATATGGGCTGAGAACGATAACTGGTCATCCAGAGTCACCCCAAGGTTTCTTGCATCTTTAGATGGAACAATCAAAGAGTTCTCGAATGAGATGGCAAGATCCTGCTGGGGACCTGTAGTTCCAGGGATGAACAGCAGCTCAGTCTTGCTGGGATTGAGCTTCAGATGATGAGCTTCAGATGATGAGCTAACCAATGAGAGAGCTCACAAGACTGTCAGGTTGAGGTTGTAATACATGGATTTCCTTGTTTTATCATGACTAAAGCGGTTCTCGATCTACAGATAAAGCTACAGTGTGACTGAGAGCTTTCATCCTCCTTTTTTTTTGGCTATGAGTAGTTCATACCCACACAGACAGTACAGTAGTGTCTGTAGTGTGTGAGATGCTTATATCTCTGTATTCCCACGGCTCCACATGCCTTTGTTGGTCAACCTGTGTGTCGGCAAGATTGCAGCAGACAGGATAAGTGGTCAGTCAGCACTCCAGAAACTTCCACTGGGAGTCCACAGTGCGGCTCAGAGTCAATAACTTCACTTACTGTAAGTGTGTGCGTGTGTGAGTGTGAGAGAGAGTGAAAGGTAAATTTACACTGTTTGTGTTTGCCTCTAGCAAATGTGGTTATCAAGCTTTAATATTCAGTTTTCTATACAAATATCTGAAATGTGACCCCTGATATACAGAACTGCGTCAGAGACAACCCTTTAGAGTTTAGAGTGTCCACTCTTTACCTTTATTACAGCTTTTTATCCTTTTCAGGAGACTCAATTCCAGTTTCTTAAAGCAATCTGCAACCGCACCTCCTGCCTTAGAAGTTGGTCCAAGTAACACTAGACACATTCACTGATATTGAGGTCTGGACTCAGGGGGATTAGTTCATTGCTCTAAGAACCCCAGCAGCGTCTTTGTTTGATGTGTCTACCTCCTTTTTTCAGTGAAGGCTTTTTGACAGCAACACATCCTTTTTAGACCCACAGCATTGAGTTGTCTTCTCACAGTGGAAGAATGGACAAGAGCATAGGCATGACATTTGTTCAGGCAAGCAATCTCAGGCTCAGCTGATTGCCAGCAACACAAACATTTGGCTTAATTCATCAGGGTGCTTAATTAAGCTACTTTAGCCTGCCCACTTTTGTTGTTTCCTCTAAAAAAGCAAATTTGCATGGTTCTTTTATGCACATTCTTCAACTTACTCTGCTGCTCGCCATGCTAATTCCTGCCAAAAAATGTTGCATGGCAAGTTGACTCAATTTTTAAATGAAAACTAAATCATGGACTTGTGGCATCAAGACATTCAAGAACCGGATGGTGCAGTGGCTGCGCTTTCTCTATTTACTGGACCTCTAGTCTGGTAAGTTGAAACTTCTGCAGCTATTAGGTTCTATGCAAATGCAATAATAAGTGGTTTGCTGATATTTGGTCACAAGAACTGTCATCCTTGCCAGGTATCATTTCTTCCACTGCTTAATAAAATTGTACCCAATTGTTGCAGCTTGTTCACAAATCTATCAGTGTGTTTGCATGCACTGGAGTAATCCGATAATGGGGAAACTCCAAGTCTACATGACCCAGGCAGTAATCAGATTTCTGCTTTGCAACCGGCCGCTAAACTTACAGATAAGAGTAGTCATAACTTAATGCTGAGCAAAAATTTTCGTAGCAACTATAAAACGCTGATCATTTTACATATACAGATCCAGAAAACAAATCAGATAGGTCAAATAACGTTTGTCTATAGTATCTTTGGGTTGAAAATGCTGAAATTGATGGTAGTTCATTCTATAGTTGTTCATTTTTTTGCTTGTGTTGCACTCACCACAAGCTGGGCGAGTGAGGTTGTTGAGGTCTGGAAGTTAGAAGGCTAGGCGGCAGCTACCCTGCTTGCATGCTGCTTAAATGTACCTCTGTATAGTGGTGTATGTTAACACATGAATACTTTTCTGCACTTATCAAGCGTATACGAAGAACCAGATGCAAACCAACTTCCAGAAGGTCTAGAGTGATGATTTTGTAAATATGTTGGTAGTTAATCTACTTTGTAAGTCCTAACCAATGGGAGAACTCACTTTGTTGAATCTATCTAGATGTAATAGAGAAAACACTACTGTGTAAACAATTTTCCATCTGACAAGATTTTAATCTTTTTTTCCAATTTAGGTGTGTTTTGGGGTAAAAAGTATAAATAAAAGGAGATATAATAAAGAATGCTAGCTATCAGAATTAAATATTTATTTCTCAGACTGTCTGATCCACATTCCAGCATCCATAGTGTTTCGCTGCCAGTTCAGCAAATCAATAAGAACATTGTATGTTTACAACCATTTATAAATATATGGGCCGTAAAGGACTTGTGAATTAAGTCTTAAGACACACCGGTCAAATAAGCTGTAAAACTCATAAGAACCTCTTTAGCTCAATGCAGAAATGAGTACATTGAGTTATAGACCATATCCAAAAAAGAGGCAGTATAAACACATGGCTAAGTTTAATGATACTTAAAATCACCAAAAATAGTTTTTTTGCCCAAATACAATACAATACAATAAATTTGTCTTACTTATTCACCAACAAGACACAACATAGTCTTGTTCTTTTTATGTTAATGACTGGCCACAAGCTGTAACAGGAAAAATATATTGACATTCCATGAAATTTTAATCGCCCATGTAATATCTGGTCATCAGTCCATTGAGTGGATTGAACAATAGCAAGTGAGTGGCTGACAATGGCAACAGATGGACTAAAGCAGAGGTGTCCAAATTATTTTAAGAAGGCCAGATCCTACCGTGTCAAAATATTAATAACTTCACTGTTAACTGATGTTTACTCTAAGACCTTCACCATTGACTGATCTTCTCACTCTGATCACTTCACCATTAACTGACCTTCTCACTCTGATAACTTTACCACTGACTGATTTTCACTCCGATAACTTCACCATTAACTGATCTTCTCACTCTGAACACTTCACCACTAACTGACCTTTACTCTAATAATAATACCATTAACTGGACTATGAGGGTTTCATTTATCATTTATTAATAAGCCTCAAACATTCATCTTCACTGCAGAGTAAAAAAAAAAAAAACATTAACCATTATCTGATCTGCTATGATAATGCTACTAGCTGTTAGCGCCAGACTAATGATGCATTCACTGGGTTTCAAATTCATAACGCCTTGGTCATCTTTTAAAAGCTGAAAAATGTGAAAAACTTAAACCTGAGCCAGTATGTTGTCTAGTATACACATTAGTTGATTGTCTAAACCTGTTTCTTGACAGCAGGCAGGATGAGGTTGGTAGTACCCAGTCACTTTACCTGCTTTTTCACATTAGCAGATTCAGCTCCAAAACATGGCAGCATTTCTTTACAGTTTTAAAAAAAACATAAAACAAAGAGAACTGGATGCTGTGAGGATGAATCGGATTTGGATTGGTTTTAGATTTTTCATTTTCTCGCTCGTTTGCTTAGTAGTAGCAGGAAAAATAAGACATCTTTGCACTTCTGAAAGGCTTATGGACCCTAATTACCACCAAAAGCATTTGACAGCCTTAAACACAACACTATTTGGTCATTATTGACCACATTCTGGTTCAGTCTCTTCTATTTGTATTTGCTTTTGCCACTGACTGGATGAGTAATCCACCCAGAAAATATTCAGTTAATAAACATTCTGACTACTGAATTGCTACTAAACTACTGAATTTCCATAAATGAAGATGATTTGAGATTCAGGGATCTGCGGGTGCTGTAGCTTCTCTGCCCTTCTCTTGAATGTTTATTGTAATGTCCATGCTTTGTTTTGTCTCTATTGATATTTAATTCATTACAGTCTTTAAACACTTCATGTGGCTCCTGTGGCAAATTTCCATCTCATCACCAAAATCTCTGTTTCTCAATGTTAAGTATTTGTCTTATGGCTTTATAGCAGAGAGACTGTGCATAGAGGAACTCCTCACCACCTACTGGGGCAATGGCAGCATCACTGCGCTGGAAAAAAATGATGCACAGTGGCAAAGATAAAGCACATACCATCCTGCTTAAGTCCCACTGTTAATTGCCACATCGCTTTGCTTCTAATTTGCATAAACTTAAACTTTGTTTTTCCTCTAGAATCACCAGCTCTCATTGAAAATGAATCAATTCGGACTGCTTTGTTGAGTTGTTTAGCTGCCAGTGTAAGTGCAAGGTAAAACATCAGCCACAGGTCCATTAAGGCTGGACTTTGGATAACCCAGGATTACAGTCTTCAGAAAGAAAAGACTGCATGCAGCCATCTCATGTTGTAATGGCTCACAATTCCAAGATTTGTGAATTTCCATGTTTTAAAGTCATGTAGACAAACCTGAGGCTGCATCACTGAAGCTAACACTTAAGTTTCTTTTACTTTAAGAAATATATGTAATTTTCTGTGTAAATGTCTTTGTAAAGGTTTCTACATAGGGAAGTTCTACATAATGTTAGCACCAAGCTTCAGACCTTCACACCAGACTTGGTTCTAAAGTCATTTTCTTTCTGCATTCGTTTAAAGCTGTGTCAAAGCAGAAAACCATCAAAGCGGGGCAAATGAAAACATTTCTTGAAGGTTTGTGAAACAGTTTGACCTGTCAAGGCCTAAAGTGCGACCTGTGGCCCGGGCTGGGCCTCCATGGCCCTCACAAGTGGAGTGGGAATAACCTGAGGCTTGGCGAATTTATTTGCGAACCTCATTAATAGTCCAAAGCAAGGGCTCTGTATAATTGCCAGCCTCGTCCATCACCCATAACGAGCCCTGTCGTCGATAGTTAGGGAGACGCGCGAGTCTGCTTTATATGCCGGGCGTTGAGTCACGGTGAATTTGCAAGTTCCCAAGCTGGCTGAAGACGTTAATGGCTCGCCGTAATCTAATGAATGATGTATTGAGCCGAGGCACAACCTCAGAGAGAAAGAACGAGCGCAAGAGAGAGAGAGAGAGGGAGGGAGACACAAACGAAAGTCGCCATAATTGATTTACTTGAGAAAGTCTCTCACTTCAGGCCGCTTTGTGGCATGGCGTTTGGGGTGGGGCGGGGGCAAGCGACCTCTGGTGACTTTGGCGGCAACGGTAGTGTGCCGCAGAAGCTCCGAAAACCCCAACTCTCTCTCTCATTAGTGTCTGCTAATTAGAATGTGTTTACGGATCAGCCGTGCGTTGTGCGGCAGTCGCTGTAGCCAAAGAGCGTGGCGGAAGATTACACGATCAACACAAGGGGAACGCAGAGCGAGAGTGGTTCCGGGCCAAGCCCGTGCGCTAATTACTGCGACGCACAGCAAACTCTCCAGTGTGTTGAACTGACACCTACAATATTTACGAGTTGGGTTTAAGTAGGTAATGCTGTGTCAAAACTATATATATATATATATATATATATATATATATATATATATATATATATATATATATATATATATATATATAGAACTGGGTTGCTAACAACATCACAATATACACAATAAAGTAAGGTTGTAGTCATCATGTGAACATTTCAGGGGCACCAACTCTGGGGTGGGTAGTCTCTTCATCATTCATGACATTAATTGACAATTTACTGAGACTGTGTTGATGTGGGATTTCTAACAAATATAAAACATGTATCAAAAATGTGTTTTCCTGCAACAACATCCAATTTTTGTGTGCATATTGGTGTAAAAGTTAACCTCTGAGCTATAGATACAGCACAGATTACCATAATTTAAACAATGTAGATACAGAAGGTCCTGGGGGATTCGAGACCTCCTAATTGACCTCTTGGAACTTCTAAATGTCTCATCTTGTTATCTTATATATTCTTGACCAGCAACCCTCTAGCTAGCCTTCATCAACGCTTTTCCGACCACAGAGATGGTTTTGACCAGACATTATTGGGTGGCTGGCCATAACCTAAAAAGTAGGCATTCCTTTCAAATCACTATTTCACAACCCTGGTCTTGGAGACCCACTGCCCAGCACAATTTAGAGACTTTCCTGCTCCCTGATCCAACTAATCAGCTCATTAACAGCCAGTTACTGAGTTAAAATGACAAGTAAAGCGCTAAAATGTGTTGGAAAACACTGTTATAAAGTGAGTACAAGTCTAAGGTCAGGGTTTTTACTACATCAGCCATGAGTGAGCTTATATCTTTGACACACGCAAGCCACCACAGCTAGCAGCTTTCTAGTCAAGGAAAAACCTGGGAAGTGTTTTACACCCTAAGAGCTAATCCCGGAATATCCTTCAACTCCTCGCACCATTAGCACCAGGCTAACACCAGGTGCAGCTCGGCACAGGAAGCCCAAATCACATTACAATCTGACAAACGCGTTTTCCAATTCAACATAGATGATGGTTCCCTTGCCCTCATTTGAAACTTAATATTATCGCCACGGCCGCGATCATATTAAATCTCTGCTCATGACTCCGCTCTCGCTGCTCTAATTCGCTCATAACTCTCGCTCCGTATCGAGTTGAGGATCGTCAGGTTAATGGCCGCATTAGGCAACAAATCGCCACTCTGGGCTACGCAAACTCCAGCTTGTCTTTCCAAACCATATTTCATCATTTGCCGTTTCCTCCTAGCAAAAATAGCGCTGAAAAAGTTCCGGTAAATAGATTGGGCCCGGCCTAATACGGTTAAGCCTGTTTATTGTGGCCGGTGATTCAGCACGGCTATTTATAAGAGCGACTCTTTTGGAGGCAATGACTAACATCCTCAGGGTTCTAAAAGAAGCTTAGGATGAGGTCATCAAAGCGGTGACTAAAATGAAAGATAAAGATAGTAGCGTGAGGTTTTGAAAATATACTAAATTAGCCAGCTCAATCAGGAATTGTTGTGTGTCGTTTAAATGCAGGTTTAAGCACCGTATTTCCATTTAGACGTCATTGAAGGTTTATTACAGGACTACTGCACTATACGTTTAAGAATGCGGGCGTATCAAGGCAATACCACTGATTTTCATGTGTCAATTAAATACATATTAAAAAAAAGACTGAACTGTAGCTTTCAGGTTTTTCACGTACAACTTGATGGTAGCCTCAGTACCTTCATTAACCTTTCAACCGCCGGTGGTTGTCTATAGAGGTTACATAGGTATGTGCTTGATTATATTCACTTGTTATTAATGGGTGTGGAGGTTTTTCATGTGCAAGTTGATGGTTGAAGGGGTTGAAGTCAGGGCTCTGAGGTTCTTCCACACCCAACTCCACAAATCATGTCTTTCTAGAGCTGGCTTTGTACATAGTACATTTCCCAAACTGTTCCGTAATAAGTATTATTGTATAAATGTCTTTGCGCGCTGCAATTAAGGGTCTTAGCCCAAACCCTGAAAATCCCCCGAGACCATCATTGCTCCTCCACCAAACTTTACTGTTGCCACTATGCTTTCCAGTAATTAATGTTCTCCTGGCATCCACCAAAAAAAAATTCACAAACAGGCTTTTGGTAAAGGTGGCATCCTATGGCAGTTTAAAGTTGGCATTCTATGTCCATGTTTAAAGTCACTGAGCTTTGAATACAACCCATTCTACTGCCAGTGTTTATTCTATGAAGGTTACATGATTATGTGCTTAATTATATCCACTGGTTAATCCACTAGTAATTAGTGTAACTGAAATTCCTAAAATCAATAAGTAGGAGCGGTAATCTACATACTATTGGTCATATAGTGTATGTCCTGGTAAAGGAAAATGTTATTCACATTAACTTTAAGACCCATCTGTCAGAGAAACGTGTTAAATTAAAGGTGCTGATTTTTGTCTCTGTCCATATGAACATATTGATTATAAAGTATAAAGGCATGAACTGATCCTAGATTAGAGACCATTTGGGATGATAAAACCTTGGATTCATTATTAAAAAGTAAGGGGGGGGATCCTCCGGCACTACAAGACAGCAGAGTGCCTCCTTCACTTTCTCCATAACAGGCAGTGAAATCCATTGCCACAGTATTACTTAGCATAATCTAAAGATCAGAGAAGAAGGCTTTTAAGGCAGCTGCAGGCGAAAGCAATCCGTAAGTGCAACATTAAGAACAAGCCCAACTGCTGGCCTGAGCTTCCAATACATTTTTGAGGCCCTAAATTAGTTTAGCCGCATTTACGGATAGAACCCTTTTATCATTAGCCCCTCAAATGGCAGAATATAAAATTATTGAAATCGTACGCATACGTCTTCATAAGTGGGCTTTATTGCCACCCCATTCTCTCTCTCTCTCTCTCTCTCTCTCTCTCTCTCTCTGTCTCTCTCTCGCTCTTTCCCTTTATCTTCTTTTTTTAAACACGTTGGGGTGCAGAGACGATTGGGCATTGTGGGTAATGGCTGACATCAATAAGGATGTAATGCGATTGGGTGACGCTTGGCAGGCGGTGGAGGGGACGGCAGAGATGGTAGGGAGAACCTTCCAACCACTGGCTGTTATAATCGCCTTATTGTCCCACTTTAAAACTTCTTAAACAAAAAACAGGCTGGAAACGAGCGGGTGGGGATTTGGCCATGTAAATGAATGGGGTTTGGATGCGCTCAAACAATCACAAGCCAGCAAAGTCATTTCACCAACACAGCAAGATATTTTAAGTTAAAGCAGAAGAAATATCGAACCTCCTTCACAGACTGATGCTGTGTTTACATTATAGCTGACATATTTGTCTGAAACTATTATTCAAGTATTTAGGCTGAAATCATGTACACAATTCCTTTTTATCCTGCATTTAGTTTTTCCCTCTTGATTCCTCTTTCCCTGATTTCAGCGCTCTTAAATTGTGATTTTTGCATGCACTAAAGTTGTGTCAGCAAGAACCTTAATGATGCTGTAAGGAGGAAAAGTCAATGAGTGACACTCCAGATCTACATGAGCCAAGTGGTAATCAGATTTCTTCTTTTTAACATAATGTCAATTTTGTTAAATAGTTCATTAGAAGGTACAGTCTTAAAAAAAGATATATCTTCAGGGATTCTTTAATAAAAGCAATAGAACCATAAGTTCTATATCATTTGCAACAACTCCTTATTCATGCCTATGGATTTACAATGTCATAAAAGCTTGTAGTTGTAATGTGTGTCCCTATAGAGCACTATTGTTACAATGTCAAGATAGTAAGAACTCTTTTTGTTGCTATGTAGGACCATTGCCTTTAACCACTGACTAAATGCAAGATAATATTGATAACTCAACAAAAATACTGAACAAAAACATATCTACTGAACAATGAGCCATTTGGCAACCATGAAAGACAACTCTCATTTGCCCAAACTAATTGATGGCTCTTCTAATGCGATCATTAGAAATATGGTTTGGTTATTTGTGGTCAATTTGGCTAGAATTATAATTGAATAATTGCTGTTTTATATTGCTGTAAGGAATGAGACTCGAGAGGAGACATACAATCCATGTGCAAGGCTTTAATGCGATAGAGCAGTTCAAAATCAACAGAAACAGTTCAAAGTACTCGCTAAGGCGAGAATATCCAGAGGGTTGGAAGCAGGAGGGCCAGAGGTAGCCACTGGCTGATCCAGAGGGCAGGCTAGATGCTGATGATGGATCGCCGGCGTAGATGAAGTAACTCACTCGCTTCTCCTGCATTGGTCCGATGGTACTGGGGAACCTGAGCAGCACTTGCGTCCCACGGCGGATGAGGTACCTGAGTCAGCCCTGTTTGGACAGGTTAGAGCAGCGTGCCGTATGGCAACTTTCGAGAGACTGCGCAGTAGCAACACAAAAAGTATCTGAAGGGGACGGGCAGGGGCCGGGGGATAAACTGCGCAGTCTAAATGTAAATAGTCTTCATAAAGAGCCTGGCTAGACCCAGGGAAACAAGCCCATGCTGAGAGTTGAGTTTGTGGATCCATGGTGGCACCGACCTCACTCCTCGGACACCTTGGGGCTCAGCCGTTCTCTTGGGTTCCGGGGAGGTAGATGGGAGCCCGCTGTGGTAACTTGATGAACCTGGGAAAAGACCTAGAGAGCACACCAGCCTAGAGACCACCGACAGGTAGGATCTGATCCTCACAGTTTCAGGTTACTGAAAACAACGCCACACACTGAGGCTAGGCTAATGAGAGCTGCCGCTAGCACTAATGGGGTACAGATGTGAGTGATAGGTAGCCAAGGTGATGTGGGTGTGTGTGAGGTGTGTCTGGGTTTCCATGGTGATGTAGGGGTGTGTGTGGGGTGTGTCCTAGGCTACCTAGTAAACGGGTGACTGCGACTGTACAATTCGTCGAGTCGGGGAGCTTACAATTGCGTTGCAGGGCTGGTATAACACTGATGGTATGCGTTCAATGGCAATGTGGATCCTGGCTTTTTTGTTTTGATATTTTTTTGAATTTTTTTCCACCCAAATTAGTAAGGCAAAATTCCATCCACCAGCTAGCATCCTTCACCACCCCCAACCCCACAAGGCTATGTATCTATGTATGTACTTTCAGTTTTAAACTAAATTAATAACTATTGGAGCTGGATTGGTTTGACTAGACAAGGCTGTTTCTGGATAAAGGATCTCTGTAATTCGAAAACATTATCGCACATCAATCACCACACTTCTGAACAATAACAACAAGCTATGTGGCTAACTTCAGAGAGGTGCTTTGGTAAAATTTCATCTTATTTCACCTTGTAATTTGGCCATCACCAAAACAGCAATGGATGTCAGTATACTTGGCAAATTTATTGTCAAATCAAACTCTGTTTTAGCTGCTTTATCAGAGCACCATCAAAGTCTTTGTATCCGCTAGCTACCTCTTTGAATTTTCCCATTCCACCTTAAATGCTGTAAAAACTACATGGCAGATTTATTCAGGATTAAAATCACTCTAATTACAGCACGTCTCTATAAGACTAATCCAACTCAAATAGGGTTCATGTTTTATGTATTGTCTTAATTATTGTGACGACTGTATGGTATTAAATTGTCTTTAAAAGCAATTCCTGCCCTGACTGAGTGGAATTACAGTGCTCAGCAGCAGTGAGCTCATGGCAAAACCCCCACACCCTCCTTTTTATATATAAAAAACACCTCATCTTCCATTGTTCGTTCAGAATTCGGAATTGCGGATCTCTCCAAATCTCTCTGAGATGACTCGCCTTCCTCAGCGACCCTTCACCTCTAGATCTCTGTATCCATGGCAACAAGGCTGGCCAGGAAGACGGGGATCGGGCCCACATCATTAAAGCTCATCTCTTCCGAAAGTTCCATTTGCCATTTAGAAAAAATATGACGAAAAAAAAATGGTAAACAAGTTTTAAAGGGGCACGTCGAGCTCCTGTAGCACAGCGGCCCACTGTTTCCTAATGAACCACCTGTCAATACCGCTGTTACCTAATGCACAATTACACCATCATGCTTGACAGCCAGAGCAGGACCCCCAGCTTCTGAGGGAAGAGAAGGCGAGCTAAAGAAAACAATGGAGCAAAAATGCATATCTAGTGACCCCCTGACTTCTAAGATTTTTCTTTTTAGTTGTTCCAGCCCGTCTTCCTTTCCGCCTTTCCCTCAGAAAAGGTTCGGAAACAGACCAAATGTTCCCGCTCCGCGCTGCCATGCAGATCTGAACTTTAGACTGGAAATGGCGGCTCTAGGGTGAACCTGAGCGAAAACCGCGCACTAGCTTCTCGCTGGTCCTAATGAGCTGCTCATCATCCGAGAGAGAGAGAGCGAGAGAAATAATGAGGCCCCTCTGAAGACCTCCGCCCGTCTATCTCTTCCAAACAAACAGGTCAGGGATGGTAATGCTGCAGGTTGGAGCTGCGATGGGGTCACTTGGTTCCCCCTTGCTTTTTTGTGGTGTAATATTCTACTGTAGAGAGATATAGGGTTTCAGAACCTCACTGAAATATTATACTTGAAAGAGCAAGACTAAATATCATTAATTTAATACCAGGGCCTACAAATACCTACTTGTATGTGAACCATTTGAAATATCAAAAGTGAGCAATAACATGACCATAGGAGAAGAGCTTCTTAGATTGGTAGTTTGGGTTCTATTCAGGAAGATTTCTAGGGCGTCTCATTATCAAAATCGCTCCTCTGCAGTATTAATTTGCTGGAAATCCCCCCAAAGCACAGTAAACCTAGCAGGTGTCAACTGTTCACTTCATTTGCACATTTTCTGTCTCGACTTTTACCAGGTTATGAAATCAACGATTTGTCCATCATGCTAATGTAATTACTCAATAAATGACACTCAAACTTTCCAGTCATCCTTTTAAGTGGATATAAAATAAATTTATAAATAATTGGGCTGAGCATGGATAGATTATTCAGCTAAAGTGTGGGCCCACGTACAGGTTATGAGAATCAATGTATGTGTATTCAGTGTATCATGTATAAAATATACACCAACCGCTTCTGCTTCATTAAGTCCACCTCCTTGTTTCTACACTCATTGACCATTTCATTAGCTCCACTTATCATATACTGTAGGTGCACTTTGTAGTTACCCTGTTCCATAATGATTAGGACACCCACGGGACCACCACATCAAACTGAAACACTTCAGCTGGACAGAGAATAGTCCACCAATCAAAACCCATTATTCTGCTATGCTGGGTAATGTTGCTGCCTGTGGGCAGCGCCCTGTGACCACTGTAGAAGAATCAGAGGATGACCAACACAAACAGATGCACTACCGTCTCTGACTTTTTACGTCTACAAGGTGGACCAGATGGGCAGAATTGTCTAATACAGTGATCAGTGAGTGGACACAGTGTTTAAAAACTCCAGAAGCACTGCTGTGTCTGACCCAGTCGCATCTGCACAATACACACTAACATACCACCACCACATCTCTGTCATGATCCACCACCCAAATAATACCTGCTCTGTGGTGGTCCTGATCATAGAAGAACAGAATAACAAAGTATAAAAGAAAACAGTCTGTAACTGCAGAACTACAAATTAATCCTATATGGAGCTGATAATATGGACAGCTAGCGTAGGAACAGGGAGCTGTACCTAATGGAGTGGCTGGTGGGTATATTAACATATTTTAGTGTATTAATGCATATTCATACAGAAAAGTGGGAAAGTTCTCATTAAACAGTCAGCATGTGTGACCCGTGTATAATGTTCAGCTCTTTTAAAACTCAAATTAACAAAGTACTCTCCCTCAAAAGTTGCTGGGGATTAAAAATTAATGGCAGGCTGTCAGACATCTTCTAAAACGGAGATGGGACTAAAATGGATCGACTCCCCCCCCTCTGGCTACCAATTATCTAATTAATATTCTTTGGGCTGCAGACTTCGAGAACAAAGATTTGGATGTTTTTATACCCAATTAACTTTATGATCAGGACAACCACACCGAACAGTATAAAGTGAATGGAACGAAATTGATATTGTTTCGCCCTGGGCAGTGTTTAGAGTGAGTTAATTTCCTATGATGCTGGAATAGAACAGCAAATTTTCTCATTAATTTGCCTCAGTGTTTATGAGCTTGTTATTTTTGTCTCGTGAAAACAATTTCGGGGCTGTGATTACAGATTTTCCAGCTGGCGTGGGTGCGTTTCGAATGCACTTTCAAAAGCCGTTTAATCAAATTTTCTGATCTCATCCAATATCTGAAGGATGCGTGTGATGCATAACTTGCTCGCTCAAGGCTGTTTCTGCTCCTCATCGTTGGGGCAGAACTGGGGCATGCACACATGTTCCTGTTTTTTATGGACTGCACTGAAAAAAAAAGCATCGAAAGGACTTTATTCAAATGTTTACATCATTTATGCATAAATATGCTTCACTACGTAGCCCCCGCTGACACCCAGAACCACCACAGCGCAGGTATTATTTGGGTAGTGGATCAATCTCAGCGCTGCAGTGACACTGCCATGCTACACTAACAACCCTAACCTTCACTCCCTTTCACAGCAGCCATAAAGCACAATTTCCAACCTGTTTTGGAGGCGGCTCAGGCATTTTTTTAGTTTAATATTGTTGATGGATTCACAAAATTGGAAATGTTTTTTTTTTCATCTTTGTGGGTGAGCAGCTATTATATACTGTTATATATATATATATATATACATATATATTCCTGCATAAAAACATAATCTGATTTTGTTTAAATGCCCTAAAAGTAGATAAAGATCCGATTTACACCCGATTAAACAAATAACGCAAACATGATATATCTGTTCATTTATTTATTGAAGGAAATTATCCATTTCTTCCTATCTGAGTGGCAAAAGTATGTTAATCTCTATGATTCAGTCACTGAAATGATGATCAGGTGTGAGTGGGCGTCCTGTTCTATTTAAAGAACAGACACATATCAAAGTTGCATCTTCACAGCACACTTTGTGGAAGTGTATCACAGTACGAACAAAGGAGATTTCTAAGGAGCCCTAAAAACAAGTTGTTCATAGTTTTCAGGGTGGAACAAATGGAGGAAATTCCATTATTGTTACCTATTGTTAACTATTGTTACCCTCCCCAGGAGTGGTCCACCAACAAAGATCACTCCAAGAGCAAGGCAGAAGGAACCCAGAGTGACTTCCAAGTGTGTAGATTTGGTTTCAACGTTGGTAGGAACACCCCCACCCCCCCAAAAAAAAACCCTAAGGGTCTGAATCAGACTGCTAGCCTATATATGACAGACTGCAGGATTAGTTTGCTAGTTAACATGGTTTACTAACATTAGTTAACCATAATTTTTACAGTGGAAATACTTTCAGTAGCAGGTTTTCATTCACTGACTACTGGACCAAGACCAATTTTTATTTTTGGTCAAATGTTTCAGTGTAGATGGCAATATCTGAGCATGTTCGTGGAACCCAATATCATTACTTCACCAAGTTTAGATTTTCAGAATAATAGACCACTAAAGTCAAATTATAAAGTAAATTATAGTTATAGTTTACTTCCTATGACATATGGTCTGATGTCACTTCTCTTTTTGGCATGATATCTACAAAAAAATCAAATGCGTTGTCATGACATGGAAAAGGGAGTAAGTATCTGAATGACCACATTATTGCATGTGCTTGAGGTCTGTGGACTGATAACTCTGATAACATACCACTAACACATTGATCAGCTCTAAACATTGCAGTCTTGGGAGAGCACCCTTTCTTTCAGCCAATCAAATGCAAGCATGATTAAATGGTGTCTTGAAGACGCAGCCTGTAGAAGTCACAATCAGAAATATCCACTCCAAATATTGGTAGGGACAATTCTTTAAACCCATAAAATGTCCCTATGGTCGATATCCAAACCTACGCCCTTGGCAACTTATAAGCAACTAAAGGCCTCTCTCAAAGTTTCTAATGCTAATGTTCATGAGTCCACCATCAGTATAACATTGAACAACAATGGTGTGCACAGAGAAAGCTACTTCTCTCCAATCCAAAAGACTTATGTTTTGTGGGTGGCTAAGACCAAAATAGAACTTATTGGTTCGAATGAGAATCATTATCTTTGGAGAAAGATATACACTGAAGAACTTCATCCCAGCTGTGAAACATGGTGTTGGAAGCATCATAATTTGGCTGTTTGGCTGCATCTGAGCCAGGATGACTTTCCATTATTGATGGAACAATGAATTCTGAATTATACCATGAATTCTAAAGGAAAATCATGACATCAGTGCATGAACTAAATTTCATGGGCAATGCAGGAAGACATAAACACATGAGTGTTCTAAAATGGGCAAATCTTAATTCTATAGAAATGTTCTGGAAGGATCTGAAGTGATGTGAGGAATTTAGGGAAACCCACTAACATTCCACAGTTGAATCAATGAAATAGGCTAAAGATCCTCCAAGACAATGTGCAGGATTCAAAGTTGTAGATTTGCTCTTGACATTGGTAGGGACCTATGTATCTGCCAAACCCCATCCCTCCCAACACATGTTGTTGTTTTCTCTTTGCTCTGTGATAAAACAACAAAAGACTGATATAGTACGTATGCTATTCTACATGCTTTAAATTATTTTGAATAACAATTCATAATTTAATTCATAAATTATATAATGTTAATTTAACTGACAGTTGGCCGTTTGTGGTGCAGTTAATTTACAAACTGTTAGTCATAGCTACAGATGATTATAATGAACTTACACAATTCTTTAAAAAATATAGCATCTTATGTCCATGTTCTTCTTCTTTTTTGCTGCCATCCTCACTTTTGACACCCATGTGTTACCCACGATGCACAGTATGTCTCGCACATGACTGGTAAATTTTCCTTCCAGTTGGCACTGCTTACAACCAAATGTAGCTTTGGTCGCAGGGAAAAGTACAGCCAATCACTGGCCAACTGTGTTACTGGGAGATTGGACTGGATTGGAGAACGTGATTTAACCTTTTCTGCACCTGTAGGTTAATGAAACGTTGAAAGATTGATCAGAATTTACCAGAAATGATTGTTTAGTTGGGTTCTCTCTATCTGCTTTTAGGACCTCTGATTATGTTTTAGATCATACTTAAAGTTTACAGTATATATATCAGAAATGAGACTTTTTACCATGAACATTATGATTAAATGATTAAAACCTTACATATAAAACTATCTAAAGCTTATATAAAAACTTTAGATGCTTGTAAAGGTTGAGGCTGAGTTTTAACAAGTTGTATGCAACTCCAATGACATTTAGTTTATTTTAGGTTTCAAGCAAGTAAATTTGGCATTAAAGCCTAAATTGGCACTGCCCACCCCTGCTCCTGCAGACCTACCTTTCTGCAGACCTTAGCTACGACCCTAACAAGTCTTGGTCCTTGACTAACTAACCAATATGTTGGTGTTAAGACATATACAGTAAAAACTTTAAATAAGTTGGGTAAAGTGTTTAACAGGATTACACACAACCTCAACAGACAGACTGAACAACATTAAGAATGCCGCAGCTATTAGCACATAAAATAAGAGAACATATTACACCTGTTTCAGCAGGTGCTCCTTTACGAATACATTTTAAGATTCTGTTCACCGCTTTGTAAAGCTTTTAATGGTCTGGCACCTTCATACATATCAGAATGCCAGGCAGACTGTGTTCAGAATCAGGTTTAAAGATCGAGTGCTGGCTTATTAAACATTCCAAGGGTGAAGTACAAAAAGCCTGATGAAGCAGCCTTTTGCTATTATGCACCAAAGATGTGAACTTCTTGAGCTATTAATATTCATCAGGTGTGGAAACCATTAGCTTTAAAATGCGACTGAAAAAATATTTATTATGTTTAGCATTTATTAGCACTTCTGTACTTTGTTAGTTTACTTCATTAAACAGACATATCCTTGCATTTTTGACATACACTGTTTCATCTAATCTTGCTTTATTTTTAAAACACGCTGAAGCCCTATTTTATATATAAATATATATATTTCCATTATAAAAGGAGAACAAAGTTAGCAGCAGCTTAGAGCATTAAAAGGATTATTCAGTTCTGATTAATGCACTAATTAACAGCTCTGATTTATGCACCACCATTAATGCATTAATGTTATATGCAGATCTACTCAGGCATTTGCTGCAGGGACTCATAAAACATGGAACGTCCAAGAGTTGCTTTTAGGGTCTCTGAGTTCCAGATACGAGTTCATGCCCAGCGTCTAATGAGGGTGCTTCATTGCGGTAGGGCAGAGTCTGTAGCAGCGGAGCTGGTAAACTTCATAAACCCTTCTACTTTAAGCTCTGTGCCTCTCATTAGTGGTTGTGCACAGCAAAGCAAAGTGCAACACTAATGTTATCCAATTTACAGTCTTTTTCTTATTATTATTTTACTGTGGTTCTGTTTTACTGTTGTAACTCGATCAGAGTTATGGTAAATGGTGTGCATGTATACGTTTTTTGGATGGGCCATACGGTTTTCATACAATAAATGGGGGGAGATAAGTGGGGGTCAAAAGTTTACAATGATACCTAATTATATCATAGCAACCACCAGGAATACCATTGCAACCATCTAGCAACCACATGAATGGAGGTTGCAATGACCTAGCAACATCCTAGTAACCAACCACCTAGCAATCATGTGAGATACCGTAACAACTGACTAGCAGCACTTAGCCAACCACTAAGTATAGAACAGCAACCCCTTAGCAACACCTTAGTGTTCAAGTGAAATACAATGCCAAAAACCTAGCAACTGCCTAGCAAGACCATAGTAACATCTTGGGATACTATAGATACCTAGCAACACATTAGCATCCACCTAAGGCACCATAGCCATTATTTAGCACATCCTTAGCAACCATTTGGATGACCACAGCAACAGCCTAGCAGCCACCTCGCCGCTGCCAATCATCTAAAGGAATGCCTTAACCTGGGATGCCATAGCAAACACCTCAGAACTTCCAAGCAACTACACATAGATGTCCTCAGCTGTCCTCCATACTGAGGTGAAACACTCATAATACAACTTTTTAATCCTTTTCTGATAGATTTCTGCCCAATAGCAATAAGCAGTGATCAACACAATTGAGTTCCAGAATATTTAGACTGATCATGATGAGATCTCTCAAGCCACAATAGTACAAATAATCAACGTTCTACACTCAATGTGAGATACGTCAGCAACTGCCCAGCAACATCCTAGCAACCACCTGGGTAATATAGCAATTACCTATCAGTGCCATGGCTTAGAGAGCCACTAGCAACCACCTCACAGCCACCAAGCAACCACCTGGGATACCATAGCATTCATCTCACACCCACCAAGCAACCACCTGGAATACTATAACCCACATCCATTTAGAAATCCATTTAGAAACTTCCTAACAACTGCCTAGCAACCACCTGGGATACCATAGCAGTCATCTATTGGTGCCATAGCATAGAAACCTCTTAGCAACCAACTAGGATACCATAGAAACCTACCTCTTAGCAACTCCACCTCCAACATCTCCAACAACCACCTAGCAACTCTCCTGTAGCCAACAGAGATACCATAGCAACTGGTTTGCAATACCCTAGCGACCACCATGGAAACTGCCTAGTAACGCTTGCCCAACCACCTAAAAATGTATCATCTGGTGTTTTTATTATTATTAGTAGTAGTAGTATTATGTTGTTGTTATTGTTTTTGTTAGTTGCTATATCATATTCAATTTTAATTTCCAACTAAACACATTTCCAGGCTGTGTATGTCAATGCAGTCTCAGATCAGTCAGACTGTTTCAGAGAAAAGAGCAGAAATCTATCCACTTTTAAAATTTCAGCTTATATTATAGTGTCACTGTAGTAAGAGTCGTTACAGCATCCATCCATTTGGGCTTTTTTCAGGCTATTTTTTATAGTCCTGGGAAAAGCCGGGAATAGTTTCAGGCCATTTTGTACAATTTTGGAAAGTGAGAAATCTCCCTACAGTCTGGCAGCCCTAGGGAGCGATGCAGCATCTACCGTTAAATGTGCGCTGGACACTATTAGGAAGATGAGATGAAGAGTGAAATAGGAGCAACCCCAAATAGTTGTCATAACGTGCTACAGGCCAGCGACTAACTGAAGAAAAAAACGCCATTAAGCGTCTCAGTAAGATGTCGGGTCATAACAATCTGGTATAGATGTAGAGAAAGGTGTTCTTAGGTGGAATAAAACTTGCCTGTAAAAACCACAGTCACATACAACCTTGGCTGACGTACTGCTTTTATAAAACAGAGGACAAGATAAAACTATTTATTATTAATAACAATAATAAACAAATACTCCACCAAAAAATGTAGTTCAATCATCCACCACTGTTTGCTGCAGTAATTTCATGAACTTTTTAGCTTATATGAATGAATTGTTTAAATCATGTAATGATGAACATATGAGCACTGCTATTATGTCATAAGAACTTATTATCATCAAATTACCACCACCACACCCTCCCACACTGGGGCTGAATCCCAAATGCCTCCCTGCTTCATACATAACAATTGCTCTGAGGTGATAATACTAACCACTACACCACCATGCCTTATTATTATTATTATTATTATTATTATTATTATTATTATTATTATATAGTTAAATAATAATATACATTTAAGATTCAGACACACTCATACTTCTCAAATAGTCCACTGATTGTCTGTAGAAGCTAGAGCAAACTATTGAGGTATTATGGAGTTGTTTAAGGTTCAGCCTGGGTTTGATACTTCTTACTGAAACAGACCTTCAAAGCATATATATATATATATATATATATATATATATATATATATATATATATATATATATAGACTTACATGTTGTAGCTTTAATGCCAACAATATCAGGACTACTTTTTAATTCAAACCTGTGATAATAATGATGCCGTTGTTTAGCATGTTTCTTATCTTTTAGCCTATTAGCTAGCTGACCAGCTGAGCTCTTTGTATGAAATTTTTTTCCATCAATTTAAACAAAACTGGGATCTTATATAGATTAGTCCATTAACAATACAAGGTTTTTTGTGATGTGGTGAGTAGTACAGAGTTCAGGTGTTGTGAGACAATCGGTGAGCTTGAGTGTGGCTCGTCCAATCAGATTTTAAGGTCCTAAAATTCTATTTTATAAAATGATGTTTACATACAACAAGAAACAGTTTAATAATTTCTCAAAATTCTGTCGATATTCTTTACTTTAAATCACATTCAGCCAAAGAATGACACAAATAAAAATAGACAACAGAACTTTATTCTCCCAATACAGAATAGAAACATATTTCTTATGTAACTCACTATGATTAACTATGTAATTACATCATTACTTTTAAACTGCAAAGTCATGTACATTGAAAATACAGCGGAGTGAATAACAGCTTCATGGTTGAACAGCTATACAATCTAATGATGTCATGCATCCAAACCTTCTGGTGCTGGATCACGTTACCTCAGCAATGTGGGAGACCTCGTCAGGAGGATTTTGACTAACGGCCATCCAACCGTGACCTGCTGTGACCTGCCTGTGAGTGTCATCTTTGACTGCAGCGGAGAGAGAGAGAGAGAGAGAGATGTAAAAGGGTGAGAAAGAGAGGGAGAGAAGTGTGAGGAGCACTGGTCCTGATGCAGGGACGTTAGAGAAGGAATAAAACCCTGTCAGAAAGAGACCCCCACCATGACCTGTCATTGATCAGCCCCTGTGACATGACGCAGATGGAAAAGGAGGGAGGTGAAGGAGAGGCAGGAACCAGACAAGCATTCCTGCTGAATGTCAGATTTACAGTTTTCCATTTTTGCTTCTGTAGTTTGGTACTGAACTGATAAGGTGATGTAGAAGCTCACGTTGCCTAACACTAGGGGTGTAAGAAAATATTGAAAGTCAGGATATTATGTGTCATGATACTGTATTGATTCTCAAAAACACAGTATCTATACGCAGATTTCTGGCAGACAGTGAATCATTGTGTGCTGTGTTTAAACCTCTGACCACTAGATGGCAGTGTTGTAATCCATTTTAGCTCCACTCCAACATTAACAAGCAGCACAAGGGTGCAATGCTTTTGTAAGCAGTGGCGAACCTGTTCATATGTATGTTAAATTAAATCGTGACTGCTGTATCACAATACGTATAGTATCGCCAGATTCTTGCCAGTGCACAGCCCTACTTAACACTGTGCAAACCAGGGGCAGATGTGGTCAGCTGACTAAGGCCCTGGTGACCCAAGAACGTTTAAATTAGATACACTATAACCTCTTATGATGAATATTTAATTCTGAATGATGTTATATATTGTGAAAATATCTTTACACTTGTGAAGATGTGATGTGTGGACCTTGTGTCTGGGATTAATTCCCAGCTGCGTTGGCTGAAATTCTTGTTTTTTTTAGCATACTGCAGTTCTGTGTTTCTTGTTCAAATAGATCCATAAACTAGAAGGAGAAGAGTAAATGGCTACAGTTGATAGAGTGAGTTCAGGGCTGGACTGGGACAGAAAATCGGCCCTGGCATTTTTGGCTTAGACCAGCCCATTATAATTAGTGGAGCACAGCCGACCAGTAATTTATGTATGTGTGCCGCAAAATAATGTATTTTACTATTATCATATAATAATTATTAAATAATAACAGCATCACATTTAAAAAATATAACTTTTTGAATTATTAGAAATGTACAGTAAATCATTACTTTAGAAGCCTATCAAATAACCATTGTGGAAAGCAAATAAGTAAATTAACACATACTGTAGTTCTAGCACTTTTGTCTACTCATTTGTATTTTCAGAATTTCTCTGATATTGTAGCTCAATTCTAATCCTTTGGGTTAAAAGTTGCTCCCTCTTTTAAAAAGCTATAACCTGCATTTGGATCAGGCTAAAACAGGCAGGGCTGCTTTGTGAACTCATGCAACACATCAGTATTTGACACTGTCTTACTCTTATTCAATGTAGGCATACCTTCTGCTAATAATACTTTTATACACTTACTTTAGTAAAGCTTAAACTGCATAGCTTTTACTTATCATTGAGTAGTTTTAAAATCTGTTATTTCACTTGTTTGAGTGTTTTTAAAACATGTTGAACCGCAGTATAGAGGCTGCAAATTCAAACTACTATACAACCTTTCAACACACCTTTAACTTAAATATCTAAAATGCTATAATGTAGCCTAAAATGGACACTTGCTGCTCATCCAACACTTCTCAGCCTTGACACTTTACTATTTTAACGTTACCTCCATCAGCTCAAAGTCCCTGTGTTGTCCTAATATTACTACCTGCTTACGTACTACACTCTCCCACTCACTCTATCCCTCGGGTTCTCTGTACACAGGCTGTATCTCTGGTTGCTGCTGCTGTCTTCACCTACAACCTGCTGTTGCTGGAGCACTGCTGTCACAGAGGACATGGAGGCTGCAGCAGCGAACATGTCTGTGATCTTAGCACATTTTGTAGCATCTACAGTGACACTCTTTATCTACAGTGACACTCTTCATCTACAGTGGCACTCTTCATCTACAGTGACACTCTTTAATCTCTTCGCCTGTAACTTCTCCACACCCCCTTTCTGCTGCTTCAGTTTCTCTGAGTTGCCTCTCCTTTAACGCACGCTCAACACTGAAACTAGCTGGAGTTACAGCGGACCACACAGAGAAAGGGTGGGGCCGCTTTCGTCCTACATCCTGATTGGTTCAGTCCACTGTCTATATTGAAGATGGGCCAATGGCCCACCCCCTCTAAATTGTGGGGCGGTCTCTTTAAAAAAAAGGGAAGAAAAAAAAATCCAACAGCATCGGCCCCTGAGGACTGTCGGTCCACCGGGCGAATGCCCGGTATGCCAGATTACCAGTCCAGCCCTGAGTGTGCTTCAATTCAATAAAGAAAACCCAAAGTTTGGCACCAGTGGGTTCTGACCTAGCTAACAAACTGGCCCTTTTAGTGGATACCTTTGATCAGGGTTGGGAGGGTTTTTATAAATGTATTCTGTCAAAGGTTATTCATTACTTGTTAATGTAATTGGATTAGTTGCCTTTTTAAAGACATGTAATTTAATAAAGACAAAAGAAAAACTATTTCAAGAAGACTTTTTTAACAAGAAAACCACTTTATATGAGTTTATATGAGTAATTTGTACTTGCATTCAAGGATCGACTATGTAGAAAAGCAGCTGACTATTAAACATTTGGTGAAGTTTGAGTACTTTAGGTAATAACAAAACAGAGTAAGGTTTAATTGTATAACATAATTAAGCTATAGAGTGATGTACTGGCTAGTATTTTAGTTCTGTAAAAAACTCACTAGCAAAACATTTTGTAAAGTTTAAATACTGTTTTAATTACTTTAGCTAATAACAAAACAATACAGGTTTTGATAAAAATGATCAAGCTTTGGAGTCACAAGCTATGACTTTGAACCAGTTCAGTACGGACACTATAAGTAATTGATGAGCCGATATGTAAAGATAAATTAAGAAGCTTCACAGATACTTAAAGTGTGAAAAAAATAGAAATTATGGTTCTGGCTGCTCTTTATCTTCTTTTTTCATGTTTTTCCTTAGTATTTGAATCAAGCACTTAAATTATGGCGACAAACTGTTGTTTACTGTACGTTAATACAAAAATTAAAATTTTATATCCCTACGTTCCTCACCTGTAAATAGACGTGCAGTTTTTTTCAATGATGATATTTCTTTATAACACCATAAAATCACAAATCCAGCATTTTTTTCTATCATTGTCCATATCTTTTTTTATAAAACATGTGTGTGGCTTTTAACTACTTCAAGGGGAATTTTTCACATTTTCCAAAATTTCTGTATAATTAAATGATCAGAAGACACAACACTGTCTACGGGGACATCTCAAAAAGAAGAGAAGGAAAGAGCTCAGCAAACTTCAGTTTTTCTGCTGATAGATTCTGGATGGACTAAGACGTTTCTGCTATGTTTTGGAGATTTTAAATTTTTTACTTTTATGTCTGTTTGAGGTTTGAGCTGCTTTCCTTGTCTCTATTTGACACTGAGCTCAGACTAAGTGCTGTTTCAGCTTGGTGGCTGTGCTCAAGAGAAGAATTGTGCTCAGCTCCCTTAATTTGTTCCATCATCACCTTTCTAAATGAATCCGTCTGCAGTCCCGGCGGACCACAGTGACATTTGATTCACCAAGATCGTTTAGCATGCGTAATCAACCGGTTACTCACATTACACATCAGAACTTAGTAGCTATTACTGCTGTTGCAATTATGAACCCAATCTTTCCTTTGAAACCACATGAGCTATCACCCACTCTCAGAGCTCAATCAGTCTCCACAGCTGCATTACATCCTCGCTTTTAACATCCTGACTCCAAACATGGCTCAGAAATAACTGCTAACAAGCTGATCCTTCATTATAAAAAGATCAGATCATGATTTTGAGTGTTCACCAACATCACTGAGATCGTTGGAGTGATTACAACAGATGAGGGCACCATCTCGTTTCGGTGGGAAGCTTGATTCGTTTTCCTGAAATGATTCTTCTGAACTGTTTGTTTCAGTGACTCAAATGACTCAATAGGGCTGCTTGATGGAGTATATCAAACCCAAGCTTTTCCTAGCAAACCAAAGCAATCAATGATTTATATTCTGCCCTTATCAAAGTAGGTGGATGAGGTCAGCAGAAAGATAACAGGCTAATAAAATTCAGCCTAATTTTTTTTTTTAAATAATGTCAGAATGATCTTGTTTACAATTCTTTAGCTCTAAGTGGCCCTACTATTTTCTAATCATGTTTATTTTATTAAAACTAATGGTGAAACTTTTCATTCCATCATCATCAAAGCAAAAATAACACTGCCAAAACCTGATTGTTTCAGTAGTGAAAACCGTAGCTCATTTTGAGCAGACCTCAAATATGACAGCCAGTACATGACTAGCAAACACACCTGTGAACAGTTTTCATTAAAACACAAAAGAACACAAAACACAAAAAAAAAAAATCTGTGTTTCACTAGCGACAGTTCCTAATTTTCAGACTTTGGGACCTAAATAGGACCTAACCTGGGATCTAACTAGCGTACTATGCAGTCTCACTTACTGTTCTAAAATTCAGGGGCGTGGCTAATATAAGCCTCTGCCTACAGACTTAAAACTTATACTTTAATAATGCAGTAAAACAAATAATGTAACAACACAGAACAGAGGTAAACATTAAATAAAAAATATGAGTTAAAATATTTGTTTCAGGCAATTTACAATTTCAAATTACTGAAGTAGTCTAAAGTAAGCAGCATTCAGGAGTGATTAGCTTGGCGAGGGCTTATGCTGACCACGAATCATACAGACCACAAACAGATTCTACACCTCTACAGATGATGCTCATGGTTTTGGTTGTTTCTGTGTATAAATAACTGAGTGCAATCTGCAGCATATATATGCCAGAGTGACGAGCATGCAGGTGAATGGGAGTCAGATTTAGTCAAAAATGGGAGTCAAACTTTCAAGCCTTATCTGCCATAAGGTGGAACAAGGACAAGCCCACCTTCCTGATGTGAGATGAATTTATTCCTTTGCATGCATCCTGAAACAGAACTGTTAAATTGTCCGAAAAAATGACAAAACTCTGTGAAACTGGGATAACAGAGGTAAAGCCACAGCCTGCAACCTTTCCTAAACAACACCAGCATAGATGAACACTCTGAACACTCATGGTTTTCCCTTTAGCCGTGAGACTGTTTTGCATCCTTTTATGTCTTTTAACTCCAACTGGCAGACGTAGGTTGAATGTCCAATAAACCAGCAAGTTGAATGGGTAATAAACTAAATCAGGTTAAAGTGCTTTAGTTGAGCTAATTGGTCATCTTCATCAGTTAACATGTGTTGTGCTGATCTCTCTCCATATTTCTAGGCCCAGTGTAAAACCCACAACCAATAGACACATAGTTGTTGATGTGACATTGTGCCCATAAAGTGTTAGGCAGTTCTCCTGAGAGGTCTTGTGCACACTCCTCCAAAGCTACATAGTTCTACAGCTGGTGTTCCGATCCCAGAGTGGAAATGACCAAGACTCCGTTCTCCCTATTGTAAGTCAGAGTACCATCAGAATGATTCTGAAGCTGTTTAAGTTAAAACCCTTATATAATGTTGCTTTAAAGTGCAGATCCTTTAGATCTTAAAACAGACATTGCAAAGACTCTAAAGAAACGTTAGATTTAGCTGGACTTTTGAAAGTGCTGGTGTAACGAACTCCCCTCAAAGTTGGAATGAATATATACCCCTTATATTATACTTCTATATACTCTTTCCATATACTTTCATTTATCATTGCACTCACCATTTCACTGCTGAGCCTTTGTAGCTTTTTAGTCAACCTTCTTGTGCCTCCAGGCTGACAACCAGTGGTTTATAGCACTGTGCATGTTTGGTTATACTCGATACAGTGCTGTGAAATAGTATTTGTCCCCTTCCCATTTTGCATATTTGTGACATCCAACTGCTTTTACTGTTAGACAAAGAACCCAAGTAAAAACAAAATGCTGTTTAAAATAATGGTTTTGTTTATTGATAATAAAATACTGTCCAGATCTTCCTTCTCTGTGTAAAACAGATACCAAATCAACCAATTAACCAAATTCAATTTACAATTGGATTCAATTTCACTACCACACCCAGACATGAGTACTGCCAGACCCAAATCTAAACATTACTTAAATAGAACCTGTCTGGTCATGTGAAGCAGCTAGAAGGTCATAAACAGCAGCATGTGATGTCACATTCTAAAGAGTTTTAAATATAGATGTGAAATCTAGTCATTGCTAACCATTTCTAAACAACTCAAAAGGTTTCTGAGTGGTTAAGTCAAAGTCATGACCTGAATCCTATTGAGATGCTGTGGCAAGACCTTAAAGAGGCAGTTCAAAAACTCCCCAAAGTAGCTGAATGAAAACAATTCAGCAAAAAGTGTTGCCAGAGAGACTCATAATGAGTTATCATAACGGCTTGATTTATACGTTTATAGGGACCTTTATTTTTTCACGTATGACATGAGTTCAGAATATACTTTTATCTTCAATAAATGGAATGATCACTGTAAGTTGCAATTTGTGTTTACTCATATTTGTTTATCATACATTGCAATTAGTTGGATGGCCTGAAATGTTTGAACGTGACAAATTAATAAAAACAGAAGAAAACAGGTGAGGGATTGTAGATTGTATAATTATATGTATTGTATAATGTATCCTAAATTATGTATGTAAAGTATACATTTATATATTTGAATATTAAACAAACAAGTTGTATTTTCTTAGCCCATCCTACACTCTAAAGTATGATTACTGTAAAGTCTGTTTGAAATTTAGCTGTGATGGCATTATCTTACAGCAAATCTGTGGGCTAGGTTCACTTTCATCACATTAAAATTCTCCCCGTGGATGGGCCATAGATCTTAGCCAATGATTTTTGTGCCTTTCTCAAAAGTCCTGGTCGAGGCGGGACAAAAGGCAATTTGTGGCCAATGAGTGCCTGAAGACGATGACATTTTATACCTAAATGCCCAATTCTGAGCACCAATTTCTGACAACCGCTGCTCATTTCCCTTGATGAATAAAAGCTTGGACAGCTTTAATCATCCCCACCTCATTTAGAGTCAAGAATGTCAGATGTGCGTATTTGGCTTTGGGCTATCCTGACAAACCGGCATTAGTCAGTAATTAACTGAAGTCTAAAAGTCACGTAGAGAACCTGCTGACAGGAGGTGAAACTGAACGCTCCTTGCAAAGTAATAAAATCTTCACACTCACTGAGGACTTACACGGAAGTTAATAGCAGGAACTGTGAATGAACCTCTCTGCACATCAACCTGATCAATCTGAGATGTTTCTGCAGGATCTGTAGCAGTAATCACTCACAAAATGGCATGTACTGAATGGTACTGTACTGAAAATGTTCCTGCACTAAGAAATTGCTTACATAGCAGTTTCTTATGTTTTCCAGATGCAGGAAATCCAGCTATGAGGCTCTTCTACCAGAGTACATTTTCATTCATCGGTAACCATGTTAACACATTTGGCTAACTATCTTTTCAGGTGGTTCTGTTAAGGTTGGGCTGTGAAAAAGACAGAGATTGGCATTGTCCCTTCATTGCCCATCAATAAAAATCTCCTTTGGGGTGCAGTGAATTAGCTAAGTAGTTCAGCTAGATTGCTTTGGCTTGCAAGTGGATGGATTGGTGGTGAGAACCCAATCATGCGCTAGCCAATCAGGGGCTAACCAACATAGACTAAACCATCAAAAGCAAACCAACATAGCCAGACTGATAACTGGCTAATAAACATAGCCAAGTCAATAATTGGCTAATCAATCATAGGCTAACCAATTACATGCTAACTACCCTGATAGAAAATGCTGTTTTCTGTTGGTCTGTCAAAAATGGCAACAGTCCAATCTCCTAAATGGCAACAAAATAGGAGAGGGCAAAAGCTTCTAATGTAAATCAATGGAGCCAGATTCTTTTGGATATTTTTGTATTTTTAGAGCAGTTCTGTTGGTCCAATTATTATCAGATTTTCATACAAAGTAAATACTGGCTAATGATATAGAAAAATGAACATTGATAAAAAGGGAACTACATGTTTTTCTTTGGACAGCGGTGATATGCTGGTCTGTGTTGTTTCATTGTTAGCTTTGTTAGCTAACCAATAACAGGCTAACCACTCATACCAGGCCACCTGATAGATAGATAGATAGATAGATAGATAGATAGATAGATAGATAGATAGATAGATAGATACTTTATTGATCCCGAAGGAAATTTAACATGACATGCTAACTGATCCTAGGCTAATAAATTAACTAACTAACTGAGCACATGTCATGCTATATGATGGGTTTTCTATTTATATGAACTTGTTTTATTTTAGGACCAAATCATAGGGTGTAAATGGATGTGTATAAAGTCAAACCTTCTATATCAAGTCAAGTCAAGTGAAGTCTAGAGGCTTTTACTGTCATTCCGTCTACGTACAAGTACACAGTGAAGTGAAATTACATTGCTCCAGGAACATGGTGCAACATGGAATAAATGTGTAGACTTCAAATTAAAGTGTTGAAGAAATGCATTCTATGTTACCTCTAAGTGATCAGTTTATTTGCCATTATTTATATTAGTATCATTTGTGGAGTGATATTTTGCTCTTATCATGCCAAACACTGCTTTGCATCCAAGTCCTGTTCCTGCAAAATGCCCACAACAGATGATGGCTTTGCATTCAACAAATGTGGAGGTCACAGGCAAGTTCAACTTGGAGCTGTAAGTGTCCAAACGCTTTTAACTATACTCAAAACAGAATATCACATTGGTGTTCTGGCTAGAAATGAAAATTAACAGCAACAGAAGACTCCTGCTCCAATATAATACATTTTATTTTGTATTGTTTTTTAATTGCTACTTTTAGCTAATGGCTTACACCGAACAGACTGTCTAGAATTGCTGTGTAATTAGTTGTTTGCCAATACAAAATTTGGCTTTGAAATTTTGCCTTAAATGTGGAATAGCTTTAGCTTTAGACCAGACACTGCAGACAATCTTTTGGCTGGTGTCATTTTCCACTCTGAAAGGATACTCCTAGCTGGGCTACAACAACAGGCTTCACTGTCTCCATTGTGACAGAGGCAGCTTGGCAAGAGCCCTCCAGAATAACCCTTATATTCTCCCAGCTGTAGAGAATGGTGCCAGAGTAGGGTCACTTATCTCCCTGTCAATGCAACATCGTTCAAGCCTGGCTCGTGAGGTGAGAGTTCAGCTGGCTAGCCGTAAGTCTTTCCTATCAAGACAGATTAAAGTGCACCACTGGCAGTACTTTTCAGACAGCCATTACGCATCGACCTGCCATTTTATTTGGTATACCGACCCTGTATATACATTTGTTGGTGATTTTAACAGACATACCTACCGTACAGATGAAGTTAGCTTTACCCAACACTATTACATCACCAATAAATGAGCCAGAACAATATTGGTACACTATATGGACCCTATATATATGGACCTATTAAGTTTAGGTCCTTCAGCTACACTCATTGCTAACAGGTGTGTAAAATCAAGCAGTCTACTTATATACCAACATACAAACACTAGCAGTAAATTGTGTCTTACTGAGGAGCTCAGTGATTTCAAACATGGCACTGTGATAGGATTCCACCTTTGCCACAAGTCACTTTGTAATTTTTTTATATTACTTTTATCATAAAAAATAAAGCATCTAGGAGCAACAACAGCAATCAGGCTGCACACAAGCCAAGCATGGCTGCTACTGGAATCTAGAACAGTGGAAATATGTTCTCTAGAGTGATGAATTGTGCTTTGCTATCTGGCAGTCTGATGGAGGAATCTGGATTTGTGGATGCCAGTAGAACACTACCTACCTAGTCAAGTTTTCTTGTGGAGGATGTTGTAGGCGCAAATTGAGAGCACCTCTATATTAATGCAGAATTTCGCAATAGAATATGCAACAAGCTCATACAGATGTAAGGGTCAGGTGTCCACATACTTTTGGACATGTAACATATGTCAATCTGTCAGCTGCTGTTTCCTCATACTGCCACACTTGATGGAGAAAAATATAAGCTTTGCTGGATTCCAAACACAACTATGAGCTAATGTTGGAAATGTTTGTTTGACTCTAGAACTCCAGAACTCATTAGAACCCATCAGTAAAACACAAAATACCATTAGTGACTACTGGACACCACCAGGACCCAAACAGAAACCTGAAAGAGTTAGAAAGTTGAAGGATTTAGATTCATTATGAGTTATAATTAGTAATAAAAAGCTTTACAGCACTAGTGAAACACACAGTTTCAGTCCATAGCCTTACTTTAACCATGCCTTGCATTTTTGAGCAGGGAGTGAGATTGCATCCCCCCTCCCTAATGGGCAAATGGTGAACAGTTAGGTCATTGTTTTGAAGGAAATGTGTCTCACAGTCTGAAAATCAGTGTAAAATTGTAAAAGAGTCATCACTAGTGAAAACCTGTTTGCTATCCATGTACTGCCTTAGCTCAAAATGAGTCACTACCAAACATTTGTTAATGTTTTTGAGAAATTATTGTCAGATTGCTAGTGACAATTATGGAATATTTAATCAAACTAAATATTCAGCTTCACTAAAATACATGTGGTAGGATTCAGTAACACCTGTATCCTGTATTTTTATTTGTGCAGTTATGAAGCATTATATGGCATTTATATCACTTTATAATACCAGTCATACGCATGTACAATTGCTCTTATGTAGTTACAGCTACATTTATAACACATTATAAAGCAGGCATATATGACTTATGTAGTATGACTTCATAATGCATTATATATGTTCAGTTACCATTTAGCTAAAACTAAACTACTTTATCAAACTCACACTGCGTATAAGAATTAGGCTTTTTTAAATATGCTGTCCTGATGTGATGGTCTGGTATTTATACAGGAAACATACTTGGACCCTTTTTTAGTGTGTACCCATACTTGTGTTTACATTGTTTTGCTGTATAACAGAATGATCTATATTGATCTATATATTCTTGTTGTCCAAAAAACGTCAGCTTAACAGGACAGGCCTAAAACTGCCTTTACTTTCAATGTAAGTCAATGGAATCAGACTTTTTTTTTAACTATTTTGGATCATTTCAATTGGTCCAATTGATTTTCACACAATGAAATAAAAAATGAAAAATGGACGTTTTCTCTGGACAGCAACGATATGTGCATGAAGGTTCATGTTTCTAGCACCTGGACTAAAAAAAACACTGTTGTAATATTTATGGAGCACAGCCTGGCTCTGTTGTCATCTTCCACATGTTTCTACAACAGTCACTCTTCAGTGCTTTCCTCGTCCTGCAGAGGGAGCTGTGGCACCTCAGAAGCTGTGGCACCTCGGAAGCTGTGCAGCCTCTTGCACGGCTGGCTCTGTCTGTAAGACAATTATTTTTCCTACTGGCTCTGACATTGATGGCAAAATGGCTGTGAGAGGGCACAGCGGGGCATCCGTGTATACACGAGACGGCTCCGTGGCTAAAATAATGAGATTATGTTAGCCATCAGAAGGATATTTGTCACAAAAAAGAAGGAAGGTGATTTTGGGGGCAACACCAGCCAGGAAATGAACGGCTGGCGCGACGTGGGCGAGAGAGCCGCCTCTCGTATCGTGCCTTAATGTGACATTGCAAAGTATCACCCAAATTCGGAATCAATTTAAAGGCTGCTATTGTTCTCAGCTTGTTGCTTTTTTGGCCTCTTTGTAGGAGGAGAGCTCCGTGATTCAGCTCCCACCAAACCTTGAACTGTATATGCTTCAGAAATAGTGCAGGATGCGTTTGTGAAGTCTTAAATAGGCCAACAGTCATCAAGTGTGACGTGGTGGCAATGGAGGTTAGTCATCCTGCAAGCCTGTCTCAGTGCACTTGCCTCAAACAGACAGCAGCAGGTGCATACAGTTGGGCAGAGACTTCGAGAATTGTGTGAATGTGTGTGAGGGGCAAGAGAGCGTGAGCAAGAAAGCGAGTGAGCAAAAGAGAGAGAGGGGGAGTAATAGGGTCAGCCTCAGACTAGCATCACTGAAAGCTATGAAAATCAGACCTGTCCGTCTTCTGTTAGCTTCTAAGCCAGGCGGGGCTCTAATGTGAGTTTAATAGCCTCAAACGATGGAAACTCTAGCCATTGTTCTTGTTTTTAATGCCCGCGTGACACTTACGAGATTATCTCACTCCAAATAGCCGACGCAACTCTGTAAGCTTTGTTTATTTTTGATTTCTAAGGAGATGTGAATTTTTTTTGCTGCATCCACACTTCAGGAAAGTGGCTCATAAATCAGGGTTTGTTGGTTTGTTGCTTTTCCCATCATTGTTGGGAGGAGGATTAAAGCCAGAAAACACTTTTTGCTCATTTACAGATTTGCAAATGCAGCTGAAAAGCTGGCTGGAGTTTTCTTATCTAACATATATTAGCTGCTAGTTCAACCGCAAAATAGTGTGGAGGGCTAGCCACACTTGGGCAGCCTTAAACAAACAAGCCATTAACATCAACGTCAGTGGTCACCGATCCTCCTCCGACTTGTTAGTTTCAACCTGCATCCATTTGCCCTGAATCCTTGAGTCCAAGTCCAGGACTGACTCTGGGCTGGTTTAGTGGAAGAAGCTCATTAGCACTGAAGAATTGAATCCAAACCATGGATCGATAAGCCTTTCTTACTGTCACTGCTCCGTCACATCCAGCTGTAAATAGTTTTACAGAGAGCAATGGAGGGTCATCGGTGTGGCCCATAGCAGAGCAGTTGGCATGTTGGAGGGCGTGCTGGACGAAAAACATTTGAACTTTGCATAAGGCAGTGCGTCTGCCGCATCATACTCTGTTTACCACTGCATAGAGCTCAGGGGTGAGTAAACAGAGCAGACCTCTGCATTCTTTCACCAATAATGCACTTGAAAGCTCATCTGTGAATTTTACTAATTCAGTGTATGGTTTGGAGACAGTGGCATTGACAAAAAGACAGGAAAAAGAACTGGACGTGACAGAGCTGGAGATGTTGAAGATCTCCTTGGGAGTTACAAGGAGGGATAAGGTTAGGAATCAGATTATCAGAGGTACAGCACAGGTTAAACAACTAGGAGATAAAGTTAGAGAGGCCAGGCTGAGATGGTCTGGACATGTCCAGAGAAGGGACAGCAGGTATATTGGTAGAAGGATGTTAGAAATGCAGCTGCTAGGAAAAAGACAAAGAGGAAGGCAGAAGATGAGATATATGGATGTAGTTAGACAAGACATGGAAGTAGTTGGTGTAAGGACAGGGGACACAGAGGACAGATTGAGATGGAGGAGGATGACTCGCTGTGGCAATTCCTGAAAAAGGAAAAGCCAAAAGAAAAAGAAGTGTCAAAGCAGCTGCGTTGAGATGGCAGAGCATATTCCACAAAAAATCTCTGAACCAATATGACAAAAGGTGGAGACGGAACAGAGCAGATCTTTCACCACATCACATCCCTACATGGACACACTAAAACACTTGTTGCACTTCATTTTGGAGGAGAAGAGTCCAGTCGGTTTAACTCTTCCTGCTCAACCCAAGGGTGCAGAGCTAGCATGGACTGAAGCGACATGTCCACACCAATATCCAGTGATTATTGAATTGTCCCCACCAATAATTTTATCCCCTCCAAAAAAAACATGATCTGTCATGTTCTCTACTCGAGTCCTTCATCCCTGTAACCCCTTCATCCCTTCATCCTTTGTAGCTGTGTGTGGTTGTTAGCAGCGCCAAAACTGGAAGGAAAACTTTGCTGTCATAAGCGAGACTTACTGTACAAGACTCAAGTGCAAAGTGGGTGTCAAAAGCGAGTGAGGATGGCAGCAAAAAAGAAGAGGGTGGACATAAGGAGCTATTTTGTAGAGAAACGTGTAAATTACTGTAAGTTCACTAATTAAATAAGTCCATCATAGTAACGTTAATGGCGATGCTAGGCTTTGGGGCACAGCATACAGCAGGCTAAAATCATCTGTAGCTATGAATAACATGGTTTGGAAATTAACAACAAATTGCCAACTGTCAGTTCTTTTAAAGTCTCCCAGAGTAGCATGTCTAACTCCGGTTGAAACTCTCTCTGTCAGAGACTTGTTTCATTTGCACTGCACTGAAGTGAAGTTAATAAGCCTTTAAATGTAAACTCGTTGCTTACTGGTTTGAAAGTGACTATATGGATGAAAATATGGCTTGTACTTTCATTAACACGCTAAGAGAGATTTCAGATTCATAGGTCCCCACCAATGTCAAAAGCAAATCTAGGCCCTAGACCTAACCCATGTGAACTTTACCAACATTACCAATGTCAGCGAGCACCCTGAACACCACAACTAACAAAGAGACACAGCGTGAAGTAAACCTCATCAAGCTACAGTGGAAAGGGATCTTTTTTTCTCAAGGTTTTAAGCAATCCTCTGTGAAAACAACTTTAGTGATGGTACTTAAGGCAGTGAAATAACATTTGTCTTTGATCTGAACTGTTTTAATCAGAAGTGGGACTATATCTGTCCCAATCTTCAGCCCTATGTTCAGTCTTTGCCTGTTTTTTTATTACTTACCTTATTAAAAGTGACACCTGACAGGCTGATGCTGAGCGTTTTTAAACGTGATGAAGTGGAAACTCTGGTAAGGCTGGTTAAATCATTGCCACATTTAGCAACACCCTATTTATTCTGGGCAGTAGTCTCAGCCATTGTTTACAACATGGCATTAAGCTGTTTAATGCCACTATTTAAGCTTTCATGAGTGTGAGAACGGTCTATTACGTAATTCCATGCATCACTTTTCTGCATGCAGGCTTGCAAAGTGGTGGGCAGTTTCATCAGTTTGCTGCTTTTCATTTTATTCTTTGGAAGCAAACACTTAAGCCTTAAGCAACAGTGATTTTTAGATATATCAAATAGCAAACAAGGAACCATGCATGTCAATGAGTCAAATGTGTTTTTTCCCCAAAGTGATCTGATAAGTTGAAGCAGTAGCATTAGAAAAATGAACCAATCACACAAACCACACACAGTGGCACCAGGAGCAGATAGTTAGACTGAAGACGACCAGAGGACAGTTCTCTATATTGCTCCCAAGCCCAACAACAGCTTTTAGTCTTGATCAAACATACTGAACTTGGAGGCCAAGGGGCCTGGGTCTTGTGGTTTTGGTGCTCATATCATGTTGAGATTTCATGTGAACACATGAAAATCCAGGCATAATTAACGTCTTGGGCTCTCTAGGGGGTTCCTAAAAATAAATGTATTATGACGTTATGCTAAAAATTTAAGCTGCTTCACTATTGCTGAGCTTCTGTCTTTGGTATTCTTATATAGCGAGCACTGCAGCACTGGTCTGCCTCGTGGCGGTGCTGTAGTGAACTGGTTAACTCAGTTGGTCCTTCATAGTCTAGTAACTGTAACTATACCTCTGAAACTCTTTATTATATGCCATAGTGTATTTGTTAATCTGAATGCTTTGCCAATTTTGCAAGAGTTTTGGCAAAAAGAATAAATTATTACTCATTTCTCAGACTGAAAACAGAGGAGGAGATGATGAATAAGATCGCAGTTAATGTGTGGAAGATCTATCAAATTAGAAAAGAGCATTTCCAGAAGAAGAACTGTTCAACCAAACATTTTGTTGCCATTGTAATGCTGGAATGGTGAGTGAGCAGCCAGCCAACACGTTAATTATGAGTTAATAAGCCAACATGGGCCCCCTGGATATCAAGGGACATTTTGCACATTTCCCAGAACTGTCTTTAGCTGCCTGTTTTTCGTTCGTTCTTTTAACTATACACCAAAATTGTTCCTTCATCTGTTCATTCCTTTATCCATGCACCAGAATTGTGCACTCATCCATTTATCACTTTATCTGTACACAAATGTTTATTTCTTTATCCATTCACCAACATTTTTACTTCATCCGTTCATTTCTTTATTTAAACAGCAACATTGTTCCTTCATCTTTTAATGTCTTTATCCATCACCAATGTTGTTTCTTCATTTATTTAGTCCTTTATCTATACACCAACATTGTTCCTTCACCTGTTCATTTCTTTATCCATACACCAACATTTTTCCTTCACCTGCTCATTCCTTTATACACCACCAACATTTTTCCTTCACCTGCTCATTCTTTTATTCACACAGCAACATTGCTTATTTATCAGTTAATTCCTTTATCCATACACCAACATTGTTCCCTTATCCATTTATTCCTATATGCATACAGCAACATTGCTTCTTTATCTGTTGCTTCACTCACATGTTGGTTCATATGTACATCTGCAAGTCTGTTGGTCTGGACTTTTTTGGTCCAGTCAGCATCAACATTAACTTCAGATTTTCGGTCCAGTTAGCTCTTTAGCCATGCACACACTTCTCTCACATTGGTGTATTTAACATTTTTAAGTTTTATCATAATCATATGTTATGTTTTAATTCAGGCTTCATCCAAACATTATTCCCAGCACTGTGTACTTTATCTGACCTATGTCCCGTTTTGTATTTATTATAAGTCCATCCATTATTTGCCACAGTTATCCCACTAGTTGGGGTCACAGGGGGGCTGGAACCAAACCCAGCGTCATCGGGTTAATGCGGGGTACACCATGGACAGCTCACCAGTCCATCACATGGGCACTCATGCACACACTCCCACCTATGAGCAATTTAGAGTGACCGATCAACCTTTGGACGTGTGGGAGGAAACCAGAGTATCCGGAGGAAACCCACTCAGGCACGGTGAGAATCACACAGAACGGGCCGGACCGGGAATCGAACCCGGATCGTCTTTCTGTGAGGCGACAGAGCTAACCACTACACCACCGTGCCGCCCTTTTATAATACGTCTTTTGTAATTATTGTATTTTCTGCGCTGTGTGTATTATATTGTTTTGCACTTGTGTTTTGTGTTTCACTGTGATCCTGGAGGACGGTCTTGTCTGCCGTACAATGTACGTACAATGCCATACAGTGCACCATCATCACCTACTCTGAGCTTATGAGGAAAGCTACTACTACATTCCTATTTAAATTACTTTTTAGCACTAAAAGATATACTGTTGTAATAATCTGACCACCTCAACACAGTACAATTAGTAAGAAAGGTCAATTTTGAGTTCAGATTAACGGTCAAAAGGTCATATGCCCATTGGCCTGTCCTTGCAGCTCACACTGTGGTCAACCGCTTCCACAACACCGAGGCAAATACACTACTGGATGTCGCTTTGGCTAACAGGTTGGCACATTAGCTGTTAGCCACCATCAGCTGCACTCTCTCTCTCTCCCTGTGGGTGTTAGAAGGGCAGGTGAAGGTGGCAGGGAGGATTATAGGGGCCCGCCAGCAGCCCCACGGTGGCCTATAAAGAGGAGTTAATGGCCTGAAGTGGAGTGGGAGGTCTCCTGCGCCACGGAGGCCATGAAAAGCAATGACTTTTATAGCATGCTGACCCGCAGCCTTTAGCCTTCGATATCTCTCCCTCTTTCTTCCTCGCTAGGGGAAGTGTGGAGGACTTTCTTGGGGACTTCTATGGTTAATGTACCGCTGTTAATGACGCTGCCATGCTTCACTTGGCCACACGTCATGGGAATTTGAAGCACCTCCTACGTACGAAACCTGTATGTGGCATAAAACTTGGCTGGGGTAGTGTTCTGTAGCGTGAAGAAAGATGGCGGGCGCTGGTGACCACAGAGCTGAAGCCGCTCAGTGTCACGCTGAAGGGCAACGAGAAATGGCAGAGTGTGTCGGAGGGTTCACACCTCATGTGGGCCGGTCGATGGACAGCTGGACAATACGTGATAACAAGGAAGAGTGGTGAAAGAGTGTGAAAGCAAGCAGAGAGCCTCATAGCAAAGATTTCTGTAAAACATGTTCATTCTGTACATTCAAAGTTTCTAAATGTTCTTTCTCGCTTAATTCAAAATAAAGGATTTTGGTTTTAATATTTTTCTGACCTATTCAGCTTCCGGCACTTTAGACCACCCCTTTTTTCTAAAGTCATTAGAAATTAGCTTTTAAATAAGGTACAATACAGATCAGTCAATCAAAGCCGAGGCAGTTTACATAGCAGTCTTAACACTGATATAACCTCCTAACCTCCTTAAAATATCTGTCCATTTCACTGTCGTGTGTCTGATCCACTCGTACCAGCATAACACACTCTTAACACGCTACCAACACGTCAGTGTCACTGCAGTGCTTAGAATGATCCACCACCCACATAATACCTGCTCTGTGATGGTCCTATAGGGAGCCCTAACCATTAAAAACCAAAAAGTAACAAAGTATATAGAGAAACAGATGGGTTACAGTTTGTTAATTGTAGAACTACATAGTGCACCTGTATGATAGGTGGAGTAGATAAAATGAACAGATACATTGTTTAATGTTATGACTGATCAGTGTGTATTCAATTAAAATATACCATTAGTATCTTAATTAAATGGTTTCTTTTAAATATTAAACAGTGGGGGCCAAAATATTACCAATAAAGCCTCCTCCACCCTCTTCACTCCTTACCAGTATAGAAGTTCAGCAACAAACTTCATCCTTTTACTACCCAAGAGCATCTCCAGTAGCAGAAAGCAGCACCAATGTTCATTCTTATTCTGCTTCTATATGCAGTATATCACTTCTTTTGTTTGTGCTAAATGTTCCTTGCAGAGAGTGGGCAGTGACAGTCGTTTGCGAAAAGCTTTAGCCATCGTTGTGTTTACTGTTCCTCTCTATGGCTGTGTGTCTTTGAATGATCTAACCAGGAGCAGCACCTTCAACATGATTGACAAGAGGGCTGTGCGTGAAACGTAATAAATGCTGCCTACTCAAACAGAATTCTGATGCAGTGAGACACCCGGACGTCTATGTTTTTCAGTGCCACAGTGCTCAAATGTGTGGTCTAAATTTCAAATCCCTCCAAAACGACAGTCGCCCGCTATACCATAAATACCCCTAGCCCCTTAGCCTCTGGGGACTGCCTGCACGTAAATGACACCAGTAGAGCTACAGCTCACTCATTTATTGTTAAATTACAGCCCTGTAACGGTCAAGGCCTCTGCAACAAAGGCTGCCCCACCGACTGCAGAAGCCCTAGATTAGCCCGGCCATTTCGCCCGTCATGCATGGCCACACTTAAAATACGAAGGCTCTCTGCTTCAGCACTTTCAGAAAGGGTGACAAAAGGAAGTGGGACACCGCTTCAAAAGCTCTCCTGTCAATACGACTTAAAACATGAGCGAGAGAAAGACAGAGAGAGAGAGAGATGGAAAAACTGCTGTTTGCTTTTTGCCATCTGCTCTTCTCTGATTTGAAGGATTCAGAGTAAATGATGGGAGAGTCTAATGTTAGTATTTTCCTAGAGTCCCTCTCTTGAGTGTTTTAACCAATCTCTCCCTGAAAACATATAGATTACTCTGTTTGGAGACAAAAAGTTTGCAATCGAGTGGATACGCATATCAAAATAATTACAAATGTCACAAACACTGTGACCCGAGTTGAAGAACGTAGAATGAAAAATGTCCTATAACAAAAGTAAACCTGAAGGTCTTTAACTTAATGCTGCACTATGAACTGGGGATTTGTAGACCTCTGTGGTGGAAATATGTAATTGCACCCAGTGTGTGGACATGATGTTTCATTTCACTGCTGGAAGGGACAACAAACTGAACAAAATATTAATAGCAATTACTGGATGCCAAAGAATGTTTGTTGCGATATGCTTTCCTATTCATCATGTTGGAGCGGTGAAAATGCATTTGCAAACAAATATGTTTTGCAATATGAGATCTCATAATTAAACTGGCCATAACTGCCTTTTGTCAAAGGCAAAGCACTCAGCATGACGCTCGCAGAGCTAAAAGTTACGTTGGATTTATTAAGATCAGCAGTGTGACAGAGCAGCAAAATACAAACAAACACAAAACGGGACGGAGCAAGAATCGTAGACCAGGAGACGCAGAGAGCGAGGCGACCAAATCATGAGGGAAATCCGAAGGGAGAGTCGAGAGTACGGAAGGGAGATCAGAGCCAAGGGAGAGTAAGATACAGGCAACCACAACCAGAAGGAGAAATCGAGAAAGAGAATAGTCAGAAAACGGAATAAGTCAAAACCAGAATAGACAAACAAGACCACAAGGGAAACCGCTCAGAATTGCAACAATAGGTTGGCAAAACTTCGCAAAGTGTGTCTGTGTGTGTGAAACTTATATGGGGTGATCGTAATGACAAACAGCTGTGCGTATTAGAATTCCGGGGAGGCTGATCGTGGGACAGGTGCATGATTGGCTGGAGGTGAACATGTGGGTGTGACATCATCCGGATGTGCATTCTGGGAAATGGAGTTTGGAAGTAAGTTAGTGTCAGGAACAGTCATATGCGTGACAGGATCCCCCCCCAAAGAGTCAAGGAGAGACGAGGAACGGCGACGAGGACGACCTTGACGACCAACCCTCGCACTAGAAGACGATCGAGAACGGGGGACTCCAGACTCGCCATGGCAGGGATCCTCCCCCTGGAACGCATTCCTCGATTACTGGTGGACGGGCTCAGAGAGGGGCGCCTATCGCCAACATTCCGCTGCCCTACAGAAGGGCTTTGCGACACACGTCGCGGGCGACCTCGTCTACCCCCAGTGAATGATGAATGGCTAGGACGTCCCCTCGGCCTGGGAGCAGGACGTGAGGGATGGCAGCGATGAAACTCCTCTATGAGGACAGGATCCAGTACATCTGCCGCCTTTACCCAGCTTTGCTCCTCAGGACCATAGCCCTCCCAATCCACCAGGTATTGGAGGATCCCTCCCCTCCTCCTCGAATCCAGAAGCCCACGAACGGCGTACACCGGGGTGCCCCCAACGTTAACCGGTAGAGGAGGGTTGGTGTCAGGTAGAGCCTCATCTAGGGGACCAGGAACCACAGGCTTAAGCAGAGATACATGAAAAGAGGGGCAGACATTATAATGAGCAGGGAGATCCAATTTATAAGTAACATCATTGATTTTGCGAATAATTTTAAAAGGGCCAATGTATTTCTGACGTAATTTCTTACACCCCTCTGATGGCCTGAAATCCCTGGTCGATAACCATACTCGATCTCCCAGACTGTAGGAGGGGGTATTACCTCGGTGACGATCAGCATGATGTTTATGTCGCCTAAGAACTGCCTCTATATGCTGATGGGTTTGTTCCCACACCTCCTCACTTCTTCTCATCCAGTGTTCCACAGAAGGCACATCCGACGATTGACCAGACCAGGGTATAAGAGACTGTTGATAACCCAGCATACACCGAAATGGGGTAATAGTAGTGGTGGAGCCAACAAGGGAATTCTGAGCCATTTCAGCCCAGGGTAACTACATAGACCAATCACTTTGACTATGATGACAATAAACTCTCAGAAATTTACCAAGCTCTTGGTTAGTCCGCTCACATTGCCCGTTACTTTGGGGATGGTAACCAGAAGAGAGACTGACAGAGACACCCAATCTCTCCATAAAAGCATTCCAGACGTGCGAGGTAAATTGAGTGCCCCTGTCAGAGACAATATCCTCAGGGATACCAAAAAAACGAAATACATAATTAAACAAACATTCAGCTGTCTGAAATGCAGTAGGCAATTGAGGGAACGGTATAAACCGTACCCCCCGAGAAAATCGGTCAACGATGGTGAGAATGACTGTGTTGCGCTGAGAATTAGGGAGGTCAGTCACAAAATCAACTGCTATGTGAGACCAAGGTCGAGACGGAATTGGAAGTGGTAGTAGTTTTCCGGACGGTAAAGTACGTGGTGTCACAGAGCAACACAGAGCAAACGGTACATGAAGATATAAAGCGGTGAATATCTGAGCTCATACTCTCCCACCAATATTTTCCAGAGAGAAGTTGGAGAGTTCTCGTTTCTCCTGGATGTCCTGAGGTAAGAGAAGTATGAGCCCAGGTAATCAATTGATCCCGGAATTGTGCTGGAACGTACAATCTCCCAGGAGGACTTGCCTCAGGGACAGGTTCTACTGAATTAACCCGTTCAATTTCCACATCAACACTCCATCTAATGGGAGCCAGAAATATCTTAGGGTCAAGAATCTGTTTAGGTTTAGACTCCTCACTAGGTTCAACCTCAAAGATTCGTGAAAGGGCATCAGCCTTGGTATTACGAGTGCCAGGACGATATGTAATCTGAAAATCAAAATGTGAAAAAAATAGAGACCAGCGAGCCTGACGAGAATTTAATCTTTTGGCAGAGTGAAGATATCCAAGGTTCTTGTGGTCAGTTAACACTAAAAAGGGATGTTGCGCACCCTCCAGCCAATGACGCCACTCCTCAAAGGCCAGTTTAACGGCGAGGAGTTCTTTATCCCCAATTCCATAGTTGCGTTCAGTGGGAGATAACTTACGAGAAAAGTAGGCGATAGGCTTCAGCTTAGGAGGGTCACCACTACGTTGGGAAAGAATGGCACCTACCCCTACATTGGAGGCATCAACCTCTACCACAAAAGGACGAGTGGGATCTGGGTGCTGTAATAACGGAGCAGTGGTGAATCTCTCCTTAAGTTCAACAAAGGCCTGTTCTGCCTGAGGATTCCAGATAAGTTTTTTAGCGTTACCTTTGAGTAAAGAGGTCAAAGGGGATGCTATGGAGCTGAAATTGCGAATAAACCGCCTATAAAAATTTGCAAAACCTAGGAATCTTTGAAGTTCACGTATGGAATTGGGAATAGGCCAATTAACCACCGCCTCAATCTTACTGTCATCCATTACGATGCCACCAGGACTAATGATGTAACCTAAAAAAGAGATCGAACCTGAATGGAATTCATATTTCTCAGCTTTTACATATAATTGATTCTCAAGAAGGCGAGACAAGACCTTGCGCACATGTTGAACGTGAGTGGGTAAGTCAGGGGAATAAATCAAAATGTCATCAATATAAGCGATAACAAATTGCCCTAACATATCCCTGAGGACGTCATTGATGAAAGCCTGAAAAACAGAAGGAGCATTTCTCAGGCCAAAAGACATCACCTGGTATTCATAGTGACCCCTAGTGGTGAGAAATGCTGTCTTCCATTCATCTCCCTCTCGAATCCTGACGAGATTGTACGCACTGCGAAGATCCAATTTGGTAAACACCGTAGCTCCCCGGAGTTGTTCTAGGGCTACAGGCACTAAAGGCAATGGATATGGATAAGGTTTAGTAATGGAGTTTAAGCCGCGGTAATCGATACAAGGTCTAAGACCACCATCTTTCTTTTTAACAAAGAAAAAAACGGCAGCCGCAGGAGATGTGGAAGGACGTATAAAACCCTGATCGAGAGCCTCCTGAATGTACTCCTCCATGGCCCTCTCCTCTGCTTGAGTCAGGGGATATATACGAGATTTGGGTGGCATTTGGTTGTCAATTAGATAACAGCAAATTCAGATGAATCCAAAATAAAAAAAATTAATCTCCTCAGAGTGCAGAGCACTAACGTCCATAGTGACAGGAACAGTCTTGTGTGATACGATCCCTTGACCCAAGGGATCCCCATTAACGGCGGATAGTCTCATGGTTTGTGCCAGGGGTATAGTAGGTATTTGGAGCTGTTTGGCGACATCAGCTAGAATAAAGTTCCCTTCAGCTCCAGAATCAATTAAGGCTGGAAACACACAAGAAACGCCCTGATAGCACAAGGTAACAGGAACTAACAGAGATTTAGTAACCATACTAGTTGAGGGACTGCTTACCCTTTTACTTTGAGCGTTGGTGCCCCCTTGAGCTGGTGGGAGAAGTCTCTGTGGGCGAGTTTGACAGTCCCTTATAATGTGTCCAGAGATGCCGCAGTACAAGCAGAGACCTCCACGGAGCCGGCGGTTCCTCTCCTCGGCAGATAAACGAGAAGAGTCAACTTGCATGGGCTCCTCTGGAGTATGGTCACCATAAGTTCTAGAGACTGGAGAACGACGTGGCTCAGGCACAGACACATACCTAAGATGGGTGCTGTGTGAGGAGGTGGCACGACGAGCAGTTGCAGAAGCTCCATGCTTGAGTTGGTCAAGACGAATGGTGAGAGCGATGAGCTCCTCAAGTGACAGTCCTTCATCTCAGTAAGCCAGCTCCTTGAGTATGTCCGGGTTGAGGCCATTACGAAAAACGATGATTTTAGCTGGTTCATTCCACCCACTGCCAGCAGCCAGAGTACGAAATTCCAGGGCATAGTCTGCCACAGATCTGTTCCCCTGACGGAGCTGTACGAGAAGTTCTCCAGACGATCGGCCCTCATTAGGGTGATCAAAAACAGATTTAAAATCCTGGAGAAATTGTTCATAAGTCCCATGTTCATGGTTGGGCCAAACAGCAGTAGCCCAATCCAGAGCTTTACCGGTGAGACGTGAAATTAAAAAAGAGATACGTGATCTATCAGAACTGGGAGGAGAGTTTGAAAAATAGATTGAGCACTGGAGAAGAAAACCACGACATAAATTTGGGGCTCCATCAAATTTATCCGGTTTGCTAACCGGGAATGAACCACTCACCAAAGGGGAAGGGGCGAGCGGTTCAGCCACCGGAGCAGACGAGATATTCATTTGAGCTAACTGCGCAGCAATATCCTGGAGATTAGATGATATCAGCGCCAACTGGGCGTGTTGATCGGTTTGCTGTTGAGTCAAACTACCAACTGAGCTCGTGAGGGATTCGAATAGCTGATTATGTTGGCCAAGAATGCGACCTTGATTACTCACGGCTTGCTGCAAGTCCTTTAGCTCTGCCATTGTAGTAGCGGCGAAGTTTTCTGTCAAAGGCAAAGCACTCAGCACGACGCTCGCAGAGCTAAAAGTTACGTTGGATTTATTAAGATCAGCAGTGTGACAGAGCAGCAAAATACAAACAAACACAAAACGGGACGGAGCGAGAATCGTAGACCAGGAGACAGGCAGAAGTCGTAACCAGAATAGCAGAGAGCGAGGCGACCAAATCATGAGGGAAATCCGAAGGGAGAGTCGAGAGTACGGAAGGGAGATCAGAGCCAAGGGAGAGTAAGATACAGGCAACCACAACCAGAAGGAGAAATCGAGAGGGAGAATAGTCAGAAAACGGAATAAGTCAAAACCAGAATAGACAAACAAGACCACAAGGGAAACCGCTCAGAATTGCAACAATAGGTTGGCAAAACTTCGCAAAGTGTGTCTGTGTGTGTGAAGCTTATATGGGGTGATCGTAATGACAAACAGCTGTGCGTATTAGAATTCCGGGGAGGCTGATCGTGGGACAGGTGCATGATTGGCTGGAGGTGAACATGTGGGTGTGACATCATCCGGATGTGCATTCTGGGAAATGGAGTTTGGAAGTAAGTTAGTGTCAGGAACAGTCATATGCGTGACACCTTTTTACCCAACTACCCTGTAAACATATGTTATGTTGTGACAATGCTGTGGTCACTAAAACAATATTGTCACAACATAACTATGTTTGAATGTAATTCCTTAAAAAGTTGAGAATCTGACTTGTGATCACATAGAGACAACATTCTCAGTTTGTTGTCACAACCTCCTAGAATCCTTCATGCATTCTTTTATATCTGTGTTGCCAAAAGTGGTATTATAACAAAACGGAAGCGATTGGGAACGACAGCAGGGGTTGGGCTTGGCCCCTTAGTTCCAGTAAAAAAAACTCTTAATGCTTCAGAAGACCAAGAGATTTTAGACAAGGAGTGTGCCCAGAGGAGTGCGCAGAGGTTGCCAACTTGTTGCAGACCAGCCCACAATTAAGAGGGGTCAACCCATTGGTCCACCTTCAATATCGACCGTGGATTGAACCAATCAGGATATAGTACAAAAGTGACCCCACCCCTTTCCCTGCGTGGTCCCCTGTAACTCCCACTAGTTTCACAGTGTGATAAAAGAGTGGCAACATGGAGAAACTAGAGTGAAAGAAAGGGGTTGCAGAGAAGTTGTGTGCAAAGAGATTGAAGTGTGTCACTGTAGATGCTGCAAAATGTGTTAAGATCACATACACATTCGCTGCTGTAGCCTTCACGTGACAGCAGTGCTCCAGCAACAGCAGGTTGTAGGTGAAGACATATGGCATCACATCAGTGTCAAAACTAGAGCGCGCAAAAGCCGTGAGGTGAAAAATATAAACCTGCATGGTTTAACATTCCACATAACACATAATATTTTTACTCGCAAGCGCAAATGTAAAACTCACAAGCACAGAAAGAAGAATTGCACGGGCATCTTTCAGAAATGCGCTCAAGCTGTCTTTTTTCATCCTTTAATGTTTTTGAGCTCTCAATTTTTTTATTGTTCCTTGCGTGCAAAGTGCAAAACTTGTCTGACTGCATTGTACCAAGTGTAAAGTTTGGTGGAGGGGGGATTATAGGCCGATATCATATTGAAAACTCTGTAGATTAAGACTGGGATATCATTCAAGTTCATATACGTGTGAAGGCAGAGGAGTGAATACTTATAGTGTATTAGGTCACCTAACATTAAAAACACAATCACACATACCCATGAATCAGTTCTAATCTTCATGCTCATAAAACACAATAAAGTCCAATAAGAAGGTGCCAATCTAATGGAAATATCTACATGGATTATGGAACGCTGTATCTTAGCATTAAACATCACTGTAAACGATGAAGATAAGTATTACATCAAGTTCTGATCCCCTGTATAGGTTATGCAGTTAAGTTCAGTATATAACCATTAGATCAACAAGCTCTCTGTGCTTCACCAACCAAATGGTCATATCTACACATAAACATCACACAAACAGGAGGGTAGATTGCTGTGTTCTCTCCGTTACATAATCCTGGCACACTTTGTGAGTGCTATGTTCTTGAAAAGTGTGGACTGCCTCAACATAGCTGTGCCATTGATGTGTACCAATGCAGCATCTATGCATGTATATCTGGGAGGTTAATTCAGTTTATTTGTATAGTACGTTTTACAACGTTGTTGTCCCAAAGCAGTTTTACAGAAGTTTGAATCATACAGTTACAACATATATCCCTCAGTAAGCAAGGCAACCGTGTCAAGGAAAAACTCCCCTAGACTGAGGGAAAGAAACCTTGGGAGGAACAAAGACTCTCAAGGAGACACCCATCCTCCTCTGTTCGAACAGTATTTACAATTTATTAAGATAAATACCAAATAAAAACTAAGAGAACATCGGTTTGATGTCTGGATGGCAAATCTGCACTGCTAGAGGCAGTCTCTAATCGAGTCTTTATGAAAAATGGGAGTGAATTGAAATGCTGGTACATCTGTATGGCACAGTGATGTAATTGAGGGTGTTGCAGTTGGCGCAAATGAACAGGAGAACTGGTTGGTGATAGGGTAGGAAGAGGCCCTGATGGTCAGTCTTTCAACACTGTTCAGCAGGACGGGACGACTGCATTATCTCAGGAAGAATAAGAGACAAAATTATTTCGGCTCAGGAGTATGACTGTAGAGAATATGAAAGAAAAAAATAAACCTATAAACTAAAAGAAGAGACTCAGAAGGTAACATAGATAAGAGAGCACCCTGAGACACTGGGATCCCCCCACTCCACCGTCAACAAACCTGTGTGATCACGTGAAGTGGTGAGTCAACAGCACCAACATCTTAGTTTACCATAAACCTTTGTGTCAATGAACCCCTGAATCTCCTACCTTTAACTAAAGGTGAGGATTAATCACCAAAAGCTAAAATAAACAAGTATGTTTTCAGTCTAGACTAGACCAAACCTTTGGCCTCCTTCTCTGAGCGGCTGAATCTGATGGTTGAAAGACAATTCAATGAGAACTTAAACCTGCCGTGTCTTCTGAGGTTGTGAGATCAGATCTTTATCTGTATGATGTTGATTTTGAGATCATTTGACACCTAAACATCAATCCAGACCTGCTTTTGGAGCTTGTGCGTGTGTTGTTAATAAGTAAAGACATTTGACGTGGTGTGAAATGCTTGACACCTCTTAACTCCACTTTAAATTGATTAATTAACAAGGCGACTCACAGCAGCGTTCGCTCCCCATATTTTAGCCTATTAATATTCTCCTCACTTAGTTATCACCCTTCTTTTAGTCTAACAACAAACAGCTTACATAGCGTAGCTTTGTGTTATTACTGAATACTATGTAAATAAATTAGATTTAAAAAGCAGTAAACTGGCTGAAACACTTTTAACCTGAGTGTGTGCAGGTGGGGCTAAAATATTGTAGGCTAAATAGATGACTGCATTATGCAGAGGTAGCAACTGCAGGGACCCCCCAAAAATCCCCATGAAAACACAAATTAGATATGCTGTATGTCTTGCTTAATGTTATTACTCATTACTTTATTTCTATGATTTTGCACCAAATGATCTCGCTGAAGGAACCACGGCCAGAGTGATTGAGTTTATAGTTCTTGATAAGCAGCTCTTCTCGACTGTACAAGACGTTCATTCTGCTGCTTAATATTCCACCTGGATCCACGCTCTGCTGTTCCTAGTAGAAATACTTTTCAGATGTCGCTTTTCCGGAGCTGTATCAAGCAGTTTACTCCCACATAGACCAACTTCTAATTTTGTTAAAAATAATATGCTGTTTCATATGAGCTCGTTAAAAATGGTAATAAACCAGTGTCCACCATGTTTCATGACTTGCTTGTGCTAATAATATGTAGCCCTGCTGTGTCTAACAGCCCTGCCCTCGATCAGTATCGGCTGTCGGCCGATCGCGCTGAAAGGTGATCGGCGATCGGAATTGGCCTCAAAAACGCTGATCGGTCCATCTCTAATTTTTAGTCTTCTTGCTGCTACTGGTTGGCGGTTTATGTCCATTTAATGAAACATTCTTTATTATTTAAAATATTATTTGTAACTTTTTTTTCTATGTCACAGCCTACTTTAGTCTACTGCTGCCCCCACAAGCATATTCACTAGGATTGTAGAGGATTGTTAGTTCAGCTATTCCTTTTAATTTCTACTCTTAATAACAGCTTCACCACTACTCAGGCTTTCGCAATAACTCCATTGTTTGTAAAGTAAGGTCCTCTTTAGAATTAGTGTAACAAGTGTGTTTGGTGTGTTATGCATTGTTTCTCATATTGTTCATAAACAAGCATTGATGGTGTTTCTTCTGAATAATGTATGTTTTAAAAATTCTCTCCTAAAAATGCAGACAGTAACTGTATTCTGAATACAGCTTTTACAAAATGTAAGGACTGAATATAGATTAATTTCCAAATACATATTTCATTACATCCCAATCCTGACAAGAACTGCAGACTTCTAGAGGTTAGTCAGTGCTGGAGTGCTTTCCAGGTGATGTTCCACATCAGACTGTTTTACTGCACATAAATAAACACTCTCAGGAAGACCGAGCAGTGTGAGTATCGGAGCTGCTGCTCATCACACTTCCTCTCATGCTGTGGACACCTTCACTTGTTGCCATAATGGCCATCTGTGCAGCACATCAGACTGTGGCAGCTTCCTGGAACACCGTTCATGCAGCAGAACAACGCCATCACTCATTACAAGAAGCTGTTATACATGGGTATGAAAACGATGTTAATTACAGTGCCATGACAAAGTATTAGCACATTTCAAAAATAGTCCTTACATTCAGCAGTTCAGCCAATAATTCAATTTTTAATAATTCCTTATATATATATATATATATATATATATATATATATATATATATATATATATATATATATATATATATATATATATATACACACACACATATATATATATATATATACAAATTTCACAGATGTCTTATAATATAATATAATACATCTAGTATAATATCAGTGTGTCCATTCTTTACCTTTATTACAGCTTTCAGTTTGGCTTCTCACCATCCAAATAACTCCAAAACCATTCAGTTATTTAAAGCTCTGGACTCTGGGGTGGTCAGTGCATTGTTCTGAGAATATCAGCAGCTTCTTTGTCTAATGTGTCTCCTTTACCCAGTAGTTTACTTGCAGCCTGTTATTCAGTTAATAATAATTACACTAATAATAATAACCCCACTACCAGTGTTCAATACCTGTACTGTTTCACTTTTTTGTGATTTTGATATAACTGTTCCTAACAGTATGGGTGAGACCAGTATTATAATGCTTAATAACAAACACGTGATTATTCATATAATGCTTTAGAAAGATCCATACCATAATACCAGTGAGGCCTGCACTCTAACTTACTCTCTTATGTTCCCCTGTATTTTCACAATTCTGTAATTGCATGTTACATCTTATAATGTGTAAAGTGATGATCAGTTCAAATAGACACATGACGACGTATAAAACAGTGTAAAGACTTCAGTAAAGTGAGACTGATCTGAATAAAAACGGGAATATTGGCAGAATCGCTAGTTTGTACTTAAACAAGTTATAATTTATCCACAAAGTATACTTCTACCCTAAAGCTGCATGTAAAATATGTCAAAGCCAAATGGTTTTTATGCGTTTAAGTGTTTATTTGCTTAGAAAATCCTCCTATAGGAACGTTCAGTACAGGTAGTATCGTCGCCGCACAGCAAGGTGGGCCTGGGGTCAGTGGGCCTGTGTGGAGTTTGCATGTTCTTGCTGCATTTGCATGGGTTTTCTCTGAGGGCTCCGGTTTCCTCCCACAGTCCAAAGACATGCAGTCAGGTGAGTTGGCGATGCTAAATTGCCCCTAGGTGTGAGTGTGTGAAGGTGTATGTCTGTGTGTCTGCTCTGTCCAGACTGTTTCCTGCCTTCTGTCTGATGAGCACTGGGATAGGTGCCAGCACCCCCACAATAAGGATAAGCGGCTTAGAAGATGACTGACTGAATGAATGAATTTTAAATGCATAAATAAGTAAATGATAAAAAATGGGAAATTAGTTTTATAAATGTTTTAAATTAAATGATGTGATATAATTTTATGTTTAATAACTTTAACATGAAAGCCACATTGCACAATAAAACTTTTATTAAGTTCTTACTTCCTAAACTGACAAAGAGGAGCCTGTGTGTCATGCTCAGTAACTCTTTTATGTTAGATAGTTTTATGTTAGATATATATTTCAGTGATTTTTTTACTTTATCATGTCAGGCAGTACAACCTAGTAGTGGCTCTTTGTAGTAATTAATAATCTCATAAAAAAGTATCAGTAAAACTTTTACAACATGTGAATCATCTACTAATACATTAAAGTAAAGATATTGAAGATGTACTGACTAAACATTTACCCATAACTCAACCATAACCCTCTGATCCTAACCCTAACCCAAAACACAATTCTGACCCTTACCCTGACCCTAATCCTGACCCTAACCTTAGCCAGAACCCAAAACCTAATCCTGACCCCCAACCTGGCCCGACTACTGATTAAACTATAAACAATAAATACAATAATTTAAACAGACATTGGACACAGTAAACAGACAGGTCAGTGTAGCACCGACACAGCACTCATTACTGAACATGGGGTAGTGAATAAAGTGTAGAGATATTTAGCACGCTCTTACAGAGGTAGTACTAAGTAGGAGTAAACAGTGTAAACACAATGCAATGTTCCAGATAGTGCAAGTACAACATCAAACAAGGTGTTTGTGTGAGTGTAGAGTATGTGTGTGAGGAGCTATTTTAATCAGTCCCTGTGAGTTTAGAAACCTGATAGCTTGAGGAACAACAAAGCTGTTGCAGAGTCTGGCAGTGATGGCACGGATGCTCCGGTTACCTTCTGCTGGGATGGATGGGGTCGCCCGCAATACTGGTGGCTTTGTGGATGCAACGTGTGGTGTAGAAGTCTATGATCGATGGTAGAGAGACCCCGATGATCTTCTCAGTTGTCCTCACCATATGCTGAAGGGTCTTGCAGTCAGAGGCGGTGCGGATGGGAGGAGGAGGGAGATGAGCCTTCTTCAGTCCAAATCCTAACCCCAACACTGACCTTAAATTTCTAAACCCAAAACCTACTCTTACCCTGGCCCTAATTCTAAACCTAACCTCAATCTTACCCTCAACCCAAAACATAATCCTAACCCTAACCCTGACCCTAAACTATACCTAAACCTAACACTTAATTTTACCCTGACCCATATCCTAGCGCTGACTTTAACCAAATGTTAGCCCTGGTCCTAATCCAAACTCTAACTCTGACATTAACCTGAAACCTAACTCAAAACCAAATCCTAAACTTGGCCCTAATCCTAAAACTCTGATCCTAATCTAAAATATAATCTTAACCTGAACCCAAAACCTAATCCTAACCCTCACCATGGCCCAAATCCCAACCCTAACCTCAACACAAAACTAATTAAACTTCACTTACAGGATGGTATCAGCTGCATATCTACAAAAGCTTACTGAGGACATGAAGATGAACTTGGATCCTCCAAATAAAGTGGAAGCAACTGAATTTGGCAGATTACTAACAAATGTTATTTACACAGTTAATTAAAAACTCTCTTGATATTCTACTGAGTGCATTCAGATGCTTCACTGCTGCTGCATCATTGATGTGCTGTTGATAAGTTACTGAGAGTCTGTTAAGTGTTTACTTATCTCAAAAGGATCACTCCAAAACAAATGTCACCCAATCTTTGTGCTCCCTAGCAAACAGAAGCCTTTTTTTACAATTAGCTTCACTAACAAGTGGTTTTATTCTGCCCACACAGCTGTTTAGTCCCGATCCAGTGAGTTCTGGTCACATGGAAATGCTTTTATGTTCATTATTCAACATAACAACTTTGTCTGACCACAATCCTTCTTTTCCTTCCAGGTGTTAATAATGTGCTGGGCAGTTCTGAATCCCATATATATATATATATATATATATATATATATATATATATATATATATATATATATATATATATATATATATATAGGATGTGTGTGAAGAGAGAGAGTAAGAGGGAGAGAGAGAGATTTTTTTTATTTGACACACCACATCAACTAGGCCATAATTCATAATTGAGAATTCAGGAAACTTTCCATCAGCGAGTATCCGTTTTCCAGACTCCACTTTAGTCTTGTCACAGCCCTGACACTTATCAGATTATTCATCTTTTTTAATATTAAACACAGGCATTTCCATATTTTATCATAAAGGGCTAGTGCTGCTCTGGACAAGAGCTTTTTGTCTCTGGTGTGTGTAAGATCACTGCTCCTCTGTCAGTCCTCCCTAATTTTCTGCCCATCAGTGGATGAGGCCTTAAAAAAGGAAAAAAAACAACTTTTGAGTATGAAGGGAAAGTTTGAAAAGTGCCACGGAGTGATGAAGGCTTATCAGATCCCCGTGGTGATGTCTGGATTGACTAATTCCTTATCTTTGCTGGCGAAATGACATTTTTGCTTGGGTGGCCACAGGGCGGCTTATCCCCTTTGAGCCTACCCGTACGTCATACATATTTAATATCTCTGATACACATTAGCTCTTACAGTTTGCTGAGGAGCAAAAGACAAAGAGGTTCTATTCAACGTCCAGAAATGCTACGACAGCCAGTCGTCCTCAACAAGGACACCGCAACTGCTCCCAGTTTCCACATTAATAAGGAGACCACAGTCTTTGGAAACCACTAAGAGAAGATGATAAGCTATAGATTTGATGTATCCATAGAACCTGCAGTGTTCAGAATGTTCCACTGGGTTAGATTTTACAGTAACTGATAAAAGTGGCTCCAAAAAAGCTATTAGAATTTTCCATTCCACACCTTAAATGGTGCTGCTGTTACGATTTGGTGCTCTAAATGTAGAATGAATTTCAAACAAGAAGCTTTAGAATACGAAACCAAAACCAGTTTGTCTCAATAAATGTATTCATTTAGCTCAATAAATACTGCTTAATCAGGAGCCACCTTAAACTTGCTGTTTAGTGATCAGCTAACAAGCAGCATGGCAGAGCAAATATATCACAGATAGCTCTGAAGTTTGTAGCTCAGTTTGAGCTGCTCTTGAACATGTACAGCTTCACACATGATGAAGCAGAAGACAAATTGATCCTTTAGTCAAAAACTCCTGCTTGCTGGAACACAGCCAATCAGTCATACCAACGCCAGGGATAACAGGGATTAGTCAAGTCAGTTCATGTCGCTTTGGAAAAGTCTCAATAATAATAGAACAAAAAAACAAAAGCATAATATAAAGTCTGCCATGAGCTTGCCATGATCAGGCCACTAAACACAGTGGAGTTTAGCAAATAAACAGTTATTATATGTTAATATATATAAGTGTGTTGTTTGTAGATGATGGTTACTAGAGGCGGAAAGACTTGTATTAGTATCAGCCCAGGTATGCACTCATTTATTGGCCAATATTCCGCTAACTTCCTCTAACGCTGCTGAGAGCTGATCAATGGCTTAAAATATATAAATATTTTGCAAAGTAATGATTGCTGCAACCCTGTGCGAGACCCCTTGGTCACAGGATTCTGCAGTTCCTTTTTCAAACATTAGATGGAAATAAAGACCTTTTGACTTTCACATCAGCTTAGATGACTTTTGCATTGTCATCTGTACACACCAGAGTTTTCTCACATTAACTGCTCGCTTCAGGTTCCTCCACAACATTTCTAGTTGATTAAGGTCAGGACTTTGACTGAGCCAATGAAAAACTAACTCTATTCCTCCTTAATCATGCTGACTGTTCATGACTACAGTCTTAAATTTTTCACTTTCAAATGAACTACTAATAAACATGTATATGTATAGTATAACATGGTGGTCTCTTTTGTTCAGTTGTGTTATCTGATTACAGAACAAAACCTTAAATCTCCATTTACCCAAAATTATTGATTCTGAAAAAAAAAATATTTCATTTAAGTCCATTCAAAGTTAAAAACGGTTTCTTTCTTTACCTGTAATTATATGAGGTGTTGCTCCGATAGCAGTGGTATTAATGATGATAGTAGGTAATGTTTAGGTAATGATAAAAGTAGATAATGAGTCATATGTTCACCATTTAAGGGTAAAATGATGCTGGCCTTCGTTAACTGACATTGCAGAAAAGCTAACTCTCAGTTTGGGTGCCTTTGCTGTTTCAGCCTGGGCCTGTTTTCCATGTGTTCTTTGAGTCCCATTGGGGGACTGCAATTAATCCACCATCGATCGGCGTCTCGCTCCCTGGGGGTGAGGTAGTTTGTAATAACCGTGCATCACCTCGCTTCCACATGTGCTCCCGATTCATATTTAATCGATATCCCATTAAACTCCTGCTTCTGAGGAGAAGCCAAGCCACACCTGGAGGAGACCTGCTCGCAGTGTGCCTCATACACTTACATAGCACTTATAGCACCATGTCAGTGTCGCTGCTATGCTGGAAATATAACCTGGTGAACAGGAAAGGTTCCCACTCTTTGTGTGAAATAAATTCTCTAAAACATTTTCATGACATCATAGAGTCATCTGTTACAGAAGGTCTCATCAGAATAATGAGAGGCTACATGTCTTTACAAACCCTTTATTGCTAATAAAATCATAAATAATATCTTTCACAGTTAATAACCACTATTCATTGTGTTTTGATCTCTGTATTTAAGACTAATATAAAATAGATTAATTTAAATCATTATCTTGGAGAATTTGTCTGAACCCAAGAGGACCCAAAAACATCATGTTAGGTTTAGACATCTGCCTTGCTTATAAACAAATTGATGAGCTCTGTTCTGATTGGCTGGTTTACAAAAATTCACCATGATGACCACACAAAAGCATGTTGAAATACACCAAATAAAATGAACCACTGTGTAAATAAGCTCTGCCCTCATACCATTTAGTTAGCTATGTTGATTACTTGAAGCATCTGGGTTGGATTCCCTGTCTGGGCCATTCTGTGTGGAGTTTGCATAAGTGGGTTTCCCCCAGGTTTCCTCCCACAGTCATGTATGTTAGGTTGATCTGTCACTTCAAATTGCCTGTACGTGTGGGTGTGTGCGTGAGTGTGTGTTTGCCATGCAATGGACTGGCGACGTTTCCATGGTGTACCATGGCTCCAGCCCCCATCCCGTGACCCTGACTAGTGGGATCACTCACTATGAAACTCCTAAAATCACATTAGCATGGTTGCTACTTACAGGTTACTGTTAAGGTTGTGATGCTGATAAAGGTGGAACTGTTCCAGTCTCTTCAGCGTTAAATGCTGAGTGGAGCTGTTGCATATTGTTTAAGGTTTAAGAGACTATGCGAAGTGAAATGTACAGACTTTCGTTAAAGATGAATAAGATCCCATTTTACTTTTAGATTTTCAGTCACAGTTACATCCTGTACAAGCCACAGCATTTTAGGTGCAATGAAACATTTAGCTAAGAAGCTGCTGAATAGGAAGCAATTTTAGCCTTTTTTAAAGATAAACATTAACGATGTATCACTGACAGTTTGCTTCCTTGGGTCTGGAATAGCAGATTTCTCCGCATACATGGTTGTATGTAAATGTTGGGGGTGCAAATATTAATGAATCTGTTATGTTACAGTTTAGGATTTTGGAATCGACCCATTTTACCGTCCCTGTACAGGATTCGTATCCGAAGTTTTAGGTTGTTTTAGGTTCACTGTATGTCTGTTCTATGAACTGAACTCCTTATTCAGCTATGACAATTAAAAAACAGTTAAACATTTTACAGCACCCTAAAAATGCAGTTTAATAAATGTTATATCCCCATTTAATTGGCTTCCCCTCAGACAAGATGCATGCAACTTACAACTGGATTACATTCACTGAAAGCAACATTAGTATTAATTAATTAATGTAAGCTGACTGGCTTTATGCTTTTCCAGGACCTCACTAATGCTGCTCTCCCCTCTCTTTTCGGAAGTCTCATGCCTTTCCTGAACCGGACGAGAGAGGAAGCTGTGGGGAAGTAATTTCACGGCGTGGAGGCGACTGAGAGGGATGTATTGGTCTGGGCAACTCCCGAGCCCATCGATTAGGATTACGGCTGTCTCCGCTGTGGCCTTTGTGTGTCAGCAGTGACAAATTAGTTGCCCCGCGGTAAATATAGTCCCGGCGGAGGGCTGGAGGCCGTGTTTAGAGAGCTGAACTGTTTTGGTTCTTAGATCTGATTGTAATGTGATATGAATTGCAGGCAACCCAAAAGTGCTGTAAACTGAGGAATCACTTTTTTATTTGGTTACTGTTTGTTTCTGTTTCCCACAGCTTCTCCCATATCATAGATGCTCCATTTGTTTTCACACAGTCCATGCAGTGAGCTCATTAACAAGCCCGTCCTGTATGTATTAAGCCTGGCATACACTGTGCTATCTTGACTCATGCTACATTCATTCTTATCATGTTGGGATAAAGCTGATAATGTATATGCTCATGCTATGAAGAAGAGGAAAGTCAACTGCTACACGCTGGAAACAATATGGAGGATGACAGGCAAAAGATGATATTAATAAAATCAACAAAAGAATAAAAGCAGCAGATTTCAAGCGAGTCATCAGAGAATTTGTTCTTTTGGTAAAGCTACAGATGTAATTTGAGACTAAAGTGACATGGAGGGACGTTTACAGCGCAACAACATTAGAATATATGGGGTTAAGAAAAAGGAGGTAAAGAAAGCACAACATCAGTGATTACTTATATTGAGGAGCTGCTAACAAAAGCTTGGAACTTTACTCTAAATATCAAGAAAGGTTACTCGGTGTTCGCCTGAACAAACCTCCAGACAGATCAATTGTGGTCTTGTTCACAAACTGCAGAATGAAGGAGGATGTGCTTGAAAGAACTTTGCAGAATAAAAAAAGATTTGGTTTAAGTTTCAGGAAAAAAGGGGACACCTGGGCCATGACGTGATCTGCTAAAAAAAAAAGCTGCCTGAATATGCTGAAGCGAAAGCAGCAATTAAGGAAAGAAATATAAGACATCACATTGTTCGCTGTTTGCCACTAGCTACAGGATCCTACTGTAAGCAATTAAGTCTGTTTACATGACCGTGATAGCTAGCTCCTTAACCTAGTGTCCACACAGTTACGAACAGCAGCCTAAAAATGCAGTCTAAAAAGTTGAGACAGTGTTAAATGCTGATACAGAAAGCAGAAAGCAGCGATTAGTAAATTCTGTATGACCGGTATTAAATAGAAAATGGTGCACAATATTTGATGTTCTACCAACCCAGTTCCAAAAAAGTTGGGATGCTGTGTAAAATTGTAATGAATGTAACTAAAAACTTTTGCAGATGATTTTTACAGATTGCAATGATATTTAAGTCCCATAGACCTGTATTGTACTCACAATAGAACATAGAATACATATTAGATGTTGAAAGTGAGACATTTTACCATTCCATGAAAAACTCATTTAGAACTTGATGGCAGTAAAGCATCACAAAAAACTTGGGACAGGTCCATGTCCACCATTGTGTAGCATCTCCTCTTCTTTTAACAACGTCCGTAAACTTCATCAACGACACCAATTGCTGGAGTTTTGGGAGAAGAATGTTGTCCCATTCTTGTCTGATGTAGGATTCTAGCTGTTTAACAGTTCTGGGTCTTTCTTTGCTGGATTTTTAGTTTCATTATGCACCAAACATTTTCTATTGGTGAAGGTCTGGAGTGCTGGTAGGTCAGTTCAGCACCTGGATGCTTCTTCAGTGAAGCCATGCTATTGTGATGGATGCAGGATGTGGTTTAACTAAAATATACAAGGCCTTCCCTAAAAGAGAAATTGTTTGCATGGGAGTTTGCAGGACATGCTGTCTGAACAGTGTTCAGTTTTGCCTCAATCCCATTTTAAATTCAATTTTACATGCGCAATTTTTAGATGCAGGTTTTTGCAGATTGGTGAACCTCTGCCCATCTTTGCTTCTGAGAGACTCTGCCTTTCTAGAATGCTCCTTTTATACCCTGTCATGTGAGTTGCAAATTGCTCTTCCAGCCGTTTTTTTTATCAGTACCACTTTCTTTTACAGCCTTTTGTTGCCCCTCCCAACTTTCTGAGATGTGTTGTTGCCGCCAAGTTTTAAATAAGATAATTATTTTCATAAAACTGGAAAACGGTCTCTTTCAACATTTGATGTGTTCTATGTTCTATTGTGAATAAAATATGGGACTGTGAGATTTGCAAATCATTGTTTTAATTTTTTATTTACATTTATTTACATTTTACACAGCTTTCCAACTGTTTTAGAATTGGAGTTGTACCTTTAATTTTTCTAGGACCAGATTTGAATATACAAATTATACAAGACCGGTATACAAGACTTCAGACCTCATATTTTGAGCTTAATAAGTCACACAGTTTCAGTGGGTGACACTTCTGGACTGCAGGCAGGCTGGTCAGTCCAGCACTTGCACTCACAGATGTGCAGGTTATTCACTAATATCCTATTCCTAATTACAATTGCTGGCAACACTCTGTATCAATCTGTTGATATCTGTACACTGCTTTTGTAGATGTAGCTGTGGGAAGTTTCTTCAAACAAACTCACTCATAATGGATACTGGATGCTCATTATATCCAACCCAACATTTCACAATGTTCCTAGCACTTTTTTGGAATGTGTTGCAAGTTGATCATTGAATATTGTGTCAAAGTTAGATTTATAAATCACTGTGTTCTGTTTTCATTTGCATTTTATTGATTGTCCCAATGTTTCTGGAACACAGTTTGTATATTGAATGAATTTATATATATTATTCAAATATAACACTGGCAAACTCATTTTTTTCTGATATATCTTTACCATTAAATATAAATGTAAACATCTGAAGACATGTGGACAGGGTCTTTAAAATGGGCTAAAATCACCAGGTGCAAAAGTCAAGGTAATAAAATGCCAGGAAAACTGTTTAAGTTAATAAAATGTCTAGCTTTCACAGCCAAAGCAGCTCTTAGCATTCACCTTGTCTCCTGCCTGGCTCTTACTCTCCACCCTGTTCTTCACCGCAGGCCAATGATAAAATATCAGTCCCACCTCCATCTCATCCCGCTCATTCCAGAGTGTCGCCAAACGCCCATCCCATGCTTATCTTTGCCCTTTGAGTACTAGTACAGTGGCTCTCATGACTCAAGTTGTCCAGTAACAGCTGCCTCTGACAGGCTGTCAGCTAGCGGAGATGACAAAGAGCACCGTGCTAAATGATGAAGTGCTTGACGCTGGGCAGAATACACAAATGGGCCTTGCAGGAGCGTTCTGCTCTGGGAAACACCAACTGGACGTGACTGTGGACAGTTATGAGCAAAATGCAGGTGCGCCCATGTGAAACAGTGTTGATGGATATCATTAATTCAGTTTGGTGTGATCATTAGCATCCACCTTATTTGTTGCAAAGTGTCACATATTTAAAAATGATGTAATAGATTAAATATGTGTTAGTCGTATAGTCATGTAATGATTTAGCTTTACTGTAGTGTCTGCATTTCCATATATTGAGTAAAAAATTCATATAAAATTTGTTTTTGTAGGGAACCTGTATTAAATAGCCTTTCTTACCTTTCCACCTTGCTGGTGTACAGTTAGAGACTGGAGCTCATCACTATACTGGCAGATGATTCTCCTTGTGGTAGTCCATCTGTATGCTTTGTTACCCTGTTCTTCTGTAGTCAGGGCCCCTGCAGGACCACCACAGAGCAGGTATTATTTGGGTGGTGGGTGATTCTCAGCACTGCAGTGACTCTGGTGTGGTGGTGTTGTGTTAGTGTTTGTTGCGCTGGCGTGAGTGGATCAGACACAGCAGTGCTGCTGGAGTGTTTAAACACTGTGTCCACAAACTGTCCACTCTATTAGACATACCTACCCTGCTGGTCCATCTTGTAGATGTAAAGTCAAAGTCAATAGCTCATCTGTTGCTGCAATTTATGTTCGCCATCTTCTAATCCTTCATCATTGGTCACAGGATGCTGCCAACAGGACACTGTTAGCTGGATGCTGCTGGATAGTGGACTATTCTCAGTCCAGCAGCGACACTGAGGTGCTTAAACATTCTAGCAGCATTGCTGTATCTGGTCCACTCATGCCAGCACAACCCCCACCACATCAATGTCACTGCAGCACTGAGAATGATCCACCACTGAAATAAGACCTGCTCTGTGGTGGTCCTGTGGGGGTGGTGACCTTTAAAGAACAAAATATGCAGAGAAACAGATGGACTACAGCCTGTAATTGTAGAACTACCAAGTGCTCCTATATGGGAAGAGCGGTGGACCAGTGACACTCATTGACTCTATATATGGTGCATATGATAACACACAGACTGTACATACATATGACATACATGATGTAAAAAGTCAATGATTGTATGTATGATTTACGGTTAAATATGTTCAGACAATGCTTGTTCAGTCCACTCATATAGCTAAAACAAGCTAATGTGATTAATCATGATCAACTCGACAGCATAGTACACTAATCAGTTGTAATCCCTTCATATGGACTGTCTTAGAGGAGTAGATTCTAAGTCATTTCTTCCACACTAACCTGACATCTCCATCTGCATGCAGACTCACCGCTCCCAGATTACGTCACCCCACCTCAGCGTTGGAAGGTCATTTGGAAAGTTGTTAAAACTACAATAAGATGCATTAAGGGTCCAGGTGGGTCTTTTCAACTTGTGAAATTGAATTTTACAATACTAATGAATTAGTAAGAGCTCATTTGTCAACCATTTACATGCCGGCTAATAGATTATTAATATCCCCTGAATAAGTTATTAGCAAAAGGCATGTAAAATGAATATGGGGCTGCTCATTTGCATGGTCTCACGTTTAGGGTGGGTGAAGAAAACGATGAAAATATGAATGCTCGGTAGCCCCATCCCTCTTTCAGGGATAAAAGAAAAGAAGCCATGTGCGAAAGACACAGGATAAGGTTGAGCCATGTACATTATATGAACATTTCCTCAGGCCGTTTGTCATCCCGAAAGATATTACTTCCCAGTGAAAAAAACTTCCGAGCCGCTGATGATGAAGCCTGAACAAGCGCTCGGGGCGACGGAGGGAAGAGGGGTGTGGTGTCGTGCTCTGTAGCAGAAATGGACTCATAACTGAAAGGTTGAGAGGTGAGGCCGGATGTGTGAAGCGTTAGAAGAACAAGCTTGCCACTCTGTCGCTTATCGACATACAATATAACCTTACACTTAGCCAGGGTTGCCAGATTCTGCAAAATCCTGAGCAAAATCAACTCACCAAACAACATGGGCTGGGTAGTAACGGAATACATGCAACATTGTGGTGTAACCAGTATAACATATGAACAGTAATAAGATGACATGTACTTTAAAAAACAATGATTACCAGCAGAATTACATTCAAACCCTTTACCTTTTGTTGAAGTTTGACATTTCAATTGTTAATATGTTAGCAAGCTATTAATAATGCCCTAGTGAATAGAACCATATCATTTGTAAACTACAAAATGTGTATAAATGTATGAATGTACTGATTTGGTGTTTTAATAAGGTCTTCTCTAAATTACTTACTTACTGTTTGTTGACTAATGAAGCTGGCCGTTGAATATGCAGAGACCAGGCATGGAGCAACAGTTTTCATAACAATTTACACAGCAATAAAATTTGTTCTAGATTTACAATATTTATTTTACACTGAAATGAGGAAAACATTGGATTTACTCATTCAATAGTGGACATTGGTTACACACAGGTTATTGGCTTTGGCAAGAACTTACAGAATTGTTAAATTAACAAACTATGGATTTCCTTTAACCCCTTTATTCCAGCATTATTTAACAACTAACTTTAAAATATTCGCTTTTTTAGAAAGAGGTAATTTTAAAATATAAGTTAATGTTACAGCAAATGAATGAAAATTATTTTCTTGTACATTATTAACATAATCCATTTTTTCATCCAAGATTTTGTCATAAAACATTATTTCCGGACTGGATGGACAGCAGGTTTAGTAAAATACTGGCTTGTTGATTTACAGTATGAAAATATCAAATATTAAGCATTTTCATTGGTGGAATCATGGCTGTATTATTAATTATTTATTTTATTTTTGTTATCATATACTTTTGTGGTAATATGAATTCTCACTGCTGCAGTCTTCTGATCAGATACCACAGCAGGAAAATTGTGATAATTGTGATTGCTTATAATTATAATTCATATTATTATTCAATTAAAAGTTTTAAATGTAAAACTGTGTCATTACAAAACACAATATCTTATTTTAAGTTTCTGTGATCATGTTAGATCAGATGAGGACCCGCTTGTCTCACAACAAGCCATAAGAATCAATGATAACAAATCAGTAAACTGAGTGCACCTTTTTTTGCATTTTTGCATTGATGTTAAACCAAATACTGTATGCACTATATTTTAATAGGGCAACATTTTTTGATCTGTTTACTTACACCAGCTAAAAGTTATAAACTGACCAAAAATATGTTTGTAACTG